>JAPPVO010000032.1:122282305-122683656 GCA_030407325.1 Camellia japonica
GTGTGCAAAATCAGATCAAATACAGAATCGGGGCTGCGTGTCCAGAAAATTCAACAACGGGCTGTGTGTTCAGAAATTAGAGTTTGGGCTGCGTGTTCTACTCTCAACCAGTGTGTGTTGTGTGTTCGGGAAAATTAGAGTTTGGGCTGCGTGTTCTACTCTCAACCAGTGTGTGCTGCGTGTTCACCTTCAATTCGGGCTGTGTGTTCAGAAAATTAGAGTTTGGGCTGCGTGTTCTACTCTCGATCAGTGTGTGCTGTGTGTTCACCTCAACAACGGGCTGTGTGTTCAAAAAATTAGAGTTTGGACTGCGTGTTCTACTCTCGATCAGTGTGTGTTCACCTTAACAACGGGCTGTGTGTTCAGAAAATTAGAGTTTGGGCTGCGTGTTCTACTCTCAACCAGTGTGTGCTGCGTGTTCACCTTTAATTCGGGCTGTGTTCAGGAAATTAGAGTTTGGGCTACGTGTTCTACTCTCAACCAGTGTGTGCTGCGTGTTCACCTTCAATTCGGGCTGTGTGTTTAGAAAATTAGAGTTTGGGCTGCGTGTTCTACTCTCGATCAGTGTGTGCTGTGTGTTCACCTCAACAACGGGCTGTGTGTTCAGAAAATTAGAGTTTGGGCTGCGTGTTCTACTCTCAACCAGTGTGTCTGCTGTGTTCACCTTCAATTCAGGCTGTGTGTTCAGAAAATTAGAGTTTGGGCTGCGTGTTCTACTCTCGATCAGTGTGTGCTGTGTGTTCACCTCAACAACGGGCTGTGTGTTCAGAAAATTAGAGTTTGGCTGCGTGTTCTACTCTCAACCAGTGTGTGCTGCGTGTTCACCTTCAATTCGGGCTGTGTGTTCAGAAAATTAGAGTTTGGGCTGCGTGTCCTACTCTCAACTAGTGTGTGCTGCGTGTTCACCTTTAATTCGGGCTGTGTGTTCAGGAAATTAGAGTTTGGGCTGCGTGTTCTACTCTCAACCAGTGTGTGCTGCGTGTTCACCTTCAATTCGGGCTGTGTGTTCAGAAAATTAGAGTTTGGGCTGCGTGTTCTACTCTCGATCAGTGTGTGCTGTGTGTTCACCTCAACAACGGGCTGTGTATTCAGAAAATTAGAGTTTGGGCTGTGTGTTCTACTCTCAATCAGTGTATGATGTATGTTCACTCAACAATGGGCTGTGTGTTCAGAAAATTAGAGTTTGGGCTGCGTGTTCTACTCTCGATCAGTGTGTGCTGTGTGTTCACCTCAACAATGGGCTGTGTGTTCAGAAAATCAGAGTTTGGGCTGCGTGTTCTACCCTCAATCAGTGCGTGCCGTGTGTTCACAATTAATTTATGGGTTGCGTGTTCAGAAATTCAAAGTGATTGAACTATGTGTTCAAGATGCAAATAGAATATGGTGTCATAGACTAAGCATTCTAAACAAGTTGTGTACTCAAATGAGCCGATAAACATAGCGAAAGCACGAAATGCGCGGAAAATACAGGATGTATTGCAGAAAAAGTAAAAGTGAGGTAAATACCTCTCGTGCCTCATGAGAAAGGTGGGACTCTGGCTCCCGCAAAATCAGATCCCTAGGCGCTCGATCATCAAAGTCAGTGAAATGGTAGAAACCTGCCTAGAGGACGTGCTCTTGAGGATGATACCTCGGATCAAATGGCCGAACCCTCTCGGGGGCAAAGCCATAAAATCGGGATCACCTTCGGCACCTGGAGGACCTCCGCCATGTGGAAAATGACCCGCCATTTTGAAAAATCTGCAAAAAGGAGCAAAAATGAGCGAAATGAGCTAAAATTGGAAAAAGTCAACAAAAGTCAACTCTCGGGAAATAAAAAAGTCAACAAAAGTCAACTCCCGAGAAAATCTTCCAAATGTTGAGACAAACTCACCTCAAGTGGCGAAAATGAGAAAAGAAGCACCGAAATCAAAATTTAATCGGTTCAAAGTGGCAAAAACTGAAAGATTTCGCGAAAACAACTTGCGTGGGACGTTGGAAAACGCGTATAGAGCACATATCTGAGAGAGAAAATGGTTTGGGAAGGAGAAGAGAGCAATTTCGAAGCTGCACTTGTGAGGAAAAGTGCTTTGGATGAGTACATTTAAAGAAAAGAGGGTGAAAGGACCAAACTGCCCCGAATCTGGGCTAGGTGGCCGGCCGGCCACCTTTTCTGGCAGGCCGGCCACCCCACTCCCTTACCCCTGGCTGGCAGCCTCCCCTTTGGACCATACATGGCCGGCAGCCTTCCCAACATGGTCTCCAAGCTCCCTGCAAATTTTGGTGATGATTGGAGTCCCCGGGACCTGAAAAAGTACAAGGGAAGTGCACTTTCCGATGCGAAATCGCTTCGCCGGAACTTCAACTTCAACTTTCGATGCGTGTCTCATCATTACTCATCAAAAGCAAGGTGTATCCTTTTTGAATATGTTGTGACCCTTCCGGGGGGTGAACCGGAGGTCGCGATCGAGTCGCCCTCGCCGAAACGCGCTTTTCTTCGCTCGTTGTTTTGTGACAAACGTGCATCCTAGTTTACACTTGTTCTGCATTGTTATGCACATCACTTGCATTCTCATGCATACACTTGCATTGTTGTGCACGTCTCCTCGATATTATCATGCCTCCGTGCTTAAACTTGCGTTGTCACGCACGTTTCTTCTCGCATTACGATGCACTCACCCATCGACATCACATTTGTCGGCATTTCGATATCACATTGAACATATGTTGTTAAATATGTTGTGCTTGTTGAGTTTCTTTCTTTTACAGGCACGATATTTTATGTACGGTTCATTTGAGGCTGGTGCGACCAGACGAATCACGCAGGTATCGTATCTTCTCCGTGTGAGACGTGGCGAGAGTTGAACAATTCTCCACATTCTTAACTGCATGAAATGTAGTTGCTGCTTTGCATCCTTGCTTAAAACTGTTGCATCTATTTGTGAATACTTGCTTCATTACAGCTTGCTGCATTTGCATGATCATTGAGTTACATTCGGCTTTATGCATATCGCTTTGCATTTTGCCCCATGCCTACGGGTACATCTTGGTTTATCTTGCCTGTTTGTCTAAGTCTTCGGCCTTGTCAAAAATGGGTCGTCTCTGGGCTTTGACATTTACTCCCGTCACTTATGACTTCCGAGTTCTGTCAAAGAGGGGCAACTGTAGACACCCCATTTTTGACTGACCTTAAGACTAAGACGTCACCGATTGAGCGCTTGGTGATGCTGCATATCGTGCTCGTTCAGAGGTTTCAGAGTCTCGGCTGCGAGCCTTGCCTCCGAACTTCCGGGCTTTTCTGTGCTTTGCCTCGGTTTGTGAACCAGGCCCTGTTTTCTTTGTTTTCTCTTTCCGAAGGGAGGGAGAGGTCTCGTAGACCATCTCTCAATGGCCGTAGGCTACGTTTCATGGTCGTAGGCCATTTTTCCCGTTTGGAGCCCGGTTCCCGGTTTTCGGAGCCGTCGGCCGTGTGCCTCGGTTCAGGACCGCCTAACCACCTCCGTTTGCTCCGGTTTTTGGCACACATCTTATTTCCTCCCTTTTGAGGGACACTGTGGCTCAATAGACCAACTTCGTGTTCGAACGCCACCTCCGGTGCTTAACAGTAAGTTTTCGGGGCCCCGGGCTGCGCGTTTTGCCCCCGAACCTTCGTTTTGTATCGGTTTGAGTTCATTTTTGTCAGGGACCTTATTTTCATTGGTATGAAGCTTGTAGAAGGGTAGGAGGCCAGCAATTGTTCTGAGGACCAGCTTTATTCCTTCATCGCCCTCCGTCGCCCGTTTTCCTCGCTAGAAAGCTAGTGTTGACCATTCCCGGGCCACTTTCTTTGGCCTCAACCACATATATTGTGTTGTACACACCTGGGAGGCCACCAATATGCTATGGCCGGCCAGCAATTGTTCCAGACCCTTTTGAACCCCTCTGAAAAGTTGGGTTTTCTCTCTCCTGGTTCACTTTTTCTGGGTTTTGACCACATGGTTGTGTTGTGCACACAGGGAGGCCACCAATATGGGTGGCCGGCCAGCCTTTTTTGATTGACCCTTTTGAACCTGGCCGGCCGGCCAGGGGAGGTGGCCGGCCGGCCACCTGAACTCTCTGAACCTGGCCGGCCATATTCCTCACACCTGGTTCCTTACAGATGTACCCTCCTTTCCCCCCCAGATCCTGTATCTGAGGGGGAGTCTTTTGGGGGGGAAATTTGAATTCAATTTTCCCCCCCTTTTTCTCCACTCTTGTGCCTATATAACCAGACCCTCCAGCTCCATTTTGGGGGGTTACAAAATTGTTTAAGGCTCTTGCATATATCTCTCCCTCTCCCTCTCTTCCAAGCCTCAAAACCCTAAAAGCCTTGCACCATTTCTACACCAATCCATAGCACAACACCTCCACACTCCATTCCAGCAACTTGAGGCTGTTTTTCAGAGCTTAGGAGCACCATTTCTTGGACCAAAAGCTGCTGGAAGTTTGGACTACAAGGGTGAGCCCCATTTCTCTCTCTTTTTGCTCTATTTTGCATGTAATCTTAGCCTTTTTTGCAAGCATTTTTGGGCTCCGACCTAAACTGGGAGTAGTCATATTTTGAGCTCCTTTTCATGTTTGATCAAGGACCTCTTGCTGTTTGAGGTCTCCTACTATCACTTGCTTCTTTAACTCTCTTTTAGGCCTATTTTTGCATAGTATTTTAGGCTTATTTTTGAGCTGTTTTGGACTTAGTCATAAACTGTAAAGTATCTTTTTTTGAGCCTCTCTTCAACATTGTTGAAGGACTCTCCTCTGTTTGAGGCCAGAAGCTACCACTTGTCTCTTTATCCCTCTTTTAGGCCTTTTCTTGCATGATAGTTTAGCCTCACTTGTGTTTATTTTCGTGGCTTTATGTAAACTGTAAAGTGTCTTTTCTTGAGCCCCTCTTCAACTTTGTTGAAGGGCTCCTTACCATTTGGGGCCAGCTTCTGTCCCTTATCTCTATTCTCTCTTTTAGGGCCATTTTTGCATGATAGATTAGCCCTACTTGTGTTCACTTTTGAGATTTGTCATAAACTGGAAAAAGTCTTGTTTTGATATCATCTTCATGTTTTATTAAGGGAATTTTCTTATTTAAGGACACATGCTTCCTTGTATGCTTGATTCCCTCCTATTTTGAGCCTTACACCCTAGCCCTTGTTGCATGCCTTGTTTGACCTTCTAGCCATTGGAATCTAGTGGATTTCCAGTGTCTTTGATGCTGTTTTGAGCCTCCAAATCAGAGGGGGGTGACCCCCTCTCACCTTGACTTGTTTGATGGTCATTTTGGCCTTCCAAAGGGACCCCTCCTTGCATGCTTCTTAGTCACATTTCAGGGTCAATTTGGTGAGTTTTGAGACTATCATATTTGATTTTCAAAGTTTATTTGAGGCTGCCACATGTCTATCTTGTATGTGCCTAATAACCCCTTTGTATGC
The DNA here is from genome assembly GCA_030407325.1 of Camellia japonica. Lineage (NCBI taxonomy): Eukaryota > Viridiplantae > Streptophyta > Magnoliopsida > Ericales > Theaceae > Camellia > Camellia japonica. The sequence continues at coordinate 122,287,723 of JAPPVO010000032.1, forward strand.
CCTCCAAAGGAGCCCCTCATTTGTGCATGTGTTGGCTGCCTTTCCATGATTATTTGGGCATATTTTGGCATGTTTTATTCACTGATTTTTGCTGGTTTTATGAGTTCTCACTTGCTTCATGTACTTTCCATGTAACCCATGTTTACTAGTCAAAATCGCGTGCTAATTTAAGCCATCTTGCTAGCACTTTTTGGCCACACTCTAAACTGGAAAAGTTCATGTTTTGGGACTTCCTTGACTCTGTCTTCATGCTTCATGATCAAATAATCATGCTTTGTATAGCTATAGGTCATTGCGTATGCCTAGTTTTGAGTTTCGGGGTTCACCTCATGCATCGGGTGCCATATTGCCATGTTTCGGGGCTGTTTAGCATCATATTTTAGTGCTGAAATTTGCTTGTTTGCATATCATATTCCATGCTTTGCCATGCTTTGGTAGAGTGGCGTTCGTGCCTTAGGGTCGGTCCTCGGTTCGCGTGCACACATGCACGCATCTCGAGTGTCTCATTTTTATCTAATGGCCTCCTATGTGAGTGTGGCTGAGGTCCACTTGTGTTGGTGTAAGTTCATTATGCATTGTGTATGCCATTTCATTTCATAGCATTGTGTATGCTAGGTTGTATGTTAGCGCATTGTATATGATATGTTACCTCGTGCATCGTGTATGCCATCTCATAGCATTGTGCATGTTAGGTTGTATCTTAGTTGCATTCATGCATGTCATGCATATCGCATTGTGTTTGGGATAGGAGTTAGCCCGAGCACGGGAAACGAGGTATGTTTCGTACTTCGAGTGACGGAACGTGTCTCAATTCCCGGTCGCCGACACTCCGGATTATCCATAATGGAGTCTAGGCCTTATTATGTTTTCATGTGCATTCATTCCATATTAAGTCATGCAAATCGACTCCTCGGCCATCATGCATCGTATGCGTGATTGGTGGCACGAGGATCGGAGACTACGCTCCCTGAAGAGTAGTCAAGCATACATATGTGAAAATACATTGCCATGCCCCTTTCTTGTTCTCTGTTGCAGCAAATCAAAAACCGGCAATCTTTTGGGGCTTCGCGCAACATTCCGGGGGCAATTGTAAACAGAGGCTAATTGGGGCATCGCGATGGATTTCTGCGCCAGGCAACCCGAACATGCAACATTCATCATCCGGAGCAGAGTCGAGGCAGTCCCCTAGCTTGCATGCTAATTTACTGCTTTTTCCTGGTTAATTTGTTAATTAATTAGGGTTTTGTATTTATTCGGACTGTAATTATTCATTTGGGACTGTATATTATTTATTCGGACCCTCCGAGCGAGGGCACAACTGTAATAAGTGTGTGTGTGTGTGTGTGATGTATGTCTTCCAACCCCACGTCTTTCTCCCTTTTATTTACCAGCTTATGATGGTTAGATTAGGGCATGTTTCAATTAGCATACAGTATGATAGCATGTTTGCACTCATTCATCTGTTTTGCATGCACCGAGCTCGGCGCATCATACTAACTGCATTTGTATTTCAATTTCAAGTTGAATACATGTTAGCTGTAGCATTCCATATGCCATGTTTAGAATAGCCGAGCCTGTTATAGTTGCATTATTGCATGTGTTGCATTAGGCATTTCTGTATAGTTAGGATCATGCATGGATTTCTAATTAGCTTCTGTTTTGGATTGGAGTACTCGGTGAGTTTTTACGCTTTAGCATCCTTGCACGTGTGTGAGTGACTGCCATGATAGCATGCTTACCATGAGGCTATCTGCTTATGTGATATAACTGCCTGAATGCCTGTGGGTGAAGGTTGGGTTATTTGGATTGGAACAATGCATTGACTGTGAGTTTTAAGCCCACTAGATAGTGGCAAAACCATGTTTTCTAAGCCCAGCCAAGGGTGGCAAAATCTGCATTTTGAGCCTACTTGCGAGTAGCAAACCATCTTTCAAAAAACAAACATGAAATGTTTTGTTCCAATTCAGGCGACCTGGTCTATACTTGTATGCTGTGCGCATCACATAGTAAATCTAGGCTAATAACCAGAATAAGAATGCATAAGGTTTTCAAAACTCGATATCATGTTTAGTAGAGGCCGATCTTTGATCGGGCGAGCGGGGGTGCTCACGAAGTGACCTTCCCCAATCGTACCCAAGTTCCCGAGCTGAGGCAACTTTGGTGATGACGGACACGTGGCCTTAGGCAAACGAGTCAGGGTTTCCTAAATTTCCCAAAAATAAAATATTTAGGTGGCGACTCTATATCTGGCAAAACAGTCCATGTTTGGCACTTCTTTCAAAAATCTATTTTCTCAAAACGATTTGCCAGATTTGGACTCTTTGGTTCAGATTAAGAACCGTGACATTTGAGTCCTGAACTGTAGTGAGCCCAAAACAAACGAAACGGGGGACTCATCCCTCCCGGGGCGTTCGGGGACGTCTACAATATTCGTCATTAATAATTTTATAATTGGTGACAAATTTTTTTCTCACCAAAACCTCAAAATTTTGGCACCCTTCGAAAAAATTAGCGGGAAAATCTTCGGTGACAAAAAAATATAAATAATAACGAAAAATAATTTCATCATCTAATTTTTTTATTATGTATTTAGATTGGTGACGAAATTTTATTTTTCTCTAAAAATGGTACATTTGGAGACGAAATATTATTTTCGTCATTAAAAGGTACGTATTTCGTGACAAAATTTATTTTCGTCATTAGTTTTCATCTCTGAAGACTATTTTTGTTTTAATAATTATTATTGTTTTTTAGAATTATTTTGCCACTTTTTATGTATTAGAAAGCTGCCAAATGGTTAGAGCGAAAGGAGGCTGTTGCTGAGCTAACTAAAGCACATCTACAAAAAGGATAGCTCCTGGTGATTTTACAGAAATCTGTCGGACATTTAAGAAGGTCATTCCCCTGCCCCCTACTTAAAATTCAGTCACATTTTCTATAATTTACGATGTCCCTTTGGATCATTGTGTTTGGACACAACTGACTTATTTATTTCTATGTGATATTCATTTTGCTCTATTTCATTTGCTGATATTTTAGTTGATATTACAGACTTTTACGTATTTCCTTGATGATGACCACTCATATTGTTTTTTGTTTTTTCTGTCTAGATCATATAAATGCATGATCACATGAATGCGCTACATTCTTACTACATGTAAGAAATACATAGGTTTGGAAATTGAGACTTGACTTGGCGAATACTTTATCTCCATCATTGTTGTCATTATCATTGTATCTACATTGGATTGATATTCCTTGGATACTCACATATACATATATGATATGAGAGGGTAATTTATATGAAAATTGGGCCAAGCTGGATAATGGGCCGTTATGGGCCGCTATGCGAAGTGTTGAGTAATATGGCCGTAAAGTTACTCCGGTCTTGAAGGGGCCTTTGAAGTTAGTCCGGTCCCAAAGCCCAGAAGTTAGTCCGGTCCGAGGGAGGCTTGATGTTAGACCGGTCGAAGGATGCTTTGTAGTTAGACCGGTTTTAAGATGGTTTGAACTTATACCGGTCATGGCACAGTGTAACTAGCTCGGTCTAAACCTTGCTAAAAGTTAGTTCGGTTTTGGGTGTACCACGGTTCGTGCAGGAGGAACTGAGGTAAGGGCATTAAAGGAAGAACCGAACTAAGGATAGTTCGGTCTACTCTGTGGCTCGGCGTGGCCATGCTTACTTCGGTCAAATTGGAATCCGGCCATGGTATAACCATCTCACTTGGTTTAAGCAGTGAGGGGGGTGTTGAAGGACAAGCATTATCCTTCAGGAGTAGGAATCCTAGGAGGACTCTGCATGGAGGAGTAAAAGTCCTACTAGGATTGTGCCACACGGAACCTATAAAAGCTCACAAACATCACCTATGGAGAGGTGACATAACTTTGATTTCCGAATACACAGAGCTTTTGTCTATCTGTCTAGTTTGCTGACTTGGCATCGGAGAGGTTTCCGACACACACCCGCCGGCTAGCTCACGTTTGTGTTTTCAAGTGATAAAGCGACGACGTACGGAGGAGCGCAGACTTGATCAACAGGATTATACGAGAAGGTTTATTTCTTTCCCGTACAATTGGCGCCGTCTGTGGGAATTCAAAAAAGAACAAAACCTCTTGATCAAGCTTTTCCTCTTGAGAATCAATGGTGCACAACGAAGATTTGCCACAGTCCGCCATTGACGGACAAACACCAGAAGGGGGTGCGAAGCGCGAAGGTCTACCTTTTATCCCTCCTATGACGGACTTGGAGCCACAAAGACAGAATCCCAGGAGGGATATGAGGGGGAGAAGGCGGACTAACAACCCCCATCACTCTCGTTCACAAAGTCCAGAAAGGCAAAGGTGGAGGATTGATCCTCAAGCTCTGGAGGACCAGGTGAAGGAGCAGGACGAATTGATACGACGGATGGCGGCGGACATGGAATCTCTAAAGCGCCAGATAAAGGGAAAATGAGTGGCCACAGGAGAAGGACGAACAAGCAAGACGCCCCATCGCCACTCGGAAGGTCGTGGTAGGAATGCCACACCCTCACAAGCAGAGAGTAGAAGCCTCAGGACAGGCGATACTCAATCCAGGTCTTCCAGAACTCGTCACTCCAAGTCTGAGATGACGAGATCTGAAAGGTCGTACACTGAAGGAAGCACCTATTGGCCCTCGCACACGCACCAAACAAGATCCAGACAGACGGAGTTGCCCAGATCGTCCGACTTACAAACCGTGCTCGAAGAGAAGGCACGATGGAAGAATGACGCCAGGGCACGCGATCCACATAGAGTTTCTGCCTTACAGCGGTTGGCTCCTCGGACGCATGGAAGCATCGAGGTTGGAATGCCAATACCGCGCCCTGCTTACGAACCGACGGACAAGGCATTAGCAAGGCTGCAAACCTCGCTGTTCGTTCCGGCGATTGAAAACGTGCCCCTGCCATCAGGCTTCCTTCAGCCCAAATTCACTACATATAAGAGAAAGACGGACCCCTACTCACACTTGAGCCACTTTCGCCAGGTCATGGCTGTATACCGGCGAAACGAGGCTTTAATGTGCATCATCTTCCCATCTAGCCTTGGCGACCTAGGCTTGACTTGGTTCGAAAAACTTCCAGAAGGCAGCATAGCCTCCTGGGCGCAATTGGCGGAGGCTTTCGTAACAAGGTTCAGAACAAACACCAAAACTCTGGTGGAGATCGACCAGCTACTCTCCATCGACATGGGTGACAAGGAGACCCTAAGATCCTACAATAGTCGCTATTGGGAGACCTTCAACCAGATTGGGGACTGTCCCACCAATCTCGCCATTGCACAGTACAAAAGAGGCCTTCCAGTCAGGAACAGACTAAGGGACTCAATCACCATGACACCGCCCCTCACCATGGAAGCCTTGATGGAAAGAGTGCATCAGCACATCAGGGTGGAGGAGGATGGCGCACGTGCCAAAACAAAATCTGGCACGACCGCAGTACCAGAGAAGAAGGCCTCAGCAAAGGTCAACGCGGTAGATCGTCCGAGCAGAAATGGACGTGGTAGACGAGACAACGGAGAGGACCAGGATAAAAGAAGGTTGAGAGTCCGCTGCCATAACCACGGTATTCAAAAAACCGATCTACCGAATTCTAAGTGAAATACGAGATGAGCCTTTCGTCAGATGGCCGCCAAGCTAGGGGAAGATCAGAAGGACTATGACGAAAGATCACGGTATTCCACAAGGAAAAGGGGCACCGCACTGAAAATTGCACGCCATTGAGACAGCACCTGGAGGAGTTGGTGCAGCAAGTCACCTGGATAAATACATTGAAGGAAGGACGCAACCAGCCCCCCAGGACCACAATAACCCAACGGGATGCCAATCGACGCCCCACCTCAAGGCGTGATCAATGTGATACATGGAGTCTTCGAACCTGAGCGTGTATGCGAGCTCAGAGGATAATCAAAAAGGCTGAGCACTTAAGAGAGGTACTAAGTGCCTAACCTACCACAAGAAGGGCAAGACAGAGGCCACGAACGTCATGTCTTTTTCAGATAAAGACTTAGCAAGGATATATTGCCCTCACAATGATGCCCTGATTGTCACTCTCCGAGTCAAGGATTTTGACGTCAAGCGAATTTTGATAGACCAAGGCAGTTCATGTGAAATAATGTACTACGACACCTTCAAACAATTGAAACTACAAGACAAAGACTTGGCACCTGCCGTGTCTCCCCTGATTGGATTCAACTCGATGCCGAAATGGCCAGTCGGCAAAATAATTCTTCCAGTCAGAGCAGGAAGCGTGACGAAACAAGTGGAGTTCTGGGTGTTGAAGGTCCCCTCCACCTACAACATCATCTTGGGCAGTACATGGCTGCATGCCATGCAATCGGTAGCTTCATCCTACCATCAAGTAATGTGATTCCCCAACGAAGCCGGGGTAATTGAAGAAGTCTATGGAGATCAGATTATGTCCAAGCAATGCTTTGTCACGGTGAATGGCAGCCGCGCTGCCAAAGGATACGTTCATTCGGTGGAAGAACCTGAGAGCAATGAATTGTTCGCAGATGTCGGCAAAGCAACTAATCAGAAAGCGGTGGAAGGCTTGGTAGAGGTAAGAATAGATGAAAAGAACCCGGATAAGTTCTTTTTGCTCGGTTCGTCGTTGTCCAGCACTGAGAGATTAGAGGTCTTGGAATTTTTGACCTCTAACATCGAAGTGTTCGTCTAGACACCATACGACAGGCCAGGCATTGATGCCAACTTCATCTGTCACCAACTCAATGTCCTCCCATCTGCCAGACCAATCATTCAGCGCACACACAGATCGGCACTCCACCATGCCGAGATAGTGGCGGAAGAAGTAGGAAACCTGCTGGAGGCAGGGGCAATCAGAGAGGTGCACTACCCAAGATGGATCTCCAACACAGTCGTAGTACCAAAAAAGAATGGCAGGTGGCGTGTCTGCGTCGACTACAAAACAGTTAACAAAGCATGCCCAAAAGACAGCTTTCCTCTACCACGGATAGATCAACTGGTAGACCTAACGGCGGGGCACAACCGACTTAGCTTTCTGGATGCATACAGAGGCTACCATCAAATCGCCATGCATGAACCAGACCAGGAAGTCACGTCCTTTACAACTCCAAGAGGATTGTATTGCTACAAGGTCATGCCCTTTGGCCTCAAGAACGCAGGGGCAACATTCCAGAGAATGGTCACCAAGATGTTGAACCGTTGCTAGGCAAAACAATGGAGGCTTACACGACGACATGGTGGTCAAGAGCAAAGATAAGAACGACCATCTAAGGGACCTAGGTGAGATGTTCCAGATTCTGAAGAAAACACAATTGCGCCTTAATGCATCTAAGTGCGCATTCGGTATAGGATCTGGCAAATTCCTGGGCTTCCTAGTGACCAACCAGAGTATAGAGGCAGACCCCTCCCAGATCAAAGCTATTCAGGACTTGGAGAGGCCTAACTCAGTAAAAGAAGTGCAGCATCTCACCGGCATGGCAGCTGCGCTCAATCGGTTCATAAGCCGGTCGTCAGACAGACTACGACCATTCTTCCATGCACTAAAAGCCAAATTCGAGTGGGACAAAGAATGCAACCACGCTCTAGAAAGCCTGAAAGAATACATGTCTTCTCCACCACTGCTTGTCACCCCAGTACTTGGAGAAGAACTCTTCCTGTACCTGGCAGTCTCTCAGTACGCAATTAGCGTAGTGTTGGTCCACGCAGAAGGAATCCAACATCTGCCCATCTATTATGTCAGCAAGACATTACTGGGCACCGAAACAAGGTACTTGCCACTGGAAAAACTGGCATTGGCCTTGATGATGGCCTCAAGGAAGTTGTCGCACTACTTTCACGCCCACACCATAGTTGTTCTCACAGCCTTCCCATTAAAAGCTTTGTTTGAAAGGGCAAACTTTTCTGGGCGAATTCTGAAGTGGGCAATAGAGTTGGGACAATACGACATCAAGTTCCAACCCAGGACCGCAATAAAGGCTCAAGCTTTGGCAGATTTTATCGCAAAATTCACACCTGGAAGTCATCATATCTGCCCAGTCGACCTAACTGAAACAGCCGAACTAGGGATGGAAGTTGACGCCAGAATAGCGCAACCCCTGGTACAGGATACTCAGTCAGACCCCAAGGCAGACCAAAATAAAGCAAGGAAGGAAGAAGCAAACCATGCTACACCAAGTCAAGACTCACCAACAAATAAAGACTTGGTACAATCAGATAGCGAGGGGCAGACAGCAAGTATGGACCTTGAAGAAAACACCAGCAACATGGGAGATCCCAAGGCATCATCTGATCCCTCCACTTACTGGAAGTTGTTCGTTGGAAAGATGTGGAAACTCTTCATGGATGGAGCATCCAACCGGCATGGAGCAGGGCTTGGCATAGTCCTCATCGCTCTAGACGGCCTAGTAGTGGAGCAGGTAATCAACCTTGGCTTCCCAACATCGAACAACGAAGCAGAGTATGAAGCGCTTCTGGCAAGCCTCAAATCAGCATTCTACATGAAAGCCACCGAGCTAATGGTTTACAGTGACTCACAGCTAGTGGTAAACCAAATATCTGGCGACTACGAAGCAAAGGATGACAGGATGGCCAAATACCAAGAATTGGTCAGAACAGAGATCAAGAAACTTGAAGTGGTGCGGATAGAACAGATCGGCAGGGAGAAAAACAGCAGAGCAGACGAACTAGTAGGCTTTGCCTCAATGGCAGATACTTCCATCCCTCATCCATTGCTGATCGACTACCTACCTAGACCAAGCATTGAAGACCCCGAAGCAGAAGAGGTATGTTGCGCGGAGCTAGGCCCTTCTTGGATGGATCCCATCATCCTGTTCTTAAAAGAAGGCATCTTACCAGAAGAGAAGAAAGAGGCCAACAGAATAAGAGCGAAGTCGCAGCATTTTGGCTCTCCCCATCTCTAGCATTGTACAAAAAGTTGTTCTCAGGACCCTACCTAAAGTGTGTTCATTCCAGCAAAGTGGAAGCATTCTTGTTCGAAATACACGAGGGCGTATGCGGAAGCCATCAAGGAGGAAGATCACTAGCATACAGAGCAATTTCGCAAGGATATTGGTGGCCATACATGCAGGCAGACTCAGAAAAATATGTAAAAAAGTGCGAAAAGTGTCAGAAGTTCGCACACCAAATACACCAACCTGCCAGAGAACTTCTACCTCTAACTAGCCCATGGCCCTTCGCAATGTGAGGATTGGATATAGTAGGACCACTTCCAATAGCACCAGGCAATAGGAAATTCTTTCTTGCAGCAACTGACTACTTCACAAAGTGGGTGGAGGCAGAAGCATTGGCATCAATCAAGGAAAAAGACGTAAAGAAATTTGTTTGGCAGAACATCATCACTCGGTTTGGCATACCAAAAGCCCTAATATTAGACAACGGCACACAGTTCGACGGCATAATCTTTAGAGGCTTTTGCGAAGAGTACAAGATAGAGTTATACAATTCTACACCGGCATATCCCCAAGCAAACGGTCAGGCAGAAGCATCAAACAAGGTAGTCTTGGATGGATTGAAGAAAAGGTTAGAGAAAGCCAAAGGAAAGTCGGCAGAGGAGCTCCCTCATGTTTTATGGGCTTACCGCACCACACCTCGGCGGTCAACAAGAGAAACTCCATTTTCCTTAGCCTACGGTATGGAGGCAGTAATCCCACTAGAAGTTGGCCTCCCCACAATTCGAAGCGAGAATTTTGATCCAGACTTGAATGGCGAAGCCATAACATTGGAGCTCGACCTTGCAGAGGAAAGAAGAGACAGAGCTCTGGTTCACATTGCCTCATACCAACAAGAATTGTCCAGAAAGTATAACAAGACAGTACATCCAAGGCAATTCAAGATCGGAGATTGGGTACTGCGCAAAGTGAAGGGAAACACCTTGGTACCGGGAGATGGCAAATTAGGGCCTAATTGGGAAGGACCTTACAAAGTGGTTGGATTAGCAGGCAAAGGGGCATACCACTTAGAAGATGAGGATGGCAAGGCAATTCTCAGGCCATGGAACACTGCCAATCTGAAGTTATTTTATTTTTAGGCTTTTTTCTTTTTAAAGTATGTGTAATTTTTTCCTTTCTCAATAAAACAAGTAGTTTCTTTTCAGTATAGACGTTTTCTTTTGTAAAAGTTTGTTTTACTGAATTAGTGAGTTAGGGGCATTAAAAACACAGTTGGCCGGAATAACCAACTGCGAACCTTCCTAAGCCCAGGATAAGGATCCAGGCTGCAGGACGTTTGGTCGACATAACCAAATATTTTATTCTAAGATGGCTGGAAAAACCAACTTTTGGCTGGATTAAACCAACACCCCTCCTAAGCCCAGGATAAGGATCCAGGCTGCAGGATGTTTGGTCGGAATAAACCAAACACTTTATTCTAGGTTGGCTGGAAAAACCAACTTGGAAGTTGGCTGGATTAAACCAACTCTCAGTACTCTTCAGCCGAAGTATGGGTATCGCTGAAGAGTGGTTGGCTGGATTAAACCAACTCTTGGTACTCTTCAGCCGAAGTATGTATATCGGCTGAAGAGTGGTTGGCTGGATTAAACCAACTCTTAGTACTCCTCAGCCGAAGTAAGGGTATAGGCTGAAGCATGGTTGGCTGGATTAAACCAACTCTTGGTACTCTTCAGCCGAAGTATGTATATCGGCTAAAGAGTGGTTGGCTGGATTAAACCAACTCTTGGTACTCTTCAGCCGAAGTATGTATATCGGCTGAATTTCGGCTGAAGAGTGGTTGGCTGGATTAAACCAACTCTTAGTACTCCTCAGCCGAAGTAAGGGTATAGGCTGAAGCATGGTTGGCTGGATTAAACCAACTCTTGGTACTCTTCAGCCGAAGTATGTATATCGGCTAAAGAGTGGTTGGCTGGATTAAACCAACTCTTGGTACTCTTCAGCCGAAGTATGTATATCGGCTGAAGAGTGGTTGGCTGGATTAAACCAACTCTTAGTACTCCTCAGCCGAAGTAAGGGTATAGGCTAAAGCATGGTTGGCTAGATTAAACCAACTCTTGGTACTCTTTAGCCGAAGTATGTATATCGGCTAAAGAGTGGTTGGCTAGTAAGCTTAGATTGCTCAGCTAAGACCGGAATAAGGTATCTCGGCCAGAAAATATTGTGTTCGAATTACAGCTAGAAAGCAAGCACAAACAGGAAAGTAAACCGAGATAACAGTTGGAGCAACAGAATTCATTGAAAACTCATTACAAGTGCATGCATACAGATCAAAACCGGAATAAGCGTTGAGTATAAAAGATGATTTCATTGATCAAAGAAAATACAAAAGAGGGGCCTCAGCCCGGTTACAAGACCAAAAGAGAAGAAGAAAAATACTGAAAACAAGCAACAACAAAAGAAAGTACAGAATCAGTTGAACAGATCATCAAGATCAGTATCAATGTCAACACGAAGACCGGTTTCAGAGGGTAGAGCAGTCTCGGTTGGGAGCTCGGTGTCAATTGAAAGCACGGTTTCAGTCGTCAGGTCTTCAACCGTTGGCTCCAACCGAGCTGATTGATCGTTGGCTTGTTCATTGACCACCGAGGTATTATTGGGCTCGGTATCTTCATTTTCATCATCTGAACCTTGAAGAAACTATTATTGAACGGATGCAGCGTACTCCGCCAGTGAGCTCGGTATGAAGTACTGAGGAGAATTGTATACCTCGGTCTCAAGCTCACAACCGAGCTGCACTACGGCTGCCCTCCAACCGCATTTGAAGAATAAATCTTTGGCGGCCTCACATTGTGGAATATAGAGGGCCTCCCCCTCCTTGAAACCTTCGGCATTCGCATCATCCGCCTTTTTCTTTAGCTCGGCGATCTCTGTGTTTTTCTTGCCTTCGAGCTTGGCTAGCTCGCACAGGTATTTATCTTTGATCAAGGCTGCAGCCTTCTGTTTCTCCGCTTCAGCCGAGCTAACGAGTCCAGTCAGACGACCGTTCTCGGATTTTAGCTCGGCTAGTTGCTTCCTGGCTTCTTCTAGCTCGGCAATTTTTTCAGCTACTTCGGCCAGTGCCTGCCTTGTGGTCTTGCGAAGCTCAAGCACTCGCTTGTGAGCGATGTGGCTCTTCTGCATAGCCTGCAAAGAGAGGGAAGACTTGTAAACAAACCGAGATGGAAGTTGTGCGAATAAGGAAGGTTAAACAGAAGTTACTTACAAGCACCATGGATTTGGTGGCCGAACGGATGGCTCTTAGTTCGGTCAGATGCTGGTGGTGCTCCATGTCTACTGGAAGGCAGACACTCTTGGCAAGGTTGAATGCCATCATGTGATCCTTCTCAGCAACCACCGAGTCGGTATCCTGGATATCTCGGTTCTGGAAAGTCATTTTGGGTGCCCATTTGGAGGAGCTAGCCCGGTCGGAGCGCTCCGGCTGAGGGCTTGGTGGCAGAATTGTTTCATCTTCGTCGACAAGACGCTGCTCGGTTGGGGTAGTCCGGGCGCGCTTGCTTGGGCGAGATGAAGAGGGTTGTTGAGTTGGAAGGGCCACCACTGTTTCTTGGGTCTGGTTCGGTGGTGGTACCTCGACCCGGTTTGTTTCGGTTAAGAGGGCCCTTACTCTATTCCTCTTCGCAATTTCTTCTTCTTCAATAGTACGGACGAGGTTAATCTGTGGCAAGGTTGGATCCGGTTCAGGGGCGTCCTCTAGCAAAAAGTCGGTTACTCTGGCTTTGCGTCGGCTGCTGTATCGGTATGTCGGCTCAAAATTCAGAAGCTTGGCCCAACTTCTTTAAGGGAATTGTAGTGCGGCGCGAAGTGTGTCTAGGTTGGGGTAACTGTATAATGACTTAAGGTGGGCTGAATCTGCATAAAGATGACAACTGTTAGTTCGGTTCAGAAATAGGAAACCGAAATAAAAGAGAAGCAGTCAATGAAACCGAAGTAATTTTACCATGGGTTCCTTTTTTCCAATTTATACTACGGCCAGGGATCTGGGCTTGGTGATCTTCAAAATTCCCAGATACCCAAAAAAAGTCGTCATCATTCAAGTCTTTGTCCGGTGTATCTGTTATTATTTTCTCTCGGCGACGGCGTATCCTTAGGTAATAGACCCAGCCATCTTCTTTTGAGCCTATGGAGTACTGATGGAAGATCTCGGCTAGGCCGAGGTTAATACCAGCTCGGCGGTTTAGTTCGGCTATACCATTTATTATACGGTATGAGTTTGTGGAAAGCTGGGTTGGGCATATTCTGGTCTGCCTAAGGAATTCACAGAGCAAGGGTTGAACGGGGAATCTTAGTCCGGTTTCTATTATGGACAGGAGGGTAAAGGGTACAAAGCCTTCATTTCCCCATGGTATTGGCTAGGGTGAGGTGGACATCATCAGGGATGTTATACTCCCTTCGGAATTCAGCTAAACCACCAGGTGTGTCTACTAAAAATCTATTCTTCCCCATTTATGTTTTAAGTTATGAATAAATAAATGTCGAATGATTAGATCGGTCAAAGAATGTTGCTGAGTAGCTCGGTTGAGCGCTCAAAGGAGTGACTGGGCAACCTAAGTCTGCAAAGTGGAAAATAAAGGTGTTAAGCACAGCTCGTTAGACCGTGCTACAAAATAAAAGCAAGATAAAAGAAGTCCTATTTCGGTTATGTGAGGACCTATCTCGGTTTCAGCAAGGTGCTTTGTAGCTCGGGTTAAGCAAGGGGTTTGTTAGCTCGGTCTTGGCGAGCGGTTCAATATCTCGGTTAAAGAGAAGGTTCTGTTAGACCGGTTGAGCTTCAAGGGGCAGCTTTCTGAGTTCGGTCTAAAAACTAAGAAAGCTGGTTTAGCCCCGAAGACATAGCTCGGTCAAAATTGAGGTTTCCTAGTACACTAAGTGCAGACTTAGTTCGGTTTGTTATCTCGGCTAAGGTAAATCAAAAGATGGTTTGACTTATTGAAGCTAATTGGGTAGCATAAAGTATTAGTTCGGTTGGATAGTCTGCCTAAATTCAACATCAACTACAAACAACTTTCTAGTCCGGTTGCATCGTGATTTTGGATAAAAAACCAGTGTTTCTCAGGTTATTACATAAATTCAAGTGTTCTATGGCTAAGTTTTTTCCAGAAAAAGTGCAAGACCAGCGGAAGATGGAAACAAAAACATGTTTTGCAAAAAAACATAAACAGAATGCTGTGGATTAAGCAAATACGAAAACAACAAAAGCAAGACATATTTGAAGTAACTTACCAGGTAAAGAGGAGGAAACTGAAGTAGAGAGAAACGGCAGCAAAAACCACGAAGTTTCTTCAAAAATGCAAAGAACAGAGGAACTCAGAGAAGAGGATGAATAGTGTAGTGGAGGATTTGGCTTTAGGGTTTGTTTTTGATAGAAAGCCTAAAATTTGGGCGGGACTGTTCAAATCACGCGAAGTACGAGGGCGGCGTGACAGCTACAATAGGCTAATGAGAGCGTGCCACATGTCATGGGAAGGAGAAACGATTCAGTTGCTGTGATTGAAGAGACGTTTTGACCGGACAAGCACAACTCGGTTTGAGTTTAGCTCGGCTGGAAAGGCTAAAGGGTTTTTAGCTCAGCTTGAAAGGCTTAAGAACTCTAGCTCGGCTGATGGACAGGTAATCCCTATCATGCTACGCAGATGGAATTAAGGGGCAATTGAGAGGGTAATTTATATGAAAATTGGGCCGAGCTGGATAATGGGCCGTTATGGGCCGCTATGCGAAGTGCTGAGTAATATGGCCGTAAAGTTACTCTGGTCTTGAAGGGGCCTTTGAAGTTAGTCCAGTCCCAAAGCCCAGAAGTTAGTCCGGTCCGAGGGAGGCTTGATGTTAGACCGGTTGAAGGATGCTTTGTAGTTAGACCGGTTTTAAGATGGTTTGAACTTATACCGGTCATGGCACAGTGTAACTAGCTCGGTCTAAACCTTGCTAAAAGTTAGTTCGGTTTTGGGCGTACCACGGTTCGTGCAGGAGGAACTGAGGTAAGGGCATTAAAGGAAGAACCGAACTAAGGATAGTTCGGTCTACTCTGTGGCTCGGCGTGGCCATGCTTACTTCGGTCAAATTGGAATCCGGCCATGGTATAACCATCTCACTTGGTTTAAGCAGTGAAGAGGATGTTGAAGGATAAGCATTATCCTTCAGGAGTAGGAATCCTAGGAGGACTCTGCATGGAGGAGTAAAAGTCCTACTAGGATTGTGCCACACGGAACCTATAAAAGCTCACAAACATCACCTATGGAGAGGTGACACAACTTTGATTTCCGAATACACAAAGCTTTTGTCTATCTGTCTAGTTTGCTGACTTAGGCATCGGAGAGGTTTCCGGCACACACCCACCGGCTAGCTCACGTTTGTGTTTTCAGGTGATAAAGCGACGACGTACGGAGGAGCGCAAACTTGATCAACAGGATTATACAAGAAGGTATATTGAGACTTGACTTGGCGAATACTTTATCTCCATCATTGTTGTCATTATCATTGTATCTACATTGGATTGATATTCCTTGGATACTCACATATACATATATGATATTTCGTAAATGTATCCATAATTTGAAATTAATTTTGTTTAATGTTGAGACGTATGGCTACTTTTTGGATACTCTAATCATGTATCTGAACTATTATGAATTTGAGATTGTAATAATTCTTGTGTCTAGACGATGTTGTTGGTCTCCCTTATGGACTTAGTGAAAGAGCCATTTTTTAGAGCTGATAAAAAAAACTTAAGCAGTACAGATTTGGAAAGAGGAGCGCGGGAAAAGTTTAAGAAGAAATGAAGGGGGATTAGGTTTGGAACTGCAGTGGTTGTTTGCAATGGATGCTTGGTTGTTGCCTTGTGCCTGTTCTTGGGGTTCTATTTTTTTTTCTTTTTTTCTTCTCTTTCTTAATTTATTTCCTTCTATTTCTTAATTTATTTCCGTCCCTTGTAGAACTAGATTAACTAGTGTAGTAAATAGAGATATGAATCTTCTTAATTTGACGAAAGCAATGGCCTTGGATAGAATTGAGTGGAGAAGAAGGATTCATGCAGCTGACCCCATTTGATGGGACTTAAGGCTTGGTTTGGTTTGGTTTACTTATAAAAGAAGAGATTGTGATAGTTCTTACATAGTATTGGTGTATAATTGTTACGATACATACAAGAGTAGTTTGTCAATTCTTTAGTTATTTCTCAAGGAAAAAGAAAATAGTGAGATTAAATAGTTTCCCACTTTTTCAATATTTATCGGATTGACATATCCTTCCTGTGTCATACATGTGTTCCATCTAGAACTTGAATACTTTTTATTACTGAATTGATTGTTTGAGCTTCTGTGAACTTGCACAAACTTAATAATATTTTTCATTCTTTACGGAAAGTGAATTTCAGCATTGATTTGAAATTCAGATCTGCATTCTGATGCATCACATATCCAGTTTAAGCCTTATTTTTTAATTGGCATTCTTTTTATATTTGGATTTCATATTTGCTTCTATTAGGATTGCTACTCTTGTACTTAACCGTTAAATGGTTTCAATTATTATTATTTTTTTCTTTTGAAGCTTATTATAGATATAAACATAGCTGTTGTAGTTGAAGCCATCCAGGCAATCGGGAATCTTGCTCAGGGCTTAAGAACCCATTTCTCTGGCAATCCACGCTTCTTATTGCCTATTTTCCTGCATTTATAGTGGGTCATATTCATAATTTCTATTATGATTGTCAAGTGTCAACATAATTTTTTAAATGTTTCTTTGTAATTCAGTCTCAGTCCTTTTACTATGTTTAAAGTCAGTGGAAGGTGGCATGAATGTTAGATGTGAAAACTAAAATTTTGGTGTTATAAAAGAAAAAATGACTGCTTTTTTTGTTCTCCTTTTGTTAACCTATTTTTGTGTTTTGTTTATTTGTATTATTATTTGTTAGTCTATTTAGTTATTATCGGTTGACTTATTAGGGGCTTTAATCCCATTGCATATTCCTTTTCAGTTCTTTTTAATTGTCTACCTATGACGATATGGAGCAACGACGTAAATTATATGTCGTTCAAGAAATTGACAGTTAAATCTTCCAAAATCCGTTTTGCTTACAAACTTCATTCCTCTCTGTAATCTTTTTAGCTTTATTTCATTTGTCTAAAAACAAGGTGTTGCTTGTATGAAAAGGAAATGCCTGCAATGCAGCATGAGAGATTTTAATGTAGTCCTATATTTATTATTATTATTTTAGCATGGTGTTTTTAGATTTCTTGTGAACTTTTATTTCTTAGCTGCTCTTTTGTTTAAATTGATTAGTTGAGTTGATTTTTTTATGTAACAAGTTTCTTCTTCAATAGGAAAAACTGAAAGAGAAAAAGCCTACTTTGGCTGAGACACTTACTCAAACTCTTCAAGCAATGTACAAGTCTAGGTGTTTGAATCTTACAGACACTGCTGAAGGCAGGTTTTGCCATCGTTTTAAATTTTGATTTATTGCGATAATTGTTGGATACCTTCATGATTTGTTCTGTCATTAATTTTTTTTTGTTTTGATGATTCATTAGCTCTCCAGTTTTGTCTTTTGTGTTGTTTTTGGTTGAACTCATTTGATTTTGATTATGACCTAAACTGAGAAAAGTTATAAACCATTGCAATATTGAATGTTTAGGTGCATATGAAAGTTCAATTTTTTATTTTATTTATTTTATTTATTATTATTATTATTATTTTTATTTTTATTTTTTTTGCAGGATAAATTTTTATATTCATTGATAAGTACATGCAATTGCAATTGGTTACCTCTTGTAAATATGTATATTTTTTCGTTTTAATTTATAACTTACCCAAAAAAAAAAAAAAAATGCTCTTCTTGTTGCTTTATAATTGGTTTTACCTGTATCATCTTGGTAATACTTATCTGCTACTTCATAATGGATAGGGTTACTTGATGCTCTTTGGTCATTTTGATGTTCAATAGTTTGGCTTTGAAGTTTGGTGGTGACTGAAACTTTTTTCATCATGTCGTGTCAGTGAAGTGGATCATCCTACAGTTTTCAATACTTTTTGTATACATTCCTCTTTGATGTTGCTACTACAATATCCATTAGTTTAGTACCTACTCCTACAGGTTGTGTAGGAGATTATACCATAATTTTTGGTTGGATAGCTGTGGTAAGTGATGGTGATATGGCTGTAATACTTTTTGTTATAAAACTGTGTTGTTGCTGCCAAAGAAGTTGGATTTGCAACTAGCATTCTACCGAGGTGCTGGTGCTATAACAAAGATCACGAGGGAACATTTTGTAGAAAATTATTGTCATATGTGCAGTATATATATGCCATCGATTTTCGCATTTTTAGCGACACAATCAATTATCTAAAAATAAATCTTGTAAAAAATATAAATGATTTTCAATTATTTTTGCCGATGCAAATTTGTTGTTGCCAAAAAGTAAGCTTTCTCGACAAACAACTCATCGGTAAATGTGTTGCCAAAAGTTTACTTTTGCCGACTCATATTGTGTTGCTAAAAGTATATTTTTTACCAACACAAATTTGTGTTGGGAAAAGTGCCACACAATCATCACATTTGAACTATTTTTACCGACGCAAGGTAAATTGCCGACGATGGATGAAGGCTTTTACCGACGACTATGTTTGTCACTAAGGCATTACTTTTACCAACGCAATGATAATTTCATCGGCAAAATTTTTTGCCAACTCACTTTTACCTACGGGTTACTGACGTAACTCCGTGTGTCGGCGAAACTTTTTGCCGACAAGTTTTCCCTTTTAGCAACATATTTTGTTGCGTTGTGAAAAATGTAATTTCTTATAGTGATCCTCAAGCTTTTTAATGGAGAATTCTTGATGCATTCGGGGTTAAAAAAGTCTGAATGAAGATTTGATCAATACCAGTGAGAAGAATATCATCCACATAAATGAGGAGATAAGTCATAGAAGTAGAAGTCTTGAGAACAAAAAGCAAAG
The DNA here is from genome assembly GCA_030407325.1 of Camellia japonica. Classification (NCBI taxonomy): domain Eukaryota; kingdom Viridiplantae; phylum Streptophyta; class Magnoliopsida; order Ericales; family Theaceae; genus Camellia; species Camellia japonica. Next base: position 122,306,638 of record JAPPVO010000032.1, read on the forward strand.
AATCACACTTGCTTTGAACAAAACCCTGAGAGAGAAGAAATGATGACAAAGTGAAAAACCAAGCTCTAGGGACTCGTTTAAGGCCATATAAAGCTTTACGAAACTTGCAGACCAAGTGAGGATGAGATGGATCAATAAAACCAGGTAGATGTTCCATGTACACTTCCTCCTCTAATTTGCCATGAAGAAAAGCATTATTGATATCAAGTTGTTTGAGAGGCCAATTGTGATGTAAAGCCAAACAAAGAAGAATACAAATTATGGGTTGCTTTGCAATTGAACTAAAAGTATCATGAAAATCAATACCATGTTGTTGAAGAAAGCCTTTAGCCACAAGTCTGGCCTTATGTCTTGCAATCGAACCATCAAAATTCCTCTTTAGTTTGAAGACACATTTACAGCCAATGGACTGTCTGTGATGAGGTAAGGAGAAAAGAGACCAAGTACCTTGATGTTGAGAAGCAGTATATTCCTCCATCATGGCCTGAAACCAGACTGGAGAGGAAAGAGCTTGCTTGATAGAAGATGGCTCAGTAAGGGCATCACGTAGCAAAGAAGAAGAAAAATAAGAAGAAGAAATAGCAGTATAATAGAAGGCTTTGGATTTGGACCTAGTTTGCATAGGGTGAGTACTAGTAAAAAAGGGTGGAGACAAAGGTAAATCAATATGAATGGAATTAATTGGAACAAAAGGGGGTTGGGTAATAAAGGTATGAGAAATGTTAGAAGGAGGAATAAGGGTAGGAAAAAGTGAAGAGGGAGTTGGATCAGTAGAACAAGACCGAGGCAAAGTAGGAGTAGAGACCGAAGGCTGAGCACTGATAGGGGCAACTAACTGAGGCACAAATGAAGCAGTTTGAGAAAAAGAGGACTGAGGAGAAGGATGCCAGAAAAATTTTTGAATGGTAGATAAGGGTGATAAAGAAGGAGACACAAAAAGCATATCAACAAAAGAGAAGCTATTTTCCTGAAAACGAACATGTCGAGATAGTAAAATTTTTCCTGTTAAAGGGTGAAAACACCTATAACCTTTGACAGATGGATGATAACCAAGAAAAACATGTGGAGCAAACTTCGGAGCTAACTTGTGAGGAGTGTATGGTTTAAGCCAAGGGAAATACAAACACCTAAACACTTTAAGAATGGTGTAATAAGGTGGTTTATGATAGAGCAGCTCAAATTGAGAAGAATTAGAAAATGAAAGCACTAGGAAGTCTATTGATAAGATAAGCAGCAGTGGCTATAGCATCAAAGACAAGAGACAAAGAGGAATGATAGAGAAGGGCAATCGCAGTTTCAATAATGTAGAGATGTTTCCTCTCAGCTACTCCATTCTGAAAGGGAGTACATGGACAAGAATGCTAGTGTAGAATGCCATGAGAGGTCAAAAAGGTATGTATAGAAAGATTAATAAATTCCCCACCACCATCAATTCTGAGGATTTTAAGATACAAAATTCCTTATTATATAGTGTCAATCCGACCAGACAAATAACCCCTTTGCTTCGCCAAGGCTAGTGACTAATATGGTGATGAATGAATAAATAAAAAATAGCTTCAAAAGAAACAAAGGGAAAAAGAAAAGCTAGAGTAGCCGACCTCTTTGAATAGGGGATTTCAGAGAGAGAGAGAGAGAGAGAGAGAACGAACGACCATGTACTTTATGTACTTGAAATTTGTATATAAAACTAGAGCTATGACACATATTCATACCTTTAGATCCACACCTTCGCTATGTAGTAAGGGAGTTGGTCCCTATATCATTAAGTACATAACAAATCAAGAATTAACATATATATATCTGTAGACACCCCATTTTTGACCGACCTTAAGACTCAGACGTCACCGATTGAGCGCTCGGTGATGTTGCATACTGTGCTCGTTCAGAAGTCTCAGAGTCGCGGCCGTGCGCCCCGCCTCCGAACTTCCGAATCCTCTTCTATACCTTGTCTCGGTTTGCGAACCAGACTCGGTTTTCTCTGTTTTCTTTCCTGAGGGAAGGGAGTGGTCCTGTAGACTATCTCCCGGTGGCCGTGTGCTACATTTCGTGGCCGTAGGTCATTTTGCCCATTTCGGAGCCCGGTTCCCGGTTTTCGGGGCCGTCAGGCCGTGTGCCTCGGCTCGGGACCGCCCAACCATCTCCGATTTCTCCGGTTCTTGGCTAGTATCTCTGTTTTATCATTTTGAGGAACACTGGGGCCCCCGATGCCCACTTCGTGGCCGTATGCCACTTTCGGTGCTCATAGCCAGTTTTCGAGACCCCGAATTGCGCGGTTTGGGCCCCGAGCATTCATTTTGTATCGGTTTTCTCTGATTTTTGGCAGGAACCTCTGTTTTGTCATTCCGAGGGACACTGGAGTTGCAGATACCCACTTCGCTGCCGAACACCACTTCCGGCACCCGCAGCCCATTTTCGGGATCCCGAATGGCTCGGTTTTGGCCCCGAGCGTTCATTTCTCATTAGTTTTTGTTCAATTTTGGCAGGTACCTCTGTTTCAACATTGGGAAGATCACTGGAGGGTAGGAGGCCAGCAATTATCCCAGATAACCAGTTTCGCTCCTCCGGCGCCCGTTTTGCTCACTTCCGGGCCAATGTTGAACACCCTAGGCCCATTTTCTTCCAACCAAAGCTACATATCTGTGATGAGGGCACATGGGAGGACCCTAAAAACTACTGGTCAGCCAGAAATTCCAGGTTTCATTTTTGAGCCCCTCCTTCCAGCTCTATGTTGTGGCTCCTGCTTCAGTGTTGCCAATTTCCGACCTTGGAACCTTGTTCCACACATCTTGGGACACAAAAAGTTGGCGGTCGGCCAGCAATTGTTGATTTCATTTTTGAGCCTCTTCTTCAAGCTCTATGTTGTGACTTCTGCTTCAGAGTTGCCAGATTCCGACCCTGGGGCCTTATTCTACACACTTGGGAGGACACTACTGTATGGTGGTCGGCCAGAAATTCTTGAGTTCATTTTTGGGGCATGGCCGGCCGGCCAGGGGGAGTGGCTGGCCGACCAGGTGGGGTGGCCGGCCGGCCACCTTGCAGAAAACCACCTGGCCGGCCGGATTCTTGCTTTCCAGCTCAGCACAGCTGTCCGGATATTTTGCCAAATATCTCCCCCATCCGGGGGATATTTTGGGAGGGAAAGCTTGGATGCTTTGCCCTCCCCTTTTACACCTTTTTTTGCCTACTTAAAGGGCTGGACAGCCCCTTTGCTAGGGTTAGAAAAAATTGCCTCAAGACATCCCTCTCTCAAAGCTTCATTTCCATAGCCAAAACCTTGAAAAACTTCCAAGTTCCTAGCTCTCCTCTTCATCAACCCTTAGCCCCACCATCAACACTACCATTCCAGCAGCTAGGAAGTGAATTTCAGAGGTTGAGAAGCCACAAATCCAAGCCAAGAAGCAAAGAAAGACAAGTCTTCAAGGGTAAGTATTCAAAACCAACTTTTGGGGCTTTTTCTTGATCCTTTTTATACTCTAATTGGTTGAGAATTGGGGCTCCGACCCCTACTGCTTTTGTGCTCATTTTGAGCCCCTCTACAACATTGTAGAAGGGCTCAACTTCATTTGGTGTTTGTATATACTAGTTCCTTCAATATTCATCAAGATTGTCACATTTTTGCATGCTAAAATTAACCTATTTGTGTTGGTTTTTGGGGCTCCGACCCCTACTTCTTTCTTGCTTATTTTGAGCCCCTCTACAACATTGTAGAGGAGCTCAACTTCATTTGGTATTTGTATATACTAGTTCCTTCAATTTCATCAAGTATGCCATATTTTGTATCCAATTTTTGACCTATTTGTGTTTGTTTTTGGGACTTCGACCCCTACTGGTTTTGGTCTTATTTTGACCCCCTTTACTTGTTTCATGAAGAAAGTGTTGTTGTTTGGTGTAGTTTTGGCATGTCTCTTGTTATAACCTCTTTTGGGCTCCATTTTGCATGGAATTTTAGCATGTTTGTGTATTGAATTTGGGGTTTCAATAAACTGAATATATGCTTATTTTTGGGCCCTCTTCAGTATTGTAGAAGAAAGTTTTTCCATTTGAATTTTCTATATACTACCTCTCTCAATACTTCTCTTTTGGCCACTAGTTTTGCATGCTAATGTTGTCATATCTAGGCTTACAATTTGGCCTTGTTTTGTACTGAAAAAATGCCATATTTGGGACTGCCTTGCTACTGTTTTTGCTGTCAAGTGCCAATTTTGCATGTTTAGCATGGCCGTAGGCCATTTCGGGCACTTAGAATTGCATTTCGGGATGATTGCATGCTTCGGTTGTCATTTCGTATCATTTCGGGGCTGTTTTACATCATTTGTGAGTGCTGAAATTCCATTGCCATGCTTGCATATCATTTCCCATGTCATTCCGCCTTGCCTCGGTTCGCGCGCCCGTGGGCGCGCACTTCGAGGCGCTCCGTTTTCGTCACCGGCATCTGATGTGAGTGTGGCTGAGGCCCTCTCATGATAGTGTAAGCCCAATCTACATTTTTCATGCCTGTATGTCATCGCCTCGGTGTGCGTGCCTGTGGGCACACATTTCGAGGCACTTCGGTTTTATCCGATTTCCGTATTTTATCATCGCCTCGGTGTGCGTGCCTGTGGGCACACATTTCGAGGCACTTCGGTTTTATCCGATTTCTGCATTTTATCATCGCCTCGGTGTGCGTGCCTGTGGGCACACATTTCGAGGCACTTCGATTTTATCCGATTTTCTCATTTTATCATCGCCTCGGTGTGCGTGCCTGTGGGCACACATTTCGAGGCACTTCGGTTTTATCCGATTTTCTCATTTTATCATCGCCTCGGTGTGCGTGCCTGTGGACACACACTTCGAGGCACTTCGGTTTTATCCGATTTCCACATTGTATCATTGCCTCGGTGTGCGTGCCCGTGTGCACGCATTTCGAGACACTTCGGTTTTATCCGATTTGCATTTCACATCATCGCCTCGGTTCGCGTGCCCGCGTGCACGCTTTTTGAGGCGTCTCATTTTCATCTCATTTCCATCTCATTTTCATAGCATTGAGCAGGCTAGAATTGTATATTAGCTGCATTCATGCATATCATGCATATTGCATCGTGTTCGGGATAGGAGTTAGCCCGGACACGGGAAACGAGGCACGTTTCGTACTCCAAGTGACGGAACGGGTCTCAATTCCCCAGTCACCGACGCTCCGGATTACCCATGATGGAGTTAGGTTTTGTTGTAGCATTCATCGGCATTTCATCCTATATTGAGTTGTGCAATCCGATTCCTCGGCCATCATGCATCGATATGCGTGATTGGTGGCACGAGGATCGAGGCATGCATATATCTGTGAAATACATTGCTATGCCCTTTTCCTGCTCTCTGTTGCAGCAAAATCCAAACTCAACCACTTTTCGGAGTCCGGCGCGCATTTCGAGAAATATTGCAAACAAAGGCTAAATCGGGCATCTCAGTGGATTTCTGCGCAACACAGTCCAGCATACATTGTATCAGAAGCGAGGCAGCCCCTGGCTTGCATGCCAGTTTTACTGCTTTCCTAGTTTAATTTATTAATTAATTAGAAATCTGTACATTATTTTGGACTGTATATTTCGGACTGTATATTTATTCGGACCTCTGCGCGAGGGCAATGTTGTAATAAGGGTGTGTGAGTGCGATGTATGTCTTCCAACCCCACGTCTTTCTCCCTTTTATTATCCGCTTACGATGGTTAGATATAGGACATATTTCAATTAGCATACAGTATGATAGCGTGTTGCATCATTCATCTGTTTTGCACGCACCGGGCTCGGCGCATCATACAAACTGCATCTGTATTTCAATTCCAAATTGAGTACATGATAGTTGTAGCATTTCACATGCCATCTTTAGAATAGCCGAGCCTGTTATAGTTGCATTTTGCATGTGTTGCATTAGGCATTTCAGCATATTTAGGATCATGCATGATTTCTAATAAGCTTCGGTTTTGGCTTGGAGTACTTGGTGAGTTTTTATGTTTTAGCATCCTTGCATGCGTGTGAGTGTTGCCATGATAGCATGCTTACCATGAGGCTAACTGCTTATGTGATATAACTGCCTTGAATGCCTGTGGGTGGAGGTTGAGTTATTTGAATTGGGACAATGCATTGACTGTTTGTTTTAAGCCCACTAGATAGTGGCAACATCATGTTTTCTAAGCCCACCCGAGGGTGGCAAATCCGCATTTTAGCCTACCTGCGGGTAGCACCATCACACAATTTTCAAACAAACAAACATGAAATGTTTTGTTCCAATTCAGACGGCCCAATCTATACTTGTTTGCTGCAAGCATCACATAGTAATCCTAGGCTAATAATCGGAATAAGAACTCACAAAGTTTTCAAAAACAGATATCATGGTTAGTAGAGGCCGGTCTTTGACCGGGCGAGCGGGGGTGCTCACGATGTGACCTTCCCCAATCGTACCCAAGTTCCCGAGCCAACTTTGGTGATGACGGACACGTGGCCTTTGGCACCGAGTCAGGGTTTCCTAAATTTCCCATTTTAAAAAAAATATTTAGGTGGCGACTCTGTTATCTGGCAAAGCAGTCCATGTTTGGCACTTCTTTCAAAAAAATCAGTTTTTCTCAAAACGATTTGCCGGATTTGGACTCTTTGGTTCGAGATTTAGAACCGCAACAAAATCGAGTCCGAACTGTAGCGAGGTCCCCCGCGGGCGTTGTTACAATATCACATCACATCATTGTAGGTACAATTGTGGAAAAAAAAAAAAAAAAAAAAATTCTTTTAAGTCTCAAACATTTTTCATAAAACTAATCACTGTGTTTGGTTTCAATTTTTGAAATTCAATTTTCTGAAAATTAAAGTTTTCTTTTTCATTTTTTTTGTTTTTAGTGAATATTTTTAAATTTTTAAACATTTTTTTTTTACTTTTTTAGATGCACCTTGCATAGATGTATCTAAAAAGTAAAATATTTGTAAAAAAATATTTTAAAAAATTAATAATAAATACACAAGAATATGAAACATGCATGTACTGAATTTTCGTTTTTTTTTTTTTTTTTTTTTTGTATTTTTAATACTTAGTGATTTTTTTTAAAAAAATTCACAAATATTATACATTTTAAGTGTATTTATGTTAGGTGTATTTAAAAATTTTAAAAACTGCTTAAAATATTTTTAAAAATCAGTAAAAATTAAAAAAATACGAAAAACAAAAAAAATTCCGTTTTATTTAATTTTAAAATTATGATTTGAGTTTGAAGTTGTGTTTTGAGTTTTGAATTTTTGAATCATGATTTGAAAAGAGAATTTGTTTGATTATGAGTTTTGAAAATAATTTTGGGATGATTTGTAATTTTTTTATTTTATTTTTGTGATTGATTGATGTATAGAATATGAAAGAATGTAAGAGGAAAGAGGAGAGACGAGAGAGAAAAAGTGATTGATTGAATAATAAATAAAAAAAATAGAAGAGAGAAGTTTTGTAAATAATTTTCAGTTTTATTTTAAAAACATGTTTGATTAATATGTTTCATCCAAATCATGATTTGAAAACAAAATTAAATTTTAAAAAGTAAACCAAGAGCTACATTTAATTTTTTAAAAAATAAATTAAAAAATAAATTTAAAAAACTCAAACTAAAACAAGCTGAATAATTGTAAAATTGTGAATGATGTTACTTAGAGATCATTTGAGAAGAAAAAGCCTAGGACTTTTTGGCTAAAATAGTCACAAAAAAATGAAATAGACTAAAAGGTTAATAAAATAAAATGTCACATTTAAACTATAATCATTTCATTTTTCTCTCACAAAAGTAAAAAAATCAAAAAATTCATCACAAACAAAACTTTTTAACCCTAAACTAAAAATAAAAAAGTTAAAAAACTCAACTTATATCCCAAACAAATTAGGTACTTGTGAGGACAAAAGTCAAGTTTGGTGTGTGCGACGGAAGTGGAACCGAACTAAAAATAAAAACAAAAATAAAATTATGAATGTGGACCCAAATAATAATAATAATTATGAGTTATTTATAATGATTTAAATAAATATATATTTTTTAATTTTTATAAAAAGATATATAAAATAAAAAAATAATATAACTGAAATAAAAGATGATGCGGCTTAAATAAGATAAAAATATATGCAAAAATAAGAAATATTAAACAACCTCTTAATCTATACAATTATTAATTAAAATCCTAAATTAGTTTAGTGAAACATTCTTTTCCTCATGTCACGTGACAACTTTATATACGTTAGAATAAAAAAAATTATTATACACAGCATAACAAGTTTTGAACCCAAAATCTTAGATTTCATTAAGAACATACTTATCACTTATGTAACATACATACTATGATATTAAATTTTTTATTATTTATTTTTATTATTAGTTATCTGAATTATACACGCTACTCGCTAGGCCATTAGGGAACATCAATAAAAGTCAGAAGTCAGCTTTTTATTCATTTTGAGTCATATCATCTCTTACATAAAAAACCTAAAAAATAAAAAATAAAAAAATAATTTTTAACCATTTTTCTAAAACACTCAAAAAAAATACTACGTTTTAGATGTTGAGAAGGACTCAGAAAGAAGATGTCATCTCGTTAGACAAGCAGAGAGATGTCGGATGTGTTTGGTTTAGTTTTGGGAGATAAATTTAAAAAAAAAAAATTGGGAGAGAGTTTAGAAATTTTTTGATTTGTTTGACTGTATATTTTGAAAATAATTTTAGAGTATGGGAGTTTGGGATAATTTGATATTTTATTGTAGTTAAGTAGATGTGTGTAAGAGAAAAAATGATTGAAAATGAGAGAGAAGAGAGAAAAGAGAAAAAGTTATTTTAGAATTTTTTTTTAAAAATTACTAAACCAAACAATATTTAAAAAAAACTTATAATTGCTCTCTCAAAACCAAACCAAACAAAGCTGTCATCATCTTGCGTTTTTGTCAAGCTGCCTTGGCTGTGCCATGCAAGCGCGTGCATTACCATCAACATCTATCTATCTCAACCATTACTAATATGTAGGCCGTGATAATAATGTCAAGAAAAATTATTTAATATTAAAATATTTATAATTTTAATATAATTTTTTTGTATGTTTTAAATTTTTTGATACATTTAATACATAGTTTATACACTTTTTTTAATATTAACAACAACTATAAAAAGTGTTTCAAGCATTTTGCGCTATATGTATACAAAAAGTAAATTTAAGTGCACAATAAATTTTCACAAAAGCAAAAACAGCAATGCTAAGAATCATAAAAAATCTTTTTATGAAAATAATCATGAAAGTTTTGTGATCCTTGAATTACACTTAGAATAAAACACCACACACTAATCAAAGTAATTCAAAGATCATAAATCTTTCATGATCATTTTTATGAAAAATATTTTATGATCCCTAACTTTTCTCAAACAAAAATGTGAGTACTATCTGTACAACTCTCTGTAAAACACTTTTTGTATTTATAATACGGCCAATTAATGAAGAGCAATGCTAGGTATCATGAAAAAAATTTTATGAAAATGATCATGAAAGATTTATGATTCTTGGATTACACTTAAAATAAAGCATCACACAGTAATCAAGGTAATACAAAGGTCACAAATCTTTCATAATCATTTTCATGAAAAAAATTTCATAATCCCTAACTTTTTTCATTAATGAAAGTACATTTTGTTTCAAGTAAAAACTTCATGCACGTAGAATATGTGGGCCTTATTTTGACAAAAAATGTCAAACAAATGATATGTCAAAAATGAATATTACACCTCATTTTTCAAAAGATTATGCAATGACGGTATTGAAGCAATACTTCATTCTTTATTACATGACGTCACGTTCTTTCTTAAAATAACACCAAAATGTTAGGGTGTGTTTAGTTTGTGTTTTGAAATGTAAAAATTTTTAAAAACATGTTTGGTTACAAATTTTATTAAAAAAAAAAATTCTAAAATTATTTCTCTCTCTCTATTACACATCAATCAATCATTTTTCTCTTTCCTCTCTCATTCTCAATCACTTTTTCTCTTACAAACATCTATTTAACTACAACAAAATATCAAATCATCCCAAACTTCTAAACTCCAAAACTATTTTCAAAATATACAACCAAATAAAGTAAAAAAAAAAAATTCTAAGCTCTCTCTTCAAAAAAATTTAAAAAAATTTATCTCAAAACACAAACGAAAAATACCCTTAATTTTGACAGATTTAATGATTAAAAAAGAATGTAAAATACTACATGAATTTTCCTTTTTTAAGTACACTAGGTAATTTTGCATCGGTTAACAGTCCCTAGCACCAATTCATAATAGGAACTCAGTATTAATAATAAATAAAAAGTAATTTATGTTGTTATCTTTACATAATTGTTATAAATAATTACAAGTGCGGGCAACTAACTTTGACAATAAGCTATACTTACAAAATAACCCAAACAAAAACTAGACTCACATCCTCAGTCACTCTCATTGCATTAATGAGAATTCTTAATTTTTTGATTTAAAAAAAAAAAAATGACAATGACAGTAGCTTCCACTCTTTCTGTCTTTCCTCTATATAAACACCTCATTGTCTGAGCTTCGACACAAGCTTCAGAGATAAGAGGAAGTAAAGGTATTGCTTCTCTCTCTCTCTCTCTGAAAGTTCTTAGAGGGGTGCGGGGAAGGAAGGAGCACCTGTTTTATTCTGTTCTGTTTTATAATTTCATTTTTGTTTAGTATTTGTATACTTTCTTTTTGGATTAATTTAAGTTATTCTTCGAATACACATTTAATTGATCACATCATTAATTTGTTTAGGTCTTGGACATTCAATTCAAGAAAGGATATGGAAAACTATTGCTTTGATAAGGTGCTCTCCTACACAGATATTACCTATACCTTGGAGATACCGAACTGGGCAACTGATTTGCCTGAAGACAATGATGCTGTCATGCCCGTGTGGGATCAAGGTGGAAGATATTGGGAGCTTCGGATGACAATAAGGGCAGATCAAAGAAAGGCCTTGAAACCAAAGGAATGGCTTGATTTAGCAAAGGCTAATGAACTGGAGGTTGGTGAAACAATGTGGTTTTTTTATACACCTGCGCTCAATTCGTACTCTGTGAAATTTGAAGGCCCTAACCGCGTCAAGGTTCTGCAGCTATTTCCTAACTAAGAGAATGACTCAAGGAGGGACCTGCAACAACAACATATTTTTATTAGGAATTTAGTTTATGTAACAATAAAAGCATCTCCCAACTCGTGGCTTGTCTTCTCCTAGGAGGCTACAAGTAACTTGTCGGAACAAGATGCATGTGTGCTTTTTTTTTTTTTGTTCTTTTCTTTTTGGTTTAAATCTAGGTGCGTGGAAGCATAGATGTCAGTTGTTGTTGATGAGTCCAATAACCTTCTTATGTATGATTAAGAATGTTTTTGTAATTTGTCCGTATAATAAATAAATGGACCTGGCGGCGCAATCGGTTGAGAGTCGGAAACATTCTTCGGATAAAATAAAGACTCAAACTAGTTAGAGTCAAAGGTTGGATGCTTTCTAATCAAAGTAACTCCAATCATAGATTCTCGTTTGTTTGTCAACATTCATGTTTGTATTTAATGTTCATGTGGTTTTGTGGGTTAAACGACCCGCATGACATATCACTTTAACAAACAATGACATAAACAAAAACATCTCTCCCATCACTCGACTCTTATATATATTAGACGTTGTTTTAGGCCTCCTTTAGGATAAATTAAAAAAGTTAAAAAATTAAAAGATTATTAAAAAAATTAAAAAATTTATATTATTTAAGGGTATTTGTGGGAAAGTTATTAGGGTAAAATTATTATTTTATCCTTTGAATTCAACTATCTGAAAGTCAAAAAATTAAAAAGATAAAAGATAAAATGATCACTTTGATTTTATTATAATATTTTATTACATATCTTTTCATAAAAAATTAAAAAATTATCCCAAACATACATATTTTTTCTCTATTTTTTTAACCAAAAAGTCAAAAAGTGTACTTATATAACACATTCTAAACAACTACTTAGTATGATTTTAATATGTATATTTTTTTATTAAAATATTTGTAAAAGAATAAAAAGATAACATGACTTAAAAGATAAGAAGACAAAAAAAAAAAAAATACGATTTTGAAAAGATGTGAAATAATGCCTTAGTCAAATGTATAATTAATAGGGTTATACTATAGAATTGAGATTATTATTTTATGGACTCACAATTTTTTATTTAATTATAAATTTTATTAATCAAATTACATGTACGATGTTAGAAAAATATTGGCAAGAATCTACACCCACTTTAATTCATCTCAATTGAGAACTTTTTTTTTTTCGGCAAAAAGAAGACTTTATTGATGGAATATAAGAAAATTTACATCAATAAAGAGGAACTTGGAGCTATAACAAGCTCCAACCTCCTAGTTGGTGAGAAACCAACGCACAAAGCAAAAGCAAAAAAACCAAAAAGATTAAATCAGCAGCCCTTCCAAGCTGTGGCTCTACAACAGCCCAACCAAGCACCAAAACCTCCAAGCACCAAACCTCCAAGCACCATCTTAATTGAGAATTGACACTCATTTTAATATTAATATTGCATTAAAGTTACCAAAAATTTATTATTTTTCCAACTTATGATAGACATTAAATCTGACGAAATTGGCAATTTTTTAATAGGGAAAGAGACTAACAATGATATAAAAAATTTAAAATAAATACATAATAAATTATTATTTCACTAGAAGACTTATAGTTCTAGTTGTTGTTCTAACTAGAGAATTTGTAAATTTAATAAATTTTATAATTTGTATTTGTAATTTAATCTTTTTTTTTACTTAAATTTCATTATGGCCAGCCAAAAAAAACTAGTGGCACACACTTCATAATTTTTAAAATTTCATTAAGATTTATAACAACAGTACTTGATTTTAGATAGTTTTAACAAGAGTACTTGATTTTAAATTTCATTAAGATTTTATAACAACGGTACTTGATTTTATAACAATAGTACTTGATTTTAGATAGTTTTAATTTCATTATGTTGTCCGTTCATAACACTGCTGTCAATGAGTAAACTTATAAGACTATATATATAATAAAGTAAAAAGAGTACAATAGAGAAATATAATAATTTGACCATCACTATCAAGTAATAGACAATTTGCAAAAATTAAAAATTAAAATTTGACTGTTATACACACTATTTTAAGGATTAGTATGACCAAATTTATATAATATGGTTATGTTTGGCATGTGAATTAGAGGTAATTTTAGTCACAAAAAGATAAAATATGCTGAAAAATCAATAAGATAAAATGTCATATCCAAACCATAATTATTTTATTTATTCTCTCACAAAAGTCAAAGGGCAAAAAAAAATACATTCCAAACGAGACTTTTTAGCTTATGTTGAAAAGTCAAAAAGTTAAAAAACCAACCCACTTTCTAAACAAAGGCTATATGTTAAGTTCAGTATCTCATTTGTCATAATAATAAGGTCTTATTTGAGAATAAGTTATTTTAATAATTTTTTGATTAAAATATAAGGCAAACAAAAATTAGGATGTTTTAGATTATTTTAGTTTTTTACGAAAAGAAATATGTAAAAAAATAGAAAAAACAAAATTTAAATAGATTAATATATTTGACATATTATTAAAAATAAATATTAATTTATATTTGAATTTGAATAACCTAGGTCAAATTTGAAAAGTAAATGTAGACAAAGAATGAGCTAACTCTATATTTTAGGTGAAAACTTTTACTCCCCAACTTTGTGGCCTCTGTAGAAGAAGTGAGGGAGGGCCCATGCTATTGTCACATTCATTCATTTTTGTGATCGGCAAAAAGAAGATTTTATTGATAAAACACATACAAGGTATGATAAATTACATCAATAAAGAGAAGTTTGGAGCTAAATCAAGCTCCAACCTCCTAATTGGTGAGAGACCAACAAACAAAACAAACAGAGCTAAGGCAAAGAAAAAATCATAACACAAAACTCTGCAACAACAAGACAATTAGTGCAAAAACATCAACAAAAACCAGCAGCCCTTCAGTCATTCTACACTGCCTTGAACTACACTGCCTTGAACACCATTCAAATTGACCAATCATAGCAAAGCAGCATGCAAACCTACAGTCAGTAACCATGCTTCCAAGCACCAAGTGTTGCCTTGAACTCCATTCAAATTAAACCTATAACCCTACTGCCTTGAAAATTCATTCAATTAACCAAACATTCAAAACAACAAGCAAACCTCCAATCAGTAGCCCTGCTTCCAATCACCAGGTGCAACATCAGTAAGGCAACATCAGTCATTCCTGATACAATAATTCACCTCTGTTTGAAACACCATGATCTAACAGCCATAGATAGCAAAAACAAACAACAACAAAACTTGAACAGGCTCCATCCATCAACAAAACCTGGAAAGTCAAACACTTCTCCTGATCTGTCTCCATTTGAAAACAATATCATCAACTCTGTAGGGGAAATTCTTAATGGAAGCTTTGAGCTAAAGGGCTATTCTGAATTTGATGAGTTCAAGTAGGCTAGATGAGTTGGGTTGAGCGTTAGAAAATTTACATTCATTTATGTGCTTCCAAAGTGATCAAAGAACAATTAATGGAATGGCTCTCCAAATTGACCTTTCAAGCTTCTGAAATTTACCACTCATCTACCAAGTAAGTAGACTATCAACTGATTTAGAAATGCACCAATGAAATCCCCAATCTTCAATCGTTGCAGACCAAATTAACCAAGAGAAAAGACAGTGAAGCAAGACGTAAGAAGCAGATTCCAATTCAGAACTGCAGAGGGGACAAATGGATGAGGCATTGTTGTCAAGAATACCAATCTTGAGCAAAAAGTCTGAACATTTAATCCTATTTTTCCAGGCCAACCAACAGAAGAATGAAACTCTAAGGGGCAATACAGAGCTTCAAATAAACTTATAGATTCTGAGATGGGGACCTAGAAGAGAAGAGCTGTGAGAATAAAGAGCAGAGACAGAGAACTGGCCTACAGATGCATTAGACCAGACTTGGCAGTCTGCAGAATCCATACACAGAGAAGGAGCTGCAGATAACAAAGCATTGAGTCTAGCTTCTTCAGCCATTTCCCAAGTATACAACTCTCTTCTATGGGGGAAGTTCCAATCACTTGGGCTTAATTTCCTAGCAAAGTATTGGTAGAAAGAGCTTTCTTGATCAGTTGAAAGGTTAAAAAGAAAAGGAAAAGCAGATTTCAGGCAAAGGGCACCACACCACCTATCAAACCAAAAACTGATTCTATGACCATTCCCCATTTTGATGGTGCAATTGTCCAAAAAGAAGTTGAAAATAGGCTTGTTAAGAGGCCCAATAGATAAGATGTCACTCCACATTCTAGAATGCTTGTAAGAAGACTTCAATGGAGGATGCCAACAATTTTCCTTAATCTTATATTTACTGCAAACAACTCTCCTCCAAAATGCATTGACTTGGATTCCAAATTTCCACCACCATTTGAGTAGTAAACAATCATTAACATCCCTGACCCTTTTGATGCCTCAACCCCCTTGATCAATACTCTTTGTAACCTCCTCCCATTTCACTAGGTGAACTTTTCTTTTGAGATCACTGCCACCCCATAAGAATACAGCCTCAATCTTTTCTATTTCTCTAGCCACTCCTTCAGCCATTTTAAATAAAGAAAGAAAGTAAACAAGTAAGTTGGAAAGGGTAAATTTGATCAAAGTTAGTCTACCTGCAAAGGATAACAATTTTCTCTTCCATCCAAACAATCTAGATTTGAATTTGTCACATTCATTCATTTGATCTATTTTTTAAAGGGTAAATTATATTAAACCCTCTTAAATTATCAATCATTTACATTTTATGTTTTAATATTTTAAATTTAACAATTACCACTTTAAACTATTTGAATTTGAATATTAAATCCTTCTATTAGTCATCTATTAGATATTTGGATGAAAAAAATATCAAGTACTGTGCACATGATGATTATATTAAATTTTATGACCAAATTATCCTATTTTATCTTTTGTAAAAATTTAATATAAGCATTATGTGCACAACACTTGATAATTTTTCATTTAAATATCTAACAGATGACTAACAGAAAGACTTAATATTCAAATTCAAATAGTTTGAGGGTAATTGTTAAGTTTAAAACATTAGAGAATAAAATGTAAATGGTCGATAGTTTGAAGAGGTTCAGTATAATTTGCCTTTTTTTTTAAAAATCTATATGCTTGTCACGTTGTTGTTGTTGTTGTGTTGTTGTTGTTATTGTTGTTGTTGTTGTTGTTGCTGTTTTTTTTTTTTTTTTTAGGTTAAAATTATTTTGATTAACAAAAGCCAAGTTGAAACACCGCCTAAGTTTCCGCAGAGCATCAAATAATTTTGGAACATTGACTGGTCAATCATATTGAGTGGACCTACTTACCTATAAATCCGGTTTCTTTTTTCAATTGTCAATACTTAAAATACCCTTGCCTTATCTTATTTAGCACATTATTATTACTATTGTCATGATCCCCTCTAAGGTTTCTGAAAATTTAACTAAACTTATTCATTATCAACATTAATATTAATTTAAATGCACTAAATTTAATTTACTTTATTAAATATCTATGGTTCTACATGAATCAATTAGGCCAAGTTTGGCATCTCTAAAATAATCTAAAAAGTCAAAAAGTTACTAAAAAAATTAAAAAGTTATTACTATTCATAAATTAAAAATATAAAAAAATTAATTTATTACATATTTTAATAGACAGACGTGACTGGTACTGAGAAGGAGATGGAAAGGCTGTCAAATGGGAAAAAAAATTAGGTATATATATTTATTAAATTTGAGGGTAATTTTGGGCCAGTGGGGGCCTACCACGGATCCCGTTTTGATAATCCGAACCGTTAATGTGTCAAACTCGTCGAATACTATATGCATGTAAAAAATCACGTTAATCGGATATAGATAGCTACATGATTAAATCAGTTTTCTATAAACAATAGATGGTGTTATAGTTAACGGTTGACAAAAAACTAACACGATCAGATAGCTATCGATATTTGATCAACGCAATTTTTTACAAACATATATTACTTGACAAGTTCTACATATTGAACGGTTCTGATTAACAAAACGGGACCTATGGTGGGCCCACACGGGCCGAACAACACCGTCCAATTCAAGCCCGAAAAGGAGGCAACCATTTTCCAACTCCTAATAGCCAACTACACTGCCTTAGCCACCGGGCTACTCAATCACTTCTCCTATACACTTATTTATATAATTTTTTAATACACATTTTTTCGTAAAAAACCAAAAAGTTAACTCAAACATCTATATTTTTTTTCTCAACTTTTTAGTCCAAAAAGACAAAAAGTGTACTTATTTAGGACACCCCAAACAACCTCACACTAGTATACCAACTAGTGTTATGTCATTATTACTAACCCCACTTATTATACAACTTATAAATATCCAAAATCTCTAAAATTATGCCACATTATCTGTTAGTATAATAGTTGGTACATTAATTAGTACATATAACATTATTCATTAAATATATATATATAAATTATTATTTATTTTTCATAACTTTTTCAAAAGGAAAATGTTAGAGACACCAAATAATTTACCAAATATTTTATTACACCTCTCACATAGGTGTGGGACCTACACAAATCCACATGTGTGTAGGTCTCACACCTATATGAGAGGTTTGGTAAAATATTTGGTTAATTATTTGAAACCTCTAGCATTACTCTTTTCAAAATATAAATGTAATTTATTGACTCTACTTTTCTCTACAACAAGTTTTTGACCTTTTATAAATAACAAATAAAATAAAAGTTCAACCATTAATGAAGGTGGGAAATTAATTTTAAGATTTAATAAAATAAATATACTTTAAATGAGATAAATAAAAATGGAGAAATAGATTTTGAGTATCATATTTAGAAAATTAATTGAGTATTTTTTTATTCTCAAATGATGTCTACATTCAAGTAAGGATTAAATTTAGGTATAATAAATGACAAATTATTTGAATTGTTTATTATTCTCAAATAATTTCTTGATCATTCATTCCTTATCAACTAATTTTAATTTATTGTGAGGCGATTAGGTTTTTAATTACTTTTATATTTATTTTTAAATTTTTAAATAATGTAAAAAATATTAACTTGTGTTTTTTTAAATATGCATTGATTACAAATTTATTGACTTAAAAATAAAAATTGAAATTTGAGAATAATATATGATTAAGAAAATATAAAATAATATATATATATATATATATATATTTACATATGAATAAATAAGTAATGCAAATTGCCAAGAAAAAATAAATCTATTTATTTCAAGTTTAAAAAAAAATTCAAATAATAAATGCATTACTTAAAATGATAAATTTTACGTTATTTATGTAGATAAATCTTATACTAAATAGATTGTTTATTATTAATTATTTTATAAATGAAAATTAATTTTTTTCATTAAATGATATAATAATATCTTAACAATTTAAGGATTTTATTTAATATTAGATGAAATTTAAGAATTGTATTAAATAATGCTAAAATATGTATAGATTTTTTATTTTATATATATATATATATATATATGCAGAACCTTGGGAGAGCTGAGTGGAATTTTTCTTTTATATAGATAAGATAATTAATAGGTAATATTGTCATTTTTTTGTATTATAACCTATGATATCAATAAATTTTGTTAAATATCCTAATAGAGAATAATAATGACGGAATCTTGATAATATTTTTAAAAGTAAGAAAGGTTAATATAATTATTAAAATTACAAAAAAAAATTTCTGTAACTATCAAAAACCTCAAGGTGTGTGCAATTTACCCTATTTATTATAAATATGTCCTTTTCACACTAAAAGTTAGATGTGGACTTATGACCAAACTCGCATGATATACATTTTCAATTGACTAATAGGATGTGCGATTCGTGTATAACTGTGAATGATATTCTATATTGGTTATCATTTTTTAAAAATATTTTTTAGAAAATTTTATTTTTTTATTTTTCGTTTTTTTTTTTGTTTTTACTAAATTTTTTTAATATTTGAGTAATTTTTTTAATTTTTAGACATACCTAACATAAATATACTTAAAAAGTAAAAATTTTTTTGAAAAAAACCTTTTAAAAATTCACTAAATATCAAAAATACAAAAAAAAAAAAACGAGAATTCAGTACATTTTTTATATTTTTATGTATTTATTAATTTTCAAAAATATTTTTTCACAAATTTTTTACTTTTTAGATACATCTAAGTAAGGTGCATCTAAAAAAGTAAAAAAAAATGTTTAAAATTTTAAAAATATTCACTAAAAACAACAAAATACGATAACCAAAAAACTCACTTTTCAAAAAAACTAATTCAAAAAACTCAAACCAAATACACTTATTAATATTTTTTATTATTTTTTTACTATAAAGTAGTAAATGAGAGTTATTATAACAAAAAAATTAAACCTGCGCTTTGAAAACCTTAGGAGAGATTTTCATCATTTCATGGGAGGATAGTATAATTGAAAAGTAAATTTTAAGGAAGGCTTATGTCACTTTAATAATTTTATTAAATCTTAAGAGAGGTTTAAGTCATTTCAAAAATCTTAAAAAGGGTTTTCGCAATTCATTAAACTTCAAAGAAAATTAATGTAATTTATCTTTAAAAATTCATATTATTCTCGCATTCAGGATTATGCAGATCCCAAAAAAAAAAAAAAAAAAAGTCAATATTGTCGTCTTTAAATTTTTGTTATAATGTTAATTGTGTGTAACTAGTTTTGGCACGATCACATACATGACAGGTTATTTAGTGGTTTTAAAACAGTACTTCACATTATCTATAGGACAATGATATACAAACTTAGTATTTTTTTTTTTTTTGTTTTTTGATTGGCAAAAGAGATCTATATTGATGAAAAGAAGATTACATCAATAAAGAGAAGTTTGGAGCTAACAAAGCTCCAAGCTCCAATTGGTGAGAACACACATACTAGAAAACCACAGACGGAATTACCTTCCAAATTCTGGATTCCTTTGACTTGAACTTACCTCCAGACCACCAATGTAGCAGCTCCTGAACTGATCCAGGTATAGCCCATACCAGATCCAACCACCTTACCATTATTGACCAGCACTCCCCGATCAATGGACAAAAGAGTAACAAATGTTCTAGAGTTTCATCCACAGCATTGCAGAACACACAAGAAGAACTAACAGTAGCAGCTAAGACCTCAATCCTTTTTAGAAAAGATAAAGTCTTCACCCTTCCCCTCCAAGCCAGCCAGCAGAAAAATTGCATTTTTGGGGAGCAGAATTAACCCATAACCCTACAGAAATATTCAAACCAAGTCCTTTTGCTGCCACCCACCACTTCCACATAGAGAGCACTGAAAACTGACCTGAGTTGTTAGCTAACCATGAGCAAGTATCTTCAATTTCAGACCTTATTGCAGGGGATGATGCCAATAGCCTTAATAACCTCTGCAGCTCCTCTTCTTCCCAAGCAAATAGCCTTCTTCTGAACTGCAGCTGTCACACCCCTGCACTGCTCTTCTTAGCATTGATTTAATACAGAGTTTCCTCTTTCTCAGTCGATAAGTGATATAATCTTGGGAACTCAACCTTTAACCCTCCACTACATACCCAGCCATCAGACCAGAAGTGTATTCTCCTCTCATTACCAACAGATACTTTAAAATAGTCATCATATAATTTTCCCAGATGCTGGTTGACTGCAAGCAACTTCACAATGTCTTACCAGATATTAGACATCCCACTTGTGTGAGACACAGGTGGCATCCAACCCCCACCAATTCTGCCATACCTAGAGCATAACACAGATTTCCATAAAGCTTTGTCTTCATTCCCATACCTCCACCACCATTTTAACAGCAAGCAGTCATTCACCTCTCCTAAATCTCTCACTCCTAAACCTCCTTGCTATTTACTTTTGGTTACCTCCCTCCATTGAACCAAGTGCACATTCTTCTTATTTTCTGACCCTCTCCACAGAAAAGAGGACTGAAGTTTCATTATAGTCCTTACAACCCCCTTAGGCATCCTGAACAATGAGAGGAAATAGATGGGCAAATTTGACAGAACAGATTTAATCAAAGACAATCTACCCGCGAAAGATAACAACTTCCTTTTCCAGGAGGACAGCTTCTTTTTTATCTTTTCTATTACTGGAACCCAAGTACTCTTCCTTCTTGGATTGGCCCCTAAAGGCAGACCTAAGAAGTTAAAAGGAAACCTCTTAGTTAGACAGTTCAAGGTCTGAGCAAACTCCTTAGTTTGGTCCTCTTGAAAGCCCACCACATAAACAACACTCTTACGGTAGTTGATCTTCAGCCCAGACATCATCTCAAAGCACCTCAACACTCTTTTTAAATTCAACATTTTCTCCAAATCACCCTCACAGAAGATGATGGTATCATCTGCAAATTGGAGGTGAGATATACACAACTCTTGAGAACTAACTATGTCACCTTGGAATAAACCATTCTCAATAGCCCTCCCCAATAACAAATTAAGTGCTTTAGCTGCTATAATGAACAAGAAAGGTGATAGATGGTCACCCTGCATAAGCCCCTTTTGTTGTTGAAATTCCTCAGTCGGTGCACCATTAACTAGAACAGAAATCTTAGCAGTTAAGATGCAAGTCTTCATCCAACTAATCCATTGTTCTCCAAAATCCAAAGTTTCTCATCATAGATACTAGAAACTCCTAATTTATTGAGTCATATGCTTTTTTGAAATCTAACTTGAGTATGATCCCCTTCTTCTTAGATCTCTTCCACCCATCTACTACCTCATTTGCTATTAACACCCCATCTAGGATGTACCTTCCACAAACAAAGGCAAATTGAACCTCACTGATCACAGTTGGAAAAACCCTCTTAAGTCTTCTAGATAACACCTTGGCCAAGACTTTATAGACTGAACTGACTAAGCTAATTGGTCTGTAGTCCCCCAAACCTATAGGGTTGTCCTTCTTGGGGATAAGAACAATAAATGAATTGTTGATCCCTCTTGACAACTTTCCATTGGTGTGGAATTCATGCATCAACTGAATTATTTCCCCTTTCATAATTTTCCAACAACTTTGAATGCAAGCTAGGTTAAAGCCATCAGGACCAGGGGCCTTGTTCCCATCACAGTCTTGGATTGTTTCCCAAATCTCAGCTTCAGTAAAAACATCTTCCAAACTCACTGTTGCATCAGGGCTAATAGTAGCAAAAGGGCTTGACATTTTTGGCCTATGAATCCAATGCTCAAAAAATTGCTGACTAAAGTGCCTAACCACCTCTTATTTTACTAGCACTGGATCCTCTAACCTCACTCCCTCTACCAAAACTGAGTCTAACATATTCTTTCTCTGCCTACTACTTGCCATAATGTGAAAAAACCTTGTATTTCTATCCCCAAATCTAACCCATTACATCCTGAATTTTGGTGCCACAACCTCTCCTTGTTTCTATTAAGCTGCTATACCTTAGATCTGACTTCTCTTCTTCTTTTAATTTCCAGACCAGTCAAGGACCTGGATTCAGCCTTTAGATCCCATTCATGTAGCTCCTCCTCAACTGACTTTAGCAGGGAGTCTATGTTGCCAAACACTGTCTTGTTCCACACCCTTAGATGATCCCTCAAAATGCTCAACTTTCTCATGAATCTATACCCTGCCCAGCCATGCACTTGTGTGTCCTTCCACCTCTTTTTGACTTTAGCCATGAACGTAAGATGTGATCTCCAAGCATTAATGAATTTAAAGGCTTAGGACCCCAATCCCTATTATCCTCTTTTAGCAATATTGGACAATGGTCTGAAATTGTTCTAGATAAGCCCCGTTGTTTTATGGCAAACTTCTCCAACCTCATTGGATCTACCAGAAATCTATTTATCCTACTCCACCTGTCTTCTTCCACTGTATTACACCATGTGTACTGTCTGCCTAAGATAGGCATGTCAATCAATTCAAACTTTTCTATAAACTCATTGAAATCTGACATTCCCCTCTCTCTTCTAGAGCAACCCTTTCTCTCACTCATATACCTGATTTCATTAAAGTCCCCTCCCACACACCAGGGTAATGGGAAGTGTTGTTTAATACTCACCAAAGATTCCCAAATTTGTCTCCTCCTCACAACCTCATTTGGGGCATAAACATTAACAATAACACATGGAAAAGAACTACAAGTTGTACCTAATATAATGATGAAGTTCTTATTATTGCAACAATTCTGAAGCTCAAAAACCTGAGGTTTCCAAACACATAATATACCACCAGTACTTCCATCTGAATCTACCTGCATAAACTCCATCTCCTCAAAGGGCCAAATTGTTTTGACAAAACTATCATCTATCGAGCTTCTTTTAGTTTCTTGTATTAGCAATACACCTATATCCCTTTCCCTCACTAGACTCTTTATTTTCCCCTTTTTTTTCTGGCCTACTTAGCCCACTAACATTCCATGATAAGATCTTCATAATAACCATCACAACTTACACCTAAACCCCTTTTAGCAACCAGCTATGATCTGATTGCAGCTGCTTCAACTGCAATTTTCCCCAAATCATTCTCTTTCAATTCTACTAGTTTGGACACTATCTCCTCCTCTTGGCCTTGACACTGAATTCCCAGCAATACACCAACCTTCACTGTTGTCTAGGCCTCCTCAACTAGGTTACTCCTTATTTTCAGGGTCTGATCTTGGGAAATAGACAATGAATTGGCTGCAGCCACTGCTGAGGCTCTGAAGATGGCCCCTCTCTGAAAGCCAAGCCTACCCATCCTACCTTTTTGTTTTATATGTCCACCAACTATATTGATACCCCTCCTTTGTTCACTGCCCTTCTTCCCTGAATTACACCCTCTTTTTGCTGCTGCTTCCTTGAATTTTTTTCCTTGACCAGCCCTATTTGTCACAGCCGTATGGATGGTTTGGGCCAGAGTTGGTCTAACTTGGGTCTGGGCCACACAGTCACTGAGATTCGACCCCACCCCCTTATTTGGCCCATGGGCTCAGGCCCAACCTGCATGCCTTCAAGTAAAACTTCTAGACTTATATCATTCCTTGCACACACTGGCCCACTCAGCTCTTTTAAAAGACCCCCAGTGTATATATCCTCATCCAACTCATGAGCTTTATTTATCATTATCTACTGAGAAATGACTTCCTGCACCAGCCCCTTCTCTCTAGAGCATGCACCTACTAGGTCAATCCCCATGTCACCCTCTCTAGCAACTGCACCTACTAGGTCATTCCCCATTCCACCCTCTGTACCAACTACAGCTAATGCACGCTTGCCATCATTTCCTTTACCCTGCTCATCTGATCTGGTCATCTCTGTTTCCAACACCCTACTAACATTATCACACCCATCTACGCCCTCCTTTTTTTTTTTTTTTCCTGAAGAAGCTTGCTCTGCAATCTTGCAACTACCACTATTGCCGGACAACTGATATGCCCCTCCTTTTGCATTGGAGTGCAGTTGCTGATGTTGCATACTTCTACTGCTACTTGGATTCGGGAGTAAACAACTAGGGACTTCTTCACAGACCCTAACTGGAATGTTCTTACCTTTATGCTCAAAAAATATTGTCTCATTGATCATCTCCATGCACTTTGTTACCACTCTAACCTTAGCTTGCTGGAAATTTTGTGGATCATTAATATCTTCTTCGAACTGAGTTACCACTCCCCAATGACTACCAATGTTTTGAATAGTTGTAACACTCCAGAGGTTTATGGGAATGCCAAAACAAATCAACCAGACGCACCTCTCTTGCTCCACAAACTGACATTTCCCCCATTTTTCAATTGAATCACACCATTGCCTTCCCCACCCTTCTAGTTGTTCCTTCCCAATTTGCATGTGTTGTGTTGAATGGAAGGTTAACAGGACTATGCGCCCAGCCCCCTCTCTTGCAACCACATCCTACATCTCTCTTTTCCAGAGTTCCGCTCTAAAATCCTTAAAAGCTAATAAGCTGCTCAGCTGAACTACTAAGCTTTCATACCGCTAGCCATTGCCTTCTTCAGTAGCTTTTATTGTCACCTGTGCACCCACTTTGGCACTTCCCCTTATTACTACCTCCGCATAAGTCTTCTCAATTCCATTTCCCAGCCCTTGCTGCATCTGGAACCCCTGACCCATCATTCTCCCATCTTCGCCTCTAGTCTGCCCCCTTTGCTCCGATTGACCAGCTCTTTGAGGCTTTTGAAACTCTACTCTTTTGACCCTCAGCTCCATATTATCACCCCATAACCCATCTGCCTTCTGTATCGCTATCCCAACAACCACCTCGCAATCATATCTTACAAACCCAAATCTAGATCTTGATGCTTTGCTTCTCTTCCCTAGAATAAACACATCTTTCACTAAGCCAAACTTCCAAAATAGATTGAACAATCCTTTAGGACCCATGGAATCTGGAATGTTATCAACGAATATCATAACAACCATCGCCTGCTTCCGAGATCCATTCTGGCTACCCACTCTTCTCATCTGTATTACTGGGTTCCAACCTCCTCTCTCCATTACAAACTTAGTATTTTATAAACTCACTTTTTAAATTTAATGATGTGTAAGTGAGAAAATTGGTTAGACCTTGGGGTTTGGCTCAATGGTAGTCGTGAGGAAGATGTCAGATATTCGAACTGATGGCACAGCGGTAAGCCCTTTTAGTTGTAATCTAACTATACTAAAGTAACGCAATCTTTGTAAATAAAAAATAAAAATAATGATAAAAAGTGAGACAATTGGTTGATATTTAGCAAAGACATAAAAGAGATAATTGCCTACATATTCTAAGAGACTATCACATTATTGGATTTTAAAAGTGAGTCTAATTTTTTAATACTGTGTCATTTATTTTCTTGTCTCTTAAAAGTCAATACAAAAATAGTGAGTCTCACTATTTTAACTAATAAAAAATTAGTTAAGACATCAATATAATTTGAAAATATTTCTAGCTTATCAAAAAATACATCAAAAAATAATCGAAAAATCATCATGAATTTTTCATCTGTATACATTTAAGTTTGTTATTGTGGGTCAAATTTTTGAGTTAATCTTCACCTTTAATTTTAAATTTTGAATGAGTTTCTATATTTTTTTACTAGGTAGGTAATAGTTCTGATATAATATACCCACGCACAAACAAAGAGCTTTGTGATAAATCATTTTCATTGTGCAAAGCAAAGTCACGTTTTTTTTTCTCCTTCTCTTCTTGCATATAATAATGAACAAGGTTTTAAAAAGGCGGCCGTAACCGTTACGCAACAGTTGTGATGGTTACCGCCACCCGTTACGGCCGCTTTTGCGGTGTGATTGAGATTTACAGGTGTGTCGACCGTAGCGATTTCTGTAACAGCCTATTACACACCGTTATGTAGTAATTTCGAACTGCTTCTTTCAGAAAAAAAAAAAAAACAAAACAAAACAAAACAAAACAAAAAAAAACAAAAAAAAAAAGCTAAAAATGAGAGAAGAGGGAAGATGAAGAGGGAAGATGGAGGAGTAAGAGAGAGAGAGAGAGAGAGAGAGAGAGAAGAGGGAAGATGAAGAACATGTTATTGATTTGTTGAAGTTATAAGACCTCTGCTATTCTATTCAGCTGCTATCACTCAACCATTTTGTTTGTGTATGTCTATCTATATATTGTTGAAAATAAATAAATAAATAAAATAATAATAATAATAATAATAAGTGTGGTCATTATTTATTTAGCTTAATTAAAAAATATATATATATATATATATATTTACACTACAAGAAATTTCATTTTTCGCAACGCAACAAAATATGTTGCTAAAAGGGAAAATTCATTGGCAAAGAGTTTTGCCGACACACAAAGCTACGTTGGCAACCCGTAGGCAAAAGTGAGTTGGCAAAAGTTTTTGCCGACGAAATTATCATTGCGTTGGTAAAAGTAATGCCTTTAGCGACGAACATAGTCGTCGCTAAAAGCCTCCATCCATCGTCGGCAATTTACCTTGCGTTGGTAAAAGTCATTCAAATATGATGATTGTGTGGCACTTTTCGCGACACAAATTTGCATGGGCAAAAAATATACTTTTAGCAACAACATATGCGTCGGCAAAAGTAAACTTTTGGCGACACATTTACATCGGTAAATGATGCCATTTGCCGACGATTTGTTTGTCGCTAAAGCTTTACTTTTGGCAACGACAAATTGGCATTGGCAAAAAATACACTTCTACCAACACAATATGAGTGGGCAAAAGTAAACTTTTGGCAACACATTTACGTCGGTAAATATTGCCATTTGCCGACGATTTGTTTGTCGATAAAGATTTACTTTTGGCAACGACAAATTGGCATTGGTAAAAAATACACTTCTAGCAACACAATATGAGTGGGCAAAAATAAACTTTTGGCGACACATTTACTAACAAAAATAATTGAAAATAATTATATATTTTTAGATTTACAGATTTACAAGAGGCATCCCTCAGGCACCACTATTACAAACTAATAACATTGATATGAAATCACCTAAAGTTGATGTGCAATCTTTCTCTAATAGGACTTTGAAACATTGACATGTTTGTCTCTTCTAGATTTCCTGCTTCAGAATTTTGAGAGGTACTTTCTATTTCAAATGCTGATTTAGCAAGCAAGAGCGCATATGTTGTATGGAACTGAGTGTCTTCAGAGTCTTGATCTTCAATCAACCACTGGAGATATCTGCATCAATAAAGTTTGGGATATTAAACAAAATAGCATGAGAAAAAAGTCGCTTAAACATAGAACAGGAGCAAAAGAAAAAAGATAACAGAACAGAGAATGAAACATAGTTCCTCTGTTTTCTGTACTTTACCCTTTTCAAATTCTTTTTTTGTGCTTTAATCTCTCTATATTTTTTTCTTTATGTGCCAAATGGAAAATGATGGGGCTTGAATATATATACTCCATACTAACAGGAAAACAGTTAACATAACTGAGAAATACCAAAATCATTAAGAATGATCATTTTTGACCAGGAAAGTTCATGAAAAGTTTCCAAGGTGACACATCAAAGAGTAATCTACATATTTTTTTTTCTTTTTGATAAATAAACAAACTTTATTAGAAAAGCATCAGAGTTGATGCAAGTAATACAAAAATCAAGCCTAGAGTAATCTACATATGTACCCACTAACTCATACTTGCAACCAGAAATTGGAAGATCTATGAGGCCGCAGCCTTGACTAGAAACAAAACTTAAAAAATTAATTAATTAATTAATTGGTATTGATTCATTTTTTATGTTATCATTTTTCAAGTTTTCAGAAACAAAAATAATAAAAAGTTCAAAAACATCCATTCTTTTCATATCATGTTTACATTAGCAGTTGCGGTAACAAATCAAACAAACACAGAAGATAAAAGGTACTATCCCATTAAACAAACGCAGACAATAACAGATGCTAGCCCCTATGTTTGGAATTTTAACCATCCAAGTAGCTCAAAAAATGGCAGAAAAAAAAGACTGAAGGTCATAAGAACATAATTATGACAGAAAACTGCATGGGCTTTGCTATTATGAATTACTTTCCAGAGATAATGTCGCAGATACAATAACTTAGGAGGAGCATACCTTTGCAGAATTTCCACCTTCTTCGGATCAATAGCAGAAATTACTTCATCTGTAACGAAAGTTACATTAAAAATAAAGGTAGCAAAACAGGAAAATTATTTTCCAAGTAAAAATAACATATGCACATCATTATAACTATTTATTAAGCATGTCCCAATGGTTAAGTGATAGAGGTAGACTATTTCAAGAAGTATAAATCACACGCAGAATTTTAAATTATATTTGCAACAGAACACACACACACACACACAAAGTCGTAATCCAGCTAAGATAGCATCTTCCTGTTTCTGTTCTACTTTGAAATCGAGTAATTTCACAACAAATTGCCCCAAATAAGACCAGTCATCAAATATTTATATGCAAAGTTAAGTAACAGTGGAGTGCTCCACAACATGAAAAGTACCAAGATATACAATTTCCTAATCTCTTTCTTAAATGCTATCACTACTACTTATCCCACAAATTTAGTAAAGTTCAAGCAATCCCTCCCTTCTTACATACTTTGAGAAAAGACCAAACTCTTCAAGAGTGTATAAAACAATATTCCAAGCAAAACCAAGCAACTAGAGATAAAATAAATCTAAGAGATAAAGGACAAGTTCACATCATGTTGGGTTAAGAGCCCCTGAAACCATTTTTTCATATCAAATCAACCCATCTATTATCTTTTCAATTTCATTTAAAAAGATAAAGAAAATGGTGAGCAAGCATGCAAGCGCCTACGTGGGAGAGAGAGAATCCCCCAGTCACAATATTGTTGGGATATACTAGTATGGAAGGTGGTGTGGGTGCCTCCCTGATTGCAATAAGGGGATACTTTTTTTTTTTGGGGGGGGGGGGGGTTGCGGCTCCAACTAAAGTAGTTCCGAGTTGTCATGTACAAGTGAGATTCTCTAACAATGTTTGTATCACATGAACTCCACAAGAATTAAATTAGAGCTTCCCTTATGCAAGATTACCTAGATATTTCAGTTTGAATGATGGGAAAAAAAGGGGTGGGGGGGGATGTTCAAAAGTATTCAAAGTGTTTGATTAGATTCTAGTGATACAAAGGGCTTTGAGAAGTTCCGTAGAAGAAATTCACAAAGTAAGAAAAAGAAAGGGAAAGAAATGAACCATAACCATGAATCATGACTGCTATCCCCATTCAAATCAACAAAAATTTCCGCAATCGTTCATTAACCAAGACAAAGCATTCATTGTATTTAAACCTCATCTTACATCAAAGGCACAAGCAAAGTTATGACCAGATGGAACTCAAATTTTGAAGAAATTATTTAAGTTAATAACAGGCTGGATTAAAGACTCACAACCCAGCTCAAGTTAGAATTCAAATTAAATAGAAACTTTTAGAAAATACACTCATAAGAATACTTAGTTTCAGCAAATAAAACTTTTCCAGAATCCTAGACCAACACAAATAATAACTACCAACAATAGAGCAAGTAACAACACCTCATAATAAAATACTTACTTTTAACACCAATCAACATGTAGAATTACCAAGAAACTCTCAAATTAAAAACTAGTGAGGAAAAAAATCTCTATGAAGCATTAGTTCACAGGTCACTGCATCAATCATTATCTGTAATTAAGTGTGACAAAGCATAAGAAACCTTTAGTTTATGCAAGTGATGCACGATTTCCTAGTTTAAAACTCCAAAGAAACCATGAAACTGAACCAAAAAAGGAAAAGAAAAACAAAGTATAGCATAAAAACCATTCCTAGTTTGGTATTAGCTACTTATAATTTGTCAGAAAGAAATTTTTCCAGCCAAATTTGCTGATCAATAACTAGCACAATCAGCAGCCTTGTGTTGAAGCAATATCACAAGCAAATGTAGTATATATCATGACCATAGAAATAAGCAAGTGTAGTATATACCAGCAATGACCACCGATTTGGGTCTCGCATGATAAATGGGAATATTTCAGAAGGTTGCATAGTTTCTGACAGCAAGAAGTGATTTACTGCTTCCTCAAAATGCAAGTCAAACAGCAAGAGGAAACCCACTTGAGCATGAACAAAGGACAGCATTTCCTTTGTCATTTCACCTTCACTTTGAAGCTCCTCCACCAGGAGATGGCTTCCTCAAAGTTCTTCTTGCGCAACAGGTCTTTGATTTGTTCTTCCGACGGTACTTTCCTATAGCAAATAACCTGGCAATAACATAAAACAGTATGATTTTCCAAACATTCTACCACCCTAAGTACTAAATGTACTAATAACTAAAACTGCAGGAAATACCCAACAGAACTTATTTACCACGAGGCCTCATTTTTTAAGTACAAGAGACCAGTATTGTGAACTTACAGGGCACAAGGATAAACAGCCAATATATAAACTGGTCTGCAAGTATAGTTGATCTAAACTAGATTGTTAGAGTTGTTAGTTTTTCATATTATTTTAAAGGTAGTTTTGTAATCTCATATCGCACTAATATAAATACATTCTGAGGTGCAGAGTAGATGATAAAGCCCTAAACTTATTTCTCTGCTCTTCTTCTTCCTTCTTCTCTTCTTACTTAACCCTAATTTTCTTTCAGATGATTTAACCCAATAACCTAAAAATACCACTACGCATGCTGAAACACATAAAATCCATTGATATATAAACATTATTAGTTAAAACAAAAGACTTGATATATTCGTTAATAGCGGTTTCAGTAAAGCAAAAGACTTGATATATTCGTTAATAGCGGTTTCAGTTGATCAATCTTTAACCACATACCGAATCAAGCAAAATGTTAGACGTCTTGAAATCTCTATAAATGACAGGTTCAGGGCCGCTATGGAGGAATGCTAACCCTTTAGCTGCACCAAGTGCAATTTTGATCCTGTTGGACCAAGGGAGAGGTATTGTCCCTTCAAGAATTTTACCAGCATCAGCTTTTGTTTAAGAAACAGGGTATAAGATTAGACAGATAATAATAAGGTGGTTTGGAATTCAAATTGTTGTAGTAAGTTCACCACTGACTAAAATCAATGTCCTTTGATATCAAATACAATTATTTTCATGGGTTTTAATGTTTTTTTTTTATAACCTCAAATTCTTACGGGATAAAGAAATTTCAAATTGGTTGCATCTATCCTTCAGTCTGCAGAATAAAGTTTTTGCTCATGTTAAAAAATTGAGTCCAGACATTGGGAAAACTACCCACATTTTGGGTATTTGATGCATTGATAAAATTAACCACACTAAGTGTATTAGTACCGCTACAAGGGGGGATGGCGACAAATTAAAAAAAAAAAAAAAACTTTCACAAGATATCAGCAAAAACAAATGCAGATGTCAAATGAACAATGATGTCAGATTACCAATTTGCTAAAGGTAATAATCATGAAAATAAAGCATATATAGGAATTTAATCAAGAGAATTTCCACACTCACTTCTGAAAAGATGGTTTTCGAGGCTTCCACGGGTCATAAATTCATAAACAAGCAGCCGCTGATCATCTTCAATACAGTACCTGACAAGTTTAACAAGATTAGGATGGTGAAGCTGCCCAAGGAAGTCCACTTCAGCCTGTATACAATAAAAAAGTACAATTTAGTTACCTCCCATCATTTTTTTGCTTCTCACACACAACATCTTCTGAACAATCAATCTACTAACCCAAAGCAGATAACCTACTAACCACCCATTCTCTATGGAAGTCCAAACCAGGACCTGCAACCTCAGCTAGAGCTCCCAAAGCATGTGCAGTGAAGGCCCTGGATACATATCCAAAGGTGTTAGCAAAAAAAATAGGATTAAAAACTGTATCAGTTTACCAAAAATGGAGGTCTATATGCATACGAAAGAGGAGAATGGACTAGCTTGGGCAAGATATGAGGCAAAAT
Organism: Camellia japonica; assembly: GCA_030407325.1. Taxonomy (NCBI): domain Eukaryota; kingdom Viridiplantae; phylum Streptophyta; class Magnoliopsida; order Ericales; family Theaceae; genus Camellia; species Camellia japonica. Next base: position 122,339,134 of record JAPPVO010000032.1, read on the forward strand.
AGCAGTAGTCCTGACACTGAAGTTAACATGCAAAGAAATTTAAGGACCACAAAACAGCTGAAAAACAACAAGAAGTCCAGCATTTAATCTAAGAAGTGGAATATCTTACTTTAAGATTTGTTTGAGGCCATCAAGGGCAGTATCAGAGGTTTCATCATCCTCCAAAGCCTGCAAGAGTGTAGGGACAATCTCATCAATTGCTTGCAATCCGGCACTCTACATTATGGCAATTTATTATACATTTTCTGCTCCAGAGTACCATGTTAAAAATAAAATCAAAATGACTAAAAAACATTAGGAAAGAGCACCTTGTAAAGTGTGCTGAATGCTAAGCCTGCCGACTCACGAACCTCGGGCATGCTATTAAAGAAATACAAGAAACATAATATAGCATACACCAAAGATTAGAGAGAAGTGGAATAGATTAGGTGAACTAGCAAATCAGAGCAATTGATCAACAAACCTATCACAAAGGGCTGTACGGATGGTAGGAATAAGCTCATCCATGAAACTCAACAACTGACTCTTACCAGCACTGGCCATCACTTCACTCAGACCAATACATACTCCCTGTTGGTGGAGAGAAAATTAGATTTGCGACTAAAACAAAAATTAAAAAGGAGAGATTAATAGATATAAATCTAAATTGTTTTCTTTATCATTGTATCCTATGTTATTTTGTTCACACTTATAATGTCTTTTATATGTGCCTAAGTGATGGACACTTGTGTATACCAATTGTCCGAAGCATTTCCGGGTCTAGAAAGATCTGACATGTCAGTGTCAACAAGGACATGCCACCCTCTTAGAAGTGTGTATGTGCTTCTTAGATCACTACCACATTTTACATTGCCTATGTTACGCTATTAATTAAGATAAACAGTCATGATAAAAATACTAATTTAAAACAACACCAAGAATGTAAACAATAACAAGTGAAAAAAAGAAAAAAGGAAAATGTTGCCAACATATATTTTTTCTGCAATAAGTCAACCAAATGTTGCCAAAACAAGAGCAACCTATTTGTCAGCCATGTCTTCAGAGATTCTCATCAAGCCCAGTGCAAACAAGAAAATAAGATCCATAAAGTAGAATTTAAAGGTCAAAAGCCTCACTTGTCTTCTGCTAGCATTAGGGTCTTTTAGCCCTCGTGATAAAATTGGAATGATTAAAGGTAGAACTCTTTCCCCAAGCTTTTAACAAGCTCACCAAGTGATCGTCCAGCAACCTGAAAATACAAGAGCAACTGAATTTATTATTTGGGACTGTACAAAACCCTATCATAGCTTAGAAAACACTACAAGAAGAATAGCAGACTTGTCTCCTTTCAGAGGATGATGATGCAAGAGAAGTAATTAAAGTATTCATCAAAACTGGCATTATTTCCTTCAGAGTCTTGGGAGTATTTGCAACTATGGTCTTCCACACATGTAATGCAGCCTGCACGAGAGAGAGAGAGAGAGAGAGAGAGAGGAACACACTTACAGTCTACATGTCCAAAAACAAAAAGGCAGCAAAATATTAACAAACAAAGCAATCCATTATATTTACAGCAGCATTACCTGGCGCACTGTTAAGCTCACAACAAAATACACCAGATCAGCAACCCCAGCAGTGCAGCTGCATAAGAGCAGCACAATAACAAACCCATTAGCAGCAACAAGAGAGGCTTCAACAGAGCAGAGAGACTCCATACAAACCCCATCAGTATAGCAGCATTAGCAATAGATTGCAACAAACCCCATCACAAGTTAAACCCTAACAGATCATGATGCACTAGACCAAAACAACACTACTAAACCAGAGAGGCAGCACAACAACATACCAATTTTAGCAATGACAGGTTATTATCATCTTTAACGGTGAAGCTGGCTGGTTCAGTCACCTCTACACGACCCCACTTGTCCACTGCAAGCCTCATTGACCCCTTGAACATGTCAATTTTAGCATTGCGCAATATTACAATACCATCAGGCTTCATCAAGTCCACTGCATAAAAGGAAAGCCAAGAATTAAACTCAATAAACTCAATAGAAAGTTTGCCCTAAGTTTAAGACCCGTATCAGAGAGAAAACTACAGGGTGCAACCAAAAAAAATCAATGTTCAACAGGTATGATAGGCATGACAAACATTTAGAGTAAATAGTATATCCTTCTACACATGCATAAATCCCAACAAGCAAATGTAAGCAAATTATGCATTTCGTCACTCAAATAGAAAAATGAACATGAAAGTAGCTGCAGATTTGATAAAATTGGTGTTGTTCATATGTCAGAGTAGAGTATTACAAGTCTGGGAGCAAAAATTAAATCGGATCAACATGGAGGCCTACGTTGGTCAAATGAGAGAAAACAACCAAGAGGGTCTCAATCTTTACAAGAAAGAACAATAAGCCATAAAACTATCTAACATGCTTGACACAAGTAACTGCTCATTCTGTCAAGAATGTTAGATAGTTTTCTATCAGTAAATAACAATAACGATAACATGATACATATCAGTATCGGCGAAACGGTCATATATCAGTAAATAATGGCAGCATTGGAAGTACAAAATCCCAAAACATATTGACCGATATAATACGTAAAGATCAATATTTAAAAGGGCAAATTACATATACCTCCCTCGAGGTTTAGCTAAATTACAAATACCTCTGAGGTTTCGGGAATTACAAATACCCCCTGAGATTTATATTTTTATAACAAATTGCCCCCTGAGGTTTATATTTTCATAACAAATTGCCCGCTAATTTGTTATGAAAATATAACCTTCAGTGGGTATCTGTAATTTCTCAAACCTCAGGAGGGTATTTGTAATTTTGCTAAATCTCGAGGGGGTATATGTAATTTGCCCTATTTAAAACCGTAACATTAACATTCAAGTACCGCACAAAAAAATGAACCTTACTCTTTACAATGCAACCAACCAATGTAACAATGCAAGCTGTTACAGAATTTTACGAAAATAATAAAAGAATTTGTTTTTGTATGTCAGTGGTCCTATTGTGCATGGAGTGATCCTACTGTTAAGAGTTTCTCTGTCAAAATGACTTCCATCAGTACAAACTCTGGTTCTACTCTTGCATTTTATTGTTTTGCTTGTTTAAATCAACTTATAAGCAAAATTTTAGTTCCCAATTCTTCTCTCCAAATATCAATGCAGTATCTCATTAATTTTCAAATTGGGTGTTCTTCATGAATTCCAGAAAACAACAAATTAAAAAAATATATGTTGTCTAATGGCAATAAGAATGTAATAGATAAAGATTAACAATTCCTTGCAGAGAAACTTACAGCTATGGAGTCTTTAATGTCAAAAGCATTGTAAAGAAGTCAATTACATTATTACAGTACAATTTTCTTCTTTATCTCCATTTCTACTATTTCTATATGATGAAGCAACAAATGGGTATACCTAGCAAAAATAATCTTAACCAGCAATAAGCCCCAAAACCAAAAGTATATACCCATTTGTTGAAGTGTATGGTGCTTCATAGCTAAGTAATCACTTATCCAACTGTTCTGGGATTTCATGGTCTTTAATCTTTATTACAATCCCTTCTCACATGCTTGTTTATCGTATTTTTTAAGGTAATTTGTTAAACAAAATTAGGGAAGAGTTGACTCGAAGATGAGTACTTTCCACAAGGACTAAATTAAGCTACAATAAACACCATAATAAGATACCATCCATCAGATTTGTATTTTTCTCTTCTTTTCTTTTTTTTCACTTGTTTTCTCAGTTTTCACACCCTTTTTCTTTTTTCTTCTTGTACTGGACGCCATACTAGGATACCACTCATCACTTGTTTTCTCACTAATTTTTATCATATTTTTTTCTTTTGTTTCCTCACTGCCAATTTGAACCTTCCTTTTCCATGTCACTGGCAAAGATTAGTTCATCAATTCTGAATAACCTGATATACTCTTCAAATATTATGGGAAGGAGAAAAAAAATTATGAAAATAAAATAAAATAACATATAGGTTCTTTCCACCACATGCTTGAGAAACTTAATAGTAAAAAAAAAAAAAAATTAAAATAACTTCATTTTGTATCCAGGATTTATGGACTGCTAATAATCTTCAAAATCCAAATAAATCATTAAGTATATCCCCTGCAAATTGCAAAATCTTACATGGGTCTGTGGTCATATGCATCAATTAGACATAACGAATTGGAGAAGAAGAAAAAAAATTATTCTACCAATTCAAGCCAAATTTAGTTAAATTACCCATAAGGAATTGAACCAGGAATGCATGCGGAGGATCAATAGTCCATAGGTACTGCATTTGCAATTGGTGTTAACATAACTTGACTAAATGGATGGTTAATATATGCACTAGAGGTCAGACTCCGAAACTCGTAATAGTGAAAATAGACAAGCATAGATTCATTTAAGAAATTGAGAGAGAGAAGCAGGGGCATTGAGATACAAAGCAAAAGGGAACAAACCTGTAAGGGCAGACTGAAGCACCGATCTCGCACGGCAGCAGCAAACAGCACAAACCCTACGATCAAGAGTGAAATCGTGAGGGAGAGAGAACTATGAATTCTGAGATAAGGATGCGCAAGAGTGAAATCGTGGAGATTGATTTGGGGAGATTTGATGAGGGAAAAAAAAAAGGAGGGAATTTTAAGAGGGAAAATGTCCACCGTCGCTCAAGCTTCTGCTCTATCCCAAAAAAATAAATAAATAAAATAAAATAAAATATTCAAGACAATTTTTAGATTTGTTTTTTTTAAAAAAATTTAAAAATAATTTCAGAGCAATAAAAATCAAAATTATATTTTTAAAATTTTAAAAAGTATTTATGACCTAAAAGATTAAAAAAAAAATTTAGATTTGTTTTTTTTGAAAAAATTAAAAATAATTTGAAAGCAATAAAAATCAAAATTATATTTTTCAAATTTTAAAAATTATTTATGACCTAAAAGATAAAAATATACAAAAAATATTAAGTTTTTTTTTTCACCCAATTTTTTTTTAGTTTTTTAGGGAAAAAAAATTTAAAACTAATTTCTGAAAATAAAAACAAACATATTGAAATTGATAATCTAACCATATTCTTTGAAAAAGTTTAAATTATCTCAAATTAGTCATCTCAACTTAAGAGTGTGTTTGGGCGCAATGGGTTCATTTTGTGATTTAATTCAATGATTATTTTAATTTTACAATTCAGTAACTAAAATATTTACAACTCTTTCAAAAATTATAATCAAAAACACAAATCACTAAATCACATCATTCCATTTGCAAAACTTTTACCGACGAATAGTGTCATCGTCACTAAATGGTTAACTCTTTGCCCACGCCAACTTGTCGTCGCCAAAAGTAAGCACACTAATAGCAACGCTCATTGTGTTGCTAAAACATAAGCCTCGTAGGTAAAAGTTTTGAAATTTTGGCGCCAACCAAAAAATTTGGCGCTAAAATAATGTTATGCCTTTTTAGCGACGGCAACAAATTGCGTCGGTAAAGGTATACTTTTGCCAACGAAATTGATCACTGTGTCGCCAAAAATATACTTTTGGCGATGAAAAATTGGCATCGTCGCCAAAAGTAGTCGCCAAAAGTGTAATTTCTTGTAGTGTTAGGCTCTTATTTATTCTCTTATTTTTGTCACTATTTATCTTATATATAACAGTTAGTGATTGATTTTTTTGTAAAATATCTAGAAAATATAACACCTATAATTATATATTAATACATATTTTATACATGTCAATTTTTTTTTGATTAGTTTATTTTATTTTATTTACTGGTTATCCAAAAAGAGAATGAATATTCAAGTGATTTAAATCCAAAAAAAAAAAAAATCTTCATAATTTATTTTTTTAATTTTTATATGATTACATTAGCATATATAATTTATTTTTTAAAACTATTCAAATTAAAATTTGCATATGATTCCACAAGTATAATAAATAATAATTAAAAAAAATTAATTTTATACATCTAAGTCCAATAAATTTTTTTTTGCCACAAGTGTAATATGAATTTATGACATATAAAATCATTAATTATTAAAATAAAATGTAAAAAACTCAATTTATAGTGATTTAAAAATATAAAATATATTGGATTATACTTAAAAATTTACAAAAATTGATCAATATTTATTTTAAAACCCAATAAATATGATTATGGAAAAAAAAAATATGCGTATAGGTAAATTTTTTTTTAAATTGTGCGAAAAATAAAAAGGGGAACTTACCAATAAGTCTCATATACAAAGTTCAAGACCCATCTAATCCTCAAACAAAACACTTGCACCAATTAGTCCTATACATTTTTAATTGTTACCAAAAAAATCCTATTTTTTTTTTTAAAATTTACAGACAGTGTTATATCTTACTACCATCGGACTTCCGTCAAACTGTCATCGGAGACTCGTCGGAATGTTCAACATCGCCGGAGTATCGCCAAAAGTTCACCATAGTGTTAAGAACGTTAATGGATGTCGCCGGAATGTTCAAAACGTTCACTGGACGTCAAGAACATCACTGGCGACTCACCGGAATGTCCAGAATATTATTGGAAAAAAAAAAGAATAAATGGAGAAATTAGAGCAAAAAAAACATAACAAAATGTGCTAAATATTGATAAACTAAAAGAAAAAAAAAATGAAACGACAAAGAGCAACAATGGAAAAAACATATGCTATTTTTCAATTTTTGTAAGGTTCAAGCAAATAATCTCCAATATTGATCAAACTGAAAAGTAAGTTTTGAAACTGTAAAATTTTACAATTTCAAAGCAAAAATCTATTAAGCATTTATCCTTATTAATCAAACTGAAAAGAATGTTATGAAACTGTAAAATTTTACAGTTTTAAAGAATGTTATGAAACTGCAAAATTTTACAGTTTTATACCATGATTCATTCCAGCACCAAAAAAATTTGAAATTGTAAAATTTTACAGTTTTAAACCATGATTCATTCCAGCACCAAAAAAATTTCAAACTGCAAAATTTTACAGTTTTCACCACCTGTAATTAAAACTAGAAAACTACTTGTTCAGAACTTGAAAATTTTCTCCATTAGAACAGAAAAAGAGAAATGTATAGCAGAGAAAATGTAGAAAAAAATAAGAGATCGAAAGAGAAAGGCGGATATAAAAAGAGGATTGTACTCCGGCAACTATTTTTTGTTTAGATCTAGCCAAATCTGATGTAGATCTACGCAAATATGATGTACATCTACATCAAATCTGCGTAGATCTACTCATTTTCTTCGTCGGAAATATATCTTCTTCGCCGTCGATGAGGGTGAAGTCACGAGTTGATTTCGATGGTTGGTGGTTACCGGTGAACCTCGATCAATGGTGGTCATCAGTCACCGGTCGTCGTCCATGACAAAGAAGATGAGAGAAAAATGCAGAAAAAAAGAGAGAGAGGAAAACGTAAAGAGTGAAGCAAAAAGCAGAGAAAGAGAAAGAGAGAGAGAGAGGGGGAAAGTAGGACTTTTGGGTTTACTCAAAAAGTTGTTGGATTAAATAGTATACACATATTTCAAATAGGACCTGTGGGTAATTTTCCCAAATAAAAATATTCATGATTCCGATTACCGTAACCGTTACGCTACAACTTTTACACCACGCAACCGCAACCGCGCTACCGCTACCGTTATGGCCACCGCAACCGCTTTTCAGAACCTTGATAATGAATTAGTCAAAACACTTATCTTTATTATTATTATTATTATTATTATTATTTAGCTTCATTATCGCTTTTATTTTTCCGTAAAAATAATTTTTCAAAATCATAACAACTCCTTTTAGAGCTTCCGAGTGACGGATGATAAGATAAGATAATATAGTAAAATTAGATAATCATAAAAATAATGAAAATAAATTATTATTATTATTTTTTAAACCAAAACATGCATAACAGAAAGTAGACCCACTTGAGCAGGAATAAATTTAGTTGAACCCATCCCAAGTCTTATTTCACTGATCTATAAATTATTACTAAATAGTTTTCTCAATGATTAAAAACAAAAAGTGTAAAGAGTTTGATGTTTGTGTGTGAGGGTGAAGCATTTGTTTGTCTTATGTGTGTCTTATAGAATGAGTCTTAAAGTTGCCGTTTTTGTCAATTAGTCTTTCTTTTTCTTTTCTTTTTTATCTTCTTTTCTTTTTGTCATGTGTATACGTATAATTCTTCACAAACACAATTAAACCCATTGATGTGGGCCGGCCCTGATAACCCATCTTAGAAGATCAGTTGAGAGCAACCTCATTCAATTGGTGGAGAGAGCACCAATGTGGTCATAGGGCCCTTTCCCAACCTGACCAGACCATCGTGGTCAACTGGTTAGGAAGGGTATAAGCTGTACATGAGATGCACCAAAATAAACTACAAATGAAATAAGAAAATTTGCAATCTTAGAGACAATTTAGTCATACTAAGAATCAAAAAACTTAGAAAAAAAATATTTTAAAAAAAAATATTGAAGAAAAATATTGTTTTATTTGTATTTATTTTTTATTATGGTGGGACTCATATCAAAAATGAATATGTATGTATATATATATATTGTATGTGTGTGTGTGTTCAAGTCTTGGCAGTTAGCATTTAATTATAATATATATGCAGAAAATATTTTAAAAATAATGTGTCATATCATTTTTATAAATATTTTATTTTTAAATGAAAAGTTTACATTAATTCATATTATATATATGAATTTTTGTTATGATAAATTACAAATATATCATTTTGAGTTTGCTTAAGATACGGATTATTTTTTGTATTTTAAAAAATTACAAATACCTCTTTATTAAAAAAATTTATTTAACACAATTAATTAAAAAATAAAATTATAGCTGCTCTTATGTATTGATAAAATTAACTGAATTATTAAATTAATTATTTAATTTTTAATAATTAATTAAAAATTATTAATTAACTTAATAATTTATTGATAAAATGATTAATTTATTATGAAATTAAAAATTTTAAAAGATGAGATATAATTTTTAAAATTATAAATAATAAATTATATTTTAAATAAATTTAAGAGAATGTTTTTGTAATTTGTCCGTATAATTAATAAATGGTCCTGGCGGCGCAATCGGTTGAGAGTCGGAAACATTCTTTGGATAAAGTAAAGGCACAAACTAGTTATAGTCAAAGGTTGGATGCTTTCTAATTAAAGTAACTCCAATCATAGATTCTCGTTTTATAGTAATGTTCGTGTGGTTTTGTCGGTTACACGACCCGCATGACATATCACTTCAACAAACAATGACATAAGCAAAAACATCACTCCCATAACTCTTATACACATGGTGCCTGTTTGGTTTGATTTTTATATTTAGGTAAATTACACTCACCTTACCCGAAATTTATATTTATTATAATTTTTTTTTATATTTAGAAAATTGCATTGATTTTTTGTTAATGTAATTATTTGACGGTATTAATTTTTAAGTTAAAATGACATATTTATCCTTAACCTTTACATATACTTTAAAGAGTAAATTACATTAACAACCCCTGATGTTTCAATTTAATACGAATCCCTCCCTGACATTTAAAAAAAAAAACTAATTTAATAAAAATAAATATGAAAAAATATATTTAATTTGTAAAAAATTATTTCTAACCAATCAAAAGTTAAAAATTATATAAAAATGATAATTATTTTTTATTTTTTTATTTCTTAACTAAATTAATTTTTAATTTTTTAAAATAATTTCTAAAAATCAAACCATACATAGTCTAAGAATTTTTTGATAAGTCATTTCTTACATTGGTAACTTATTTAATTATTTGTTAATTTTACGATATTTTTAGCATCTGAGGCCTGTTTGGTAACCATTTCGTTTTTAGTTTTCAATTTATATTTACAAAAATTTTAAAAAACTATCATAAAAACTTTTTTGATAATTTTTTTGGTTTATAAATAGTTGTCTCAGTTTGTAAATTTGAGAAAAAAACGTAAATTCAAAAAATGAGTTTACATTGGTTTTTAAATGGAAATTTAAAAATTTGACTAACAAAATCTTTTTTCAATTATTTTTTTTTTCAAATAATTTTTTCTCCAATTAATTTTTTTTTTCAATTAATTTTTTTTTTCAACTAATACTAACCGAGGGGGCAATTGTAATGCTACTTTAAACCTTGGGGAGGGGATTGTAATTTCTAAAATGTGAGGGATGTCAATGTAATTTTACCCAATGAGGGAAAAATTGGTATTTAAAAAAATTAAATTGCTAACATCAGCAAAATCTGTTAGTTGACTTAACAGTCAATTAACTGAGGGAGCAATCTGTAATGAAACTTTAAACCTCAGGGAGAGGATGTAATTTCCAAAAGGTGAAGGGAGAAACTGTAATAAATATAAATCTCAGTGGGGTGTTAATGTAATTTACCTTTTATATTTTTTGATTTTTATTAAAATATGTGTAAAAATATAGAGATAATGTAACTTAAAAAAATAAAAAGATAAAAAATATATATATTTTTGTAGGAATGCCAAATAGTGCCTTAGTTAAATGTTTAATTAATAAGGTTATAGGATAGAATTGATATTATTATTTTATGCACTCACAATTTTATATTTATTGTAAATTTTATTAATCAGATTACATGTACAATGGATATTAAATCTGATAAAATTGACAATTTTTTAATATTGAAAGAGACTAACAATCATAATTTTAAGTATGATATAAAAAAATTAAAATAAATACATAATAAATTATTATTTCACTAGAAGACTTATAGTTCTAGTTGTTGTTCTAATTAGAGAATTTGTAAATTTAATAAATTTTATAAGTTGTATTTGTAATTTAATCTTAATTTTTTTTTTTTAAATTTCATTATGGCCTGGCAGAAAGAACTAGTGACACACACTTTATAATTTTTTAATTTCATTAAGATTTTATAACAACACACTACAAGAAAAGTTGCCTATGACGACGTTTGAATCAAAGACGTTTTATGAAACGCTGTGGTATATCTCAATAGCCAACACGTTTTTCAAGCCATGATGCCTGTTGATGGTCTCAATGAGCCAAGTCTGTTTTACTTAACAGACACTTAACCCCATTCCAATTACCAAAGTAACACAATCTCTCATGAGCTGCTCTTCTCTCTCGCGATTAATATCGATCTCTCTCACTATAGCTGTTCTTCATTGGACTCAAACTCGATCTTTTTCACTCTAGCTGTTCTTCATCGAACTCTCTCTCTCTCTCTCTCTCTCTCTCTCACACACACACACACACACACACACACAAATTGCAGATCCGAAATCGAACAAGAAAGTCGATCTAATCTGATCGAAATCCATACTCGATCTGAACTGATCTGATCTCTCTTGCATTTTGTTAGATCTGTTCTTGCCCTAGCTTTTCTTCATTGAACTCAAACTCGATCTCTCTCGCAAATTGTAGATCCGAAATCGAACAAGAAAATCGATCTAATCTCATCAAAATCCGAACTCGATCTGATCTGATCTCTCTCGCATTTTGTTAAATCTGCTGATTAACAAGGTTTCAAGCAAGTGGTTTTTATTTTGTTTTTCATTAACTAGTGTTAATAGGTGTTTGATTTCTTTGTAGGTGGCGATGAAGTGCAGAGATCGGTTACATGAACTTGTAAAGAAAGAGATAGAGAAGAAGGATTCGAGTACGGAGGAGTGGAAGATCGCGATGGAGAGTAGCTTCAATCGCATGGACAATGAGGTGATTGCATGAAACGACAGATTCATATTTTGTTCTGTCCAGATTTTCCTGATTCATTTTTTGTTCTGTCCAGATTTTTTTTATTTTCTTCCTCTTCTTCTTTGTTCTGTCCAGATTTGTCTTCCTCTTCGATTCATTTTTTTTTCCAGATTTTTTTCTTCTGTTTCTTCACAGCAAACGAAGAACGAAGACAATCATTTTTCATTTTTTTTCCCAGATTTTTGTTCTGTCCAGATTTTTTTTCTGTTCTGTCCAGATTTCTGTTTCCTCTTTTTTCATTTTTTTTTTTCCAGATTTTTGTACTCCTCGTTGGCAGCAAACCAAGAACAAATTGATCTTGTCCATATTTTTTTTTTCATTCCAGATTTCTGTTCTGTCCAGATTTCTTCTTCCTTTTTCTTAAACTCCATTTATTTTTGCTGATATATATATTTTATTTTTTTATATTTTTTTCCCCACAGCCATTGGAATTTCATGCAACTTGCGTCTAGAGCCTTTATCTGTAATCATCTTAAAATGACCCCTATTATTTGATATTTTTTTGCTGATATAAAATGACCCCTGTTATTTGACTTTCCCTCTTTTTACTGTTGTAGACTGTAGTAGAAACATAAAACTGATATACACAATTCACATTACACAACATCACTTGCTACAAATGAAAATCTAGAGCAGGTAAGGTTCCTCTTGCATGCAGGTAAGGTTCCTCTTGCTGCAAATGAAAAGTTTTGTATAAAGGAAATTACTAGTATGCAGTTAATTTGCATTGCTCTGGTTGGAAAATTTTGTGGTAATCTTCTGGTTCTCACTTCGAGCTAGCTTTCAAAACTATACTAATTCATTTTCAAAATAACATCAGTCAACATGACAACATTCATTTTCTTTTTCACTTGGTTCAGCACTTGTTGAATTGAACACTATTATAACATTTAAAATTTACTATTCATCTTTGACTATATAACACTGTTTCATTTATTGTTTTGTTAGTTACTTTATGACATAATTCCACAATACTATTACTTATTCTAGCTGGCACTTACATATACTGAAGATACACAATTCACATTACACAATTCATGGGTGTGTATACATATCAAAGTGATGAATATAGAAAATAATTTTAATAGTGAAATGTATAGTGCATATATTATGCACCAACACTAAGATTTCAAAATATTAGTTCTTCTCTGTAGTTCGTTGGACATTATTCTGATTTTTATTTCTAATCTCTTTGACTCTTTTAAGTGTTCCCCAGTGATGAGGCCAAAATTGTGGCGTTGTAGACACCCCATTTTTGACCGTCCTCAAGACTTGGTTGTGCTTGTAGGTACACCCAACAACTAGTTCGATTGCTCGCTGAGTACTCGACTGTCGCGACGGAACGTCACCGGTTCGAGCTTCCCGAACCTTGTATCCTTTCTGCCCCTTTTTTGGACCTTGGCTAGGTCCTTTCTTAGTGGACCTTTTGGTGCACTGCCGGCCATGGCATGGCACTGCCGGCCATGTCTTTGTGCCTGCCGGCCTTTGGTGATGCCCTGCCGGCCAGAGGTGAGCCACTGCCGACCATTGATGATGGTCGGCACCTCCCCTATCTCAGCTGGTTTTCCTCCAGATCTTTTGAGCCAGCTGGTTTTTTGTTTGCTCCCCTCCATACACGTGTATGGAGGGATGGAACCCTTGTAAAGCTTCTTGAAAAAGCTTTAGCTTTGCATTCCTCTATGTAAGGAGAGTGCCTCTCTCCTTAGAGGGGGTTCAGCTATTTTAGAAGAGAAAAGCTCTCTTTATCTCTATATTGCTTGTATTTTGTGCTTAGAAGTTGGATTTCCTTGCACTTTTGCACTCCAACACATAGAGCTACACCACCACCATTGGACCAAGCTTCTTGGGAGGTCTTCTTAAGGTCTGAAAACTGGTTTCGAAGAGGGTCTTCAAGGGTGAGTATTTTTCCCATTTTTGCACCTTTTTGTACCTCACTTTAGCCCTCCTTGCATATTGATTTGGGCTTTGCTTATAACTGAAAAAAGTCTTGTATTTAAGTGCTTTTGAAGTTTGTTTAAGGCCTTTTTGCTGCTAGGGGTGTGTAACCCCTTGCATGCTTTGTTTGTCTTTGTTTTAAGCCATTCCTTGAGGCCTCCGAGCTAGCCTTGGTTTGGTCTCCTTACCACTGAAATCTAGTGGATTTTTAGTGGTAAAGGTGTGGTTTTGAGGTCCTCAATCAGAGGGGGTGGCCCCCTCTCTTTTAGTTCCTCTTTGCTTGCATTTTTGGCCTTCCAAAGGACCATCCCTCTATGCATTTTTGAGGCTTGGTTCAGGCCTATTTTTGTGACTTTTAGGACCTGCCTTGGCCCTGTCCATGGCTGGTTTGGTCATATTTTGCATGCATCTAGTATGTGCAGTGTAACTCCATTCATAGCTCATCAAAGTAGCATGTGTGCTTAGCTTGTGTTGAGTCAATGTCAGTGGATTTTTGGTGATGTTTTACCATGCCATGAATCATTTTTGGGCTAGTTTTGTCACTCCATGCTTGCATGATACACTTGTAGTGTAAATCCCCTAAACTAGCTTCATATACTCCATGCTTTGTCATGTCATGTTAGCTTGTTTGGTTTACATTTCAGCATGTATTTGGTCATCATTTGGCATGTCATGACCCTATCCATAGTTTGTTTGATCATCCTTTGCATGCTCCATATAGGTGTAGAACAAATCTTGTTTACTAGCCCTTTGTGCATGATGTTTTGACCAATCATGCTAGCATATTTTGGCTTTGCTCTAACATGATTTTATGCTTATTTTGGGCTGTCCTTGGACTGTTTTGGGCTGCCATGGCCATATCACTCGTGCTTTGTATAGCTATAGTGTAAATGCTTAGGCTAGTCTTGGGTTTTGAGGCCCCTACCATGCCATACATGTGATGTTTGTATGCTTTGCCCTCATTCCATATGCTATTTCAGTCCATGAAATGTTGTCATACACTTGCATTTGACATGCCTTGAATGCTTTATAGAGCTTGTGCTTTATGCCTCAAGAATTGACTTTTGTGCATGCCATTAAGCCTAAGCCTTTGGCTCATCATTTCAGTGCATTTTGGGTCTTATTATACCATGATGCAACTCTGTTTTATGTTATCCAAGTCATGCCATGATTGGTTCTAATAGGTGTAGTGCATTGCCTCTTTAAAGCCTTGCATACTCCATGTTTTTGGCTTTGTGTTCTAGCCTATGTTGGCTAGCTTTGAGCTTTGTTTTTGGTCTTGTTTGGACCTACCCTAGGACTATTTTAGGTCCCCTCGGCCCTTTGGGGTTTGCCTTGTATGGCTATGGCTTAAGTCCTTTTGCTCACTTCGAGCTTTGAGCATCATAATATGCTATGCTTGCATTGTTGATATGATTTGGCATCACTTTACATGAGATTTCAGAGCTTACCTCATTGTCATACATCCGTGTTTGTTGCTCCTTAAGTATGCTTAAGAGTTGTCCTCTTTGTGCTTTAATACTTGAGCCATTTGGAATACATGTTTGCCTTGCCATTTCATGCTTCTCATGCCATCAATCCATCACTTATGGCCACTGATTTGGGCTTAGTTGAGAGCTGCCCACATTAGTTTAAGTCCATCCCTTTGCATGTTGTCGCATGCCTGTCTTGCATATTGTTGTATGCGTGCTCCATCCTTGTATGTTGTTGCATACTTGTCCACCTTTACATGCCTTGCATGTTTGCATGTTCGTATTGCATTTTGTCATGTTGCCCAAGGTTGTTGCCTCACATCATGCTTATATGCTTGTTGCATGCTTGAGTTAGTTGCATGTTTGCACACTTAAGTCATATTGCATGTTTGCCACGCTTATGTGTTGCATTGTTTGGATTAAGTGTTAATCCGAGCACGAGGAACGAGGGGCGTTTCATACTCCGAGTGATGGAACGTGTCTCAATTCTCGGCCGCCGAAGCTCTTGATGATTCATGATAGAGTTCTAGGCTTTACTTGCTTTATTTGTGCATTTATTTTCATGTTGATTTGCACAAGTTGGATCTTTGGCCATCATGCATCGGGATGCGTGATTGATGGTCGTGGATCCGACTAGGCCTCTCCCTTGATGTTTTGAGGTGATTTGGGGTGGCATAGTGTATACATGCTCTTGGGAGACCCTCCTTTTCCTCTATTTTGTGCTTTGTTGCAGCTTGGTGTCACAGCACACCAGTGGCCGACAGTGCACCACTGATGGCCGGCAGGCTCTCATCCTTGGCCGGCAGTGCCCTGTTGTTGGCCGGCAGTTCTCCTTTCATGGCCGGTAGGCCACTGGTGAATCCCCCAGCAGTGTTTTGGTAAGTTCCAGCAACAAGCACTGGAAGACACCCTGCAAACAGAGTCTCAAAAGAGCAACCGGAAGGCGTTTCGAGGCGAGGAACCGAAGCAAGCATGCATACCCTCCTCTTCTTCAAACAGAGCTGGAGCAATTCTTTTTACTGCTTACTTGTTAGTTAGCATTTGCTGTTTGTAATTAATTAATTTGTGTAATAATTAGTTGTAGCTAGTTATTAATTCAGTTTTGTAATAATTAATTAGCTCGTGAGTTAGTTAATTAGGCGGTTTGTATTATTTATTCGGACCCTCCGAGCGAGGGCACAATTGTGATAAGTGTGCATGTGTGTGATGTATGTCTTCCAACTCCACTTCTTTCTCCCTTTTATTTACCAGCTTATGATGGTTAGATTAGGGCATGTTTCAATTAGCATACTTATGCTTGCATGTTTGCATTCATTCATCTGTCTTACATGCACCGGGCTCGGCGCATCATACTAACTGCATTGTACTTCAATTCCAAGTTGAATACGTGTATCAGTTGTTGCATTTCATATGCCATTTTTAGAATAGTCGAGCCTATTATAGTTGGATTTTTGCATGTGTTGCATTAGGCATCTCAGCATAGTTAGGATCCATGCATGTTTTCTAATTAGCTTCTTTCTTTGGCTTGGAGTACGCGGTAAGTATTTATGCTTTAGCATCCTTGCATGCGTGTGAGTGACTGCCATGATAGCATGCTTACCATGAGGCTAACTGCTTATGTGATATAACTGCCTGAATGCCTGTGGGTGAAGGTTGGATTATCTGAATTGGAATAATGCATTGATTGTGAGTTTTAAGCCCACTTAAGAGTGGCAAATCATCGTGTTTTCTAAAGCCCACCTGAGGGTGGCAAATCCACGTCTTAGCCTACTTGCGAGTAGCACCTTCAAACCGTTTTTCAAAACGAACATGAGATGTTTTGTTCCAATTCAGGCGACCCAGTCTATACTTGTATGTTGTGCGCATCACATAGTAATTCTAGGCTAATAACCGGAATAAGAACACATAATGTTTTCAAAACTTGATATCATGGTTAGTAGAGGCCGATCTTTGATCGGGCGAGCGGGGGTGCTCACGAAGTGACCTTCCCCAATCGTACCCAAGTTCCCGAGCCGAGGCAACTTTGGTGATGACGGACACGTGGCCTTAGGCAACGAGTCAGGGTTTCCTAAATTCTCCCAAAATAAAATATTTAGGTGGCGACTCTGTATCTGGCAAAGCAGTCCATGTTTGGCACTTCTTTCAAAAAATCTGTTTTCAAAAATGATTTGTCGGATTTGAACTCTTTGATGATTCATCGGTCTTGCATTGCACTCTGCGAGATTAGATACAGGACCGTGACATTGAGTCCTGAACTGTAGTGAGCCCAAATGAACAAAACGGGGGGGGGGGGGGATATTCCCTCCCGGGATGTTCGGGGATGTCTACAGTTTCTGGCGACTCTGCTGGGGAGTTAAAGAACTTGACTCGAACTCATGATAACTGGTTTGTACTACACTTATGTGTTTCTTTGCATTGCATTTGCATTGGTGCGCCTAGGACACCGTGTTGCCGTATGCTATTCCTGAACGATTTGCCAGAGACTCGCTTTACGAAGCGTGCCATAAGGCTGACCGGTTGCGAGCTCTGCCACGACGGGAACACAAACCCCGGTTTTCACCGAGGCACCCTTTTGACCATTCGACCTAGTGCATATTCGGAATCCATAGTGACCATTCCAAGCTAGGACAGGTTGCTTACTCGTTTATAGGTTGTTTGAAGCCGCTGCGTGCGTAGTGAAACCCTAGTTCCTGACAAAATAGGATAGGGAAACCTTACCCCAGCATAGGGGTGTTTTGGCTCTCACTTGTCTGCTATGTGCTTCTAGAGTGCGTCTCTACAGGAATGTATGTATCAGTTTACAAGTTTGGGTATCAGGCCTGCGGGCACCGGTTCAATATTTTGGGTATCAGGTCTGCAGGCACCAGTTCAGTATTTTCGGAATCAGTTATCTGCGGGTATCATATTCAGCTTCGGGGACAGTGATTTGGGAATAATGATCAGTCTTTGAGAACAGTGTATTTCAGCTTATCAACTGTGTGTTGTGATGCCCAACTGTGTGTTGTGTGTTTATTTTAAGCCGTTATGCTGTCCATTTGTCTGCTCGTTTATTTCCTTATTATTGCTTTATTTATCTTTTTGCTAGATAGTTTAGCACAATTGCTTCAGACCAAGCAGATATTCCCCAAGCACTCTGGACAAGAGGTCACCGACTCCATCGATCTGAGGATCTAGTCGACGGACAACCAGTGTATCATTCCCTACCCCCGGTTATCAGACGGAGGTCGAGAAGACACAGTGTATCCGAGCAGAGGTTGCCAGAGCAGTGGATTACCCCATCAGTGGACAGTCGGACTGAGGTCCCAATTGTTGCCATAGAGATAGACCTGCCAGTAGTTCAAATAGATCAGGGCAGTATGTCAGGAACGCCAGGAGTTGAGGAAATGATGCGTCAGATGTAGGAGACCATGAGAGCCATGCAGCAAGACGCTGTTCGCCGGGATGAGTTTGCCAAACAACAGGCTGAGATAATGGCCCAGCAGGCAGAGTTAATTGCCAGGCTGCAACAACACGGGGGCATCTACTTCACACCAAGTTCCTCCTCCCCCACCAGGAGTCCAGCCAGCGCCGGAGAGGCACCAAAATCCCAGGGAGATACGGACATCCCAACGGGGCTGGCTCCGCCCCCGATTCTACCTCAATTATCCAAGGCACCTACGCCTATCAATCAACCAAACTCTCCCTTTGAGTTCGAGGTGGACCCTACAGCATTAAAGTTGAGCAAACTTGAGAAGCTGCTCAAGAAATCGCAGGGGGTAAAGTCTATCCCAGACATCGAGGACGGATATACCGATGTGGCTGTGACGCTGCCAGATAGGTTCAAAATGCCTCAAATCGATCGCTTTGACGGATCCGGGGATCCCATGGTCTATCTTCGGTTGTTCTCAGATATACTACGACCGATGGACCTTGTCAGGTGTGGCCGCTATCTGGTATGCAAAATTAGAAGACGATGTTAAGTGGAACTAGGACGAGATGGCAGAGGCTTTCATTGCACAGTACTTCTATAACACTCAAATCGAGATTACAACCCGTGATCTTGAAACAACAAGGCAGGAACATAAGGAGGGCTTTTCGGATTTTGTGGCTCGGTGGAGGGCGAAGGCCTCAATGATGACCCTAAGGCCTACAGATAAAGATCAAATCCGGATGATTGTGCGCAATCTCCAGCCAAAACTGATGCAGAAAATGATTGTGCTCCCTTCCTCCCTACCTTTTCAGATTTGCACGAGATGGGGGTACAAATTGAGGATGCTATGAAACAAGGTCTGATTGACCAAGACAGAGAGCAACCCCGAAGAACCTTCAACCGCAACAACAATACAGGCACCAGCACATGCAATGCGCAAATGCTAAAGCTTCGGAGGTAAGCACACACCACATCCCCTCACCACAACCCCTGGCAACCCATGCTACGCCTTTTTCCGGTGCGTCCGGAAGCAACCCACAAGCCACCAGATCCAACCCAAAGGCAAAGAACCTTCACGCCTTTATATATGCCCCTGTCCAAGGCTCTGGGGGTATTAATCAGGAAAGGGCACTTAAGGCCCCTAGAGCCGCGGCCATTGCCGGAAAAACTTCCTCCTACCCACAACCCAGCCAAATATTGCGCATTCCACCAACAGTACAGTCATGACACGACCAATGCTACCGATTGCATCACGAGATTCGGATCTCGTTGACAAGCAGGTGATTGTGCCTCCAGAAAAACCCAATGTCACAACAAACCCTCTCCCACCGTACAACCAAGCTCCACCCCCAAAAGAATCAATTTCATCCAGACTGGGGTCGTGTCTTACGATCCCAGCATCTATATCACTCCTTCCCACCTACCCAAGCTGGAGGTGCTCCTTCCTGACTGCATTGATTTGTGCATGTTGGACATCTCCAGAACCCAACCCGAACCATCGGTGGTGACTGTCGAAGACAGAACAGGGGAGAATGGGATTGCTGAGTCAGAGTGTGAGGAATCTGGGAGTCTTGCTGAGGAGGTATACAGTCCGAGTGACTACATTCTATCAGTGGGCCAGGTTTGGCCGAACTTTGAATTGCTGGCAGGGGCAGAGCTTTGCATGATACAGGGGAATGAATCTGGTCAGAGGGCAGATGACTTGGTAGTTGTGGAAAAGGACTTTGCTAACCTCCAATTTTTCAATGAATAAGAGCCAGAGGGCATGGTAGTCAACTGGTCAGATTTTGAGAAGTCAGAAGATGTCACTGGATGGCTTGATGACCTACCAGATGTTGCCGACGAAGCTCAGTTGGAACGAGGCCCAGCAGAGGCAGGAATATCAGTCGTGGCCGGAAGGGCCGGAAATCAGAATGAATCGCTGGAGAGCGCCGGTGCTAAGAATTTCGCTCAGGACTTGGACATTGTTAATGCAGGAAGTGTTGGATAGCCAGCTGTACTGACGCAGTTGGAGCAAGAAAGGTTTGAAGATTCTGAGAGAATCAGGAAAGCTAAGGGCCCTGAGGGGACTGAAAATGCTGTGTGCGCGAAGAAAGAGAATGCTGCGAGCATGTGGACGGAGAGTACTGCGAGTACAATGGTACCGGAGCTAGACAGGTGCCTGTTGGCCGCCGACGAAATGTGGTGGGAGGACGATGATTTATGTCTTGCCCACACAGATGAGGGTTGGGGGAGCAACTAGCTAGACGACACCTGGTACATCGGCGAAGTCGATCATATGACTAGAAGCGGGCGGTATTTCAAGCCCCCACATCTAGATCAGCCAGAGGCATCTGGAAAGATAAGGAGGCAGAAAAACAGAAAGAAAGCAACTCGAAGAAGAGCTGTACTGAAGCAGTTGAAAAAGATACAGGCAGATATCTCCATCTGGGGACTGCTTATGGCATCGCGAGTGCATCGACAAGCTGCCTTATCGGCCATGGACAAGGCCAAGCTCTCAATAAACACCACGCCCGAACAGCTGGTGGGCTTAGTTTTTCCTGGAGCGGCTACCCCGATGTTGACTTTCTCCGATAAGGAATTGCCACCTGAGGGTGCGAATCACAACAAGCCACTCTACATCTCTGTAGAGTGTAGAAACAAATGGATTCCGGTGGTTCTTGTTGATACCGGATCCGCCATCAATGTCTGCCCGACAAGGACAGCGTATGCAATCGGTTTAAAGACCGCGGACTTTGTGCCGACAGCCCAGGTGATTCGGGCATATGACAACACGAGCAGAGACGTCATGGGGACAGTGAAAATTCAGACCAAGGTTGGGCCGGGACAGCATGAAATAGACTTTCATGTCTTAGAAGTTCCTGCAACTTTCAATATGCTCTTGGGGCGGCCGTGGCTGCACCAGGTGAAGGCAGTTTCGTCCACCTTGCATCAGATGGTGAAATACCCCCATGGGAAGGGAGTAGCCATTGTTTTTGGGAATTCATCGATCCATCCACCGCCGGAAGTATCTACGCCAGTTTTGGAAATTGAGCACGGTATGGAGGATGTGTTCTTATCCGGTTTTACCCTGGCTGAGGCCCGGGTCGTGCAGAACATCATGGCTGTTAATGAGGGGTTGTATGTCAGTGCTCAATCAGTATACCTCATGAACAAGCTTCAACACATCCCCGGGATGGGATTGGGAAAGAGAGGCCGGAAGGGCGTCGCAGCGTTGGCCGAAGTGCCACACAACCCACACACCTTTAGCTTGGGTTATCTGCCCACCAAAGAGGATTGGATAAGGAAGGGTAAGGAGATGGCTGGGAGAGCCAGAGCGAAGAAGGCGGGGAAGCCTTTTGACTTAATGCACCGGCCCATTCAGGGTACCCTAAACGGACGCTTCGTCCGGGAGGGGGAGGACTTTCTGTTTTGTGGCTTCCCAGAGCCGTGTTTAAACGCGGAAAGGAAGCGCGTGCCAGGTTTTGAGATTTTCTTTGACCTACAGTTATCCGGGGAGGATGTTGCCGAAGAGCAGATGGACCCATTAGCTGGGGCTGAGCAGAGCAAGAAAGTGGAGTCTGAGGACGCCGAAAGTGAAATGAGGGTAGCACTGGCGTGTCTACTTTCAGATCCTCCGATCGAACAAAAGTGCTTGGGAGATAACTTCTCGGTATGCGTGATCGAGAATGAAACGGCTGCGAGCCTACCAGCAAATATTTTGGATGCATCTATCGCACCCTCTCTCATTTGGCAATATGAAGAGGGATTTTTGTCAAGCAGCACCGGGTCAGGTAGTGAGCCGGAATCTGATTCCTCCGAATCTGTTGAGTCGGAATCTGATTCCAGCTCGACTGAGTCTGAGTCTAATATTCCAGGGGGTGATAACCCGAATACCACAGTCCTGTCTAGGTCGTCTTTTTCTTTCTCTTTTAAGTCTGTTGTAACCGAAGAATCGGACGATTTGGATGTGCTTAATGAGAATGATGTGGCTGTGGTTTCTGAGTATTTTTCTGTGCCCTTGATTTATTGCATTAACTCAGACTTTCAAAATTTTGATGAAAACGACGAGGAAGAAATTCCTCCGGTTTTGCAACGCTTAATTGAACAAGAGCAGGAGAGATTTGTTTAAACCCTTAATGGATGAAATCACTACTGTGAATATTGGTACTGAGGAGGACCCGCGGCTGGTCCAGATCGGGTCCATGTTGTCTTCGGAGGAACGCGAGCGCTTAGTCGCTTTATTAAAAGATTTCAAAGATGTTTTCGCGTGGTCCTATGAAGACATGCCTGGGATCGATCCTGAGATTGTACAGCACCAGATCCCTCTTGACCCCGAAGCCCGACCCATCAAGCAGAAACTCAGGAGGATCCGCCCGGACTGGGCCCTCAAGATTAAGGAAGAGGTCACCAAGCAAATTGACGCAGGTTTCCTGCTGGTATCCGAATACCTGACTTGGTTGGCCAACATTGTTCCGGTGTCGAAGAAGGATGGCAGGATCAGGGTACGCGTGGATTTCAGGGATTTGAACAAAGCCAATCCGAAGGATGACTTCCCCTTACCGCATATCGATGAGTTGGTGGACTTCACAGCAGGGCATGCTTTGCTTTCGTTCATGGATGGCTTCTCAGGCTACAATCAGATAGTGATGGCACCTGAAGACCGGAGAAGACTGCTTTCACACCACCCGTGGGGGACATACTGCTACAGAGTGATGCCGTTTGGGTTAAAGAATGCTGGAGCTACATATCAACGGGCCGCGACCACGATATTGCATGACATGATCCACAAAGAGGTTGAGGTGTACGTGGACGACATGATTGTCAAGTCCAAAGAAAGAGAGAGCCACTACACTGCCTTGCAAAAGTTCTTTCAAAGGATTAGAGAATTTCGGTTGCGGCTGAATCCTCAGAAGTGCACGTTTGGTGTTACAGCGGGAAAAATGCTGGGGTTTCTGATTACACAGAGGGGTATCGAAGTCGACCCTTCCAAAATCAAGGCCATCTTAGAAATGCCACCACCAAGGACTGAAAAGGAGGTGCGAGGCTTTTTGGGTGAAGTGCAATTCATAAGACGGTTTATCTCAAAATTAACCTTGACTTGTGAACCACTTTTTGGCCTCCTGAAGAAAGGAAAGAAATTCCAATGGGACGGCCGATGCCAAGCTGCTTTTGAACAGATCAAGGAATATTTACAGAACCCCCGTGTTGTCACCGCCTGAGCCGGGAAAACCGTTGATTTTGTATCTTTCAGTGACTGAACCACATGGGTTGCATGCTTGCGCAAGAATCAAAGGACAGGTAGAGAGAGGCTATCTACCTTTGAGCAAGAAGATGCTGGAGTATGAACCGCTACACACCGTTGGAAAAGGCTTGCTTAGCCTTGGTATGGGCTACCAAGGAAGCTGCGGCACTACCTGTTAGCTCACTCCGTAATGTTGGTTTCACGACTGGATCCGATCAAATATCTTTTCGAGAAACCCGGCACTTACGGGTAGGCTAGCGTTGGTTGCTGTTGCTTTCCGAATTCGATCTGAAATATGTGACGCGCAAGTCAGTCAAGGGAAGAGCAGTAGCAGAATTCTTAGCCGATCATCACCAGTGGAAGGAGGTGAAGCAGTTGAGTACTTATTCCCAGATGAGGCATTTTGCATATTGACGACAAGTTTTGGACGATGTACTTTGACGGAGCGTCAAACCAATACTGGGTATGGGATATGAGTGTTGCTGATAGCACCGACATACCCCGTATCCCTCTAGCATTCAAACTCCGGTTCAAAGTCTCGAACAACGAAGCAGAATATGAGGCATGCATTGCCGGTCTAGAAGCAGCCTTGGAATTAGGAGCAAAACGGTTGGACGTCATTGGGGACTCGAACCTTATTGTATCTCAAGCGAAAAGAGATTGGAAAGTCAAAGAGGAAAAGATGATTATGTATCACCAGACCTTGGATCTGTTAATTCCTCGGTTTGAGAAGTTAAATTTTACTCATCTGTTAAGAGAGAACAACAGGTTCGCAGATTCACTAGCAACTTTATCTTCCATGATAGACATCCCGTTTGGAGTCCGGATGCGTCTAGTCATTATCGACCAAAAATTTATACCCGCTTACGAGTCGATTGCCGCTATAGATGAGGTTCAAGATGAGAACCCCTGGTATTACGATATTGGAATTTTTGGAGAAGGAAGGTATCCACCAGGGGGGTAAATGCCAAGGATAAAAGGGCAATCAGAAGAATGGCCATTCAGTTCATCATCTGCGGAGGTAAATTATATAAAGGGGTCATCTGGGAATGCATAAGCTGTGCGTTGAAGCTGAAGAATCGAAGCGCCTGATGGAGGCCATCCATGGAAGGAATGCGGTGCGCATATGAACGGGAATGTAGCGCGGAAAATCCTCAGACAAGGTTAACTGGTCCACCATGGAGGAGGATTGTATCGGCTTTGTTAGGCGATGCCACAAATGTCAGATCCATGCAAATCGCATGAACATTCCGCCGTCGAAGCTGTACATATGACTTCGCCATGGCCATTTTCAGTTTGGGGAATCGATGTGATCGGGGCTGTCACTCCGAAGGGGTCGAATGGGCATGAGTTCATCCTGGTCGCGATAGATTATTCACAAAGTGGGTTGAGGCCCAATCCTATGCGGTGTTGAAGGCGTCACATGTTGCAAAGTTTATCAGAAACAACATCATCTGTCGTTATGGGGTCCCAACGAGGTCATTTCAGATAAGGTTCCCACTTCAAGAGGAAGTGATTGACTTGTTGGAGAAATACAATGTGGCTTTTCATAAGTCATCCACGGCCGCAAACCAATGGAGCAGTCGAGGCCGCCAACAAGAATATCAAACACATACTGCAGAAGATGGTGGAAACCTACCGGGATTGGCCAGATAAGCTGCCGTTTGCTCTGTGGGGCTACCGGACTTCAATTAGAACTTCTACTGGGGCGACTCCGTATTCATTAGTTTATGGGATGGAGGCCGTTCTACCTATTGAAATTGAGGTTCCGTCTTTGCGAGTACTGGCTGAGTGTTAGATAGCCGAAGCAGATTGGCAGCAGAGCAGATTTGAAGAACTCATGCTCTTTGACGAGCGCAGATTGAAAGCACTGTACCATGTTCAAGGTTATCAGCGCAGAATTGCCAGGGCTTTCAACAAGAAAGTTAAGTCCAGGAATCTAAAGGAAGGAGATTTGGTGCTCAAAGACAACCGAGCTCCCATCCACGACCCAAGGGGCAAGTTCAGACCAATTGGACTGGCCTTACATCATTAAAGTCTATCTGGTCGGTGGAGCTGTGGTTGATGGACCTAGATGGCCTAGAGTTCTCACAACCGATCAATATGGACAAGTTGAAGAAATATTACCCCTGAGAGGCTCGCTAGGCCGAAAACCCGAAAAGGGCGACCTAGGCAAAAGTTAGAGCACAAAAATTTGAAATTATAAAAACTGAGCTCGCAAGGTTGAAAACCCGCAAAGGGCGGCCTTGGCAAAAGTTAGAGCGTAAAAGGAGAGTGAAAATACTCGAGTGAACCCGAGCTTGAACTACGTAAGGCTTGATTCCCATCTTTGGGATACGTAGGCAACTTCATCCTGAAGTTCAGCCATAAACTTTTCCCCGATCAACTTTGTCCATTTGATCATCTCATCATCTTTGTCTATTCAGCATTCAAGAGTTCGGTTATGATCTCCGGTGCAGTGCTTTTCAGACTAGGGGCAACTTTCCGTTGCTGTGCAGTGCTGCGGTAATTCAGACTAGGGGCAACTTTCCAGTTGCTGGATCGGGGTTGTGCATCTCAGTGACAGATTTCAGGCGTGTCCAGTTCTGATCCATATCGAAAATGGTTTTGAAAAGTTTTAATAAAGTTGACTTTGTTCAAAATTAATCTTTTTACAACTTAGACCATTTTTGGACCAAAGCGAAAAATTTTCAGTACCCACAACCTTCAATTTCATTGATTTCAATACAGAGTTCTCCTGCTCTTGCATACAAATTGAAGTTGCTTTTTATTACATTCATAAGGAAAACTTGAAAGTACTAATAAAGCAATAAATCCGGGGCATAGATAAGTCAGGTGTTCCTGCGCCCTCCCAGAGCTGGTCGAAGCTTCTGATGCCAAAGTAGGCCCTTCTGTGCCTCTTCATTGAGCCAATCCAAGCACTCATCAGACAAAGTGCAACTGAAAGTGGGAGCGGGGGCAAGAGCTCTCTAGTCCTCCATGCTGTGGCATACCGGGCAAGCTGTGCGCCTCGAGACTCGGGAATGCAGCAGGGTACTCTACCCTCCTGGCGGACAAGTCTGATCATCCGAACTGGCGCTAAAACGGAACTGGCGTTAAAACCGGAATGGGAAGTAGAACACACAGTGAGTCAAGCCAATCAAGCTGAATCCCAGGTTGGCGGGTCATGCTATAGCCCATTGCCGGTAGATTGAGCCAAGGGCACCGCCAAGCAATGTGGTCTGCAGACAAGCTGCACATCCAGTCAAACCACCAACCCTCATCAAGGGCATCGACAAGGCGTCGCCTGAAAAAGTAGCCACGGGCTGAGTATGTTGGGCAAGACTCCACAACCTGTAACTTGTCCATCAACCACACCTGGGGAGGGATTGAAAAATGAGAGAATAAAGAATAGAGAAGTGTACGATGAGAGAAAAGTAAGAAAAGGGTTTTGTGAGAAAAACCGAGGCTGAGGGCCGAGTGAGAGTGATGCGAGCAATACATATGTAAGATTGGGTGGGAAACATTACCTGCAATAGTAGTGGGCTCCCCGCAAGCCTAGCCGTCTCCCGGCGATGAAAAGCATCAAGCCCATCAATGTCTCAGCCAATGTCATGGCAATGCAGCTCTTGCCCTCCTTCAAAACCTGGGCGACCTCGATCAACCGGACACTGAATCCACCGGAGCCCGGGGCAAGCAAGAAATGAGATAGCAAGCATAGGCAAAGCGCGTGTCGCCGATAGCCCTGCCAATGATGGTCGCCGCGGTCGCCAGCATCAGAAAACCGGCAAACCAAGCTTGGGATGTCCAGCTCCCGTCATGAATCAATGATCGAGCATCATGCAAAGTGAGGCCGCACATTTGTCCTAGGGCTTGGACGTGGCCAAATCGGAGTTGAGGCAAGATTTCCTCGTTACGCTCGACTCCATCAAAGCTTGGAAATCCTTGAAAGTAGGACACATCTCTTGCCCGCTGAAGCTAAAGACGTGTGTTACCGGATTCTAAAACCTTGTTGCAGCATGGAGGAAAGGAAGATGCAGCAGAGTATGGCCCAGCGTGAACAGTGCATTCAAGCCGAAGCCCCGGAAATTCAACTTTTCCGAGCCATCTAGAGAAGCGATCCAATTTGTGAGGTTTTGGGCAAGGAGTGCTTCCATTTGGTGCAAATTTGAGCTGAAATGAAGAGAATCCCGAAGCTGGAACTCATATAGAAGATAAGGTAGTGAGTGGAGGACAGATGTCATCATTTCGGAGAGTCTGCCATCGATGGCCGGCAGTGGCTCATCAGTGGCCGGCAGTGGCACACTGATGGCCGGCAGGGCCCCTTTGATGGCCGGCAGTACTCCCCTCTTGCTCATTGGCTCCCTCACTGAAGACCCAGTTGTCCGTTGCAGTGGAATCCTGTTCCTTGTGTCTTTCAAGGTCTTGTTTTGTCCTGTTGGACTTTGTTGTGTCTTGTTTAAAACGTATTATTTTCTTTTTCTGTGTCAGGTTGTAATTATCTTCCTTTCATTCATCGAGTTGTTGCAATTTGCTTATCGAGTTGTAAATTTGCTAGGCTTCGTTTTGTTTATCGAGTTGTTTTGTTATTAGTCAGTTCACTACCTGATTAGTGCAATTTGAGCGTTTGGTTTTCAAAACAAGACTTCGATTTCATTTACATTGTTGTGTAAAGTAATGCGATGCGATGCATAGAATGTACAAACGAAACACTTTTTCAACAAAAAGGCTGTTTTCATTCCGTCATAGTTTC
Organism: Camellia japonica; assembly: GCA_030407325.1. Taxonomy (NCBI): domain Eukaryota; kingdom Viridiplantae; phylum Streptophyta; class Magnoliopsida; order Ericales; family Theaceae; genus Camellia; species Camellia japonica. The sequence continues at coordinate 122,367,644 of JAPPVO010000032.1, forward strand.
TTTTTACAAAAGAGATTGGTTTTAAAGTAAATCCGCCTAACGCAGTACAATGTGCAAAAACTACTAGTAAAAAGGAAAATAAAACAAAAGGAAGATCAGCATCTGAAGTAGCAAAATGTTTGGATCAGTGCCGGTGGCCTCAAGTGCGGGAATCCGTCCTGCTCCTCTTCCTGGACGAAGGTCCAGGATCTCCACCATCAGCATCTGACTCTGACTCGGACTGCGGACTCATCACCTCCTCGTCAGACTCATCATCATCAGGGCAGGTCCCCGTGAACTAGTCCCTCGTCCTGCTCCCTCTGCTGCTCGAGGAGTTACTGAAGGGCCCGCCCCTGCTCCTGCTGGAACACCCGATGGGCCTGGCGGCAAGAAAGGAATCTGAAAGAGGGACAATCCACCAGATGCATTAGTAATCAAAATGTATCAGATGCAAAAAAATGATGTACTGTGAATATTGAATGATTTGCAATGAATGTATACTGTGAGTGGTGTATGGGAACAATGTACCAGATCAATGCAGTGCGCAAGCTGTACAAATGATGGTGTGTGAAGAAAAGACTTCATGGCACGAAGTGCAGTTTGGATGAACTTACCGGAATGCTGTAGATACTGAGTAGGTCCATGCTCGTCTGCAGCATCCCCATCACTGAAACCGTCATCGCCAGAGACTAATGGGAGCCTGCAAAAATGATTGAAATCATTAGTACTCTGCAGAATATCAGGTGAAATCAAATGACTGTACAAGGATGACAGTGTAGTATATACCGGAGTCGAGCCATAACCTCCGACAAGCTCGTGACCAGCTGGAGGAGGAGCAAAGGGAACCTGATAAATCTCTCCAGCTCGCCCTCGAAGTGTCATAGTAGCAGGCAGCACTGGCCATCCAGACCCCTGTCTCTCCTCAGGACCTCTCCTCCTACGAGACCTGGTCGCTCCGCCTCTGCCTCTCGTAGCTGGAGCCCTCGCTCCCTCTCCTCCTCGGACACCAGTCAAAGGCGGCATCAGATGTGTCTGAATGAAGGTCGCGTAGTCGCCCTCGGCATGAAAGTAATCTGTCTCCAGCCCTACCATGAACTGGATCACCTGGTCGGCAGATAACATGTGTGTCTCCCTCATCAATGGTGGAGGCGCCATCGGTACAAATGGGGCAGGCAACCCCAAAGTCTGACGCACAAAGCGCTCACTCAGAAACCAGGCCCGACAGATCGGCCCCTCGAAGAGGATACGGTACTGAGACATAATCTGGGCAAGCGATACTGATCCCGGAGTCCTGACGGAATCACCTCCCATGGTCGCCATGTAATCTGAGAAAGAGAACCAACGAGATGATCAGTCGTCAAATGACTAAGGCAGGTGCATTGGGTTAATTGAAATAATCTTATTGCAGACTTACCTCACGCGCCGCGACTGTGTCAAAATACTGCCGGAAGAACATGAAGCTCTCCCGGGTCCTACGACGGAGCGGACCGTCATATACATCAGAGAATGGGACCGTCACTGCAGTCTTCTCCACCGGATCTGGAGCAAGCGCCGCGAAGTATGCATATACCCAAAGCTGTTGAACAGATGTGATCAGTACAGTGCATGAACAAGAATGCAGTACAGTACATAACAGATGCAGGCCTAGAAAGGCAGACATTAGATCCTGTGCATATAGTGTACCATGAGCAGTGTGCAGATCCTGTGTGTGCAGTGTATGGTGTGCAGTGTGCAGCATGTATGGTGTACAGAAAATGCAAAGCAGAAAGCATACAGTGTGATAATGAATACAGAGAGTATAAATGTTGAACAAAGCAAAACGTACAAATGCTAAGCAAAGTAATGAAAAGGGGAACTAGGTTGCGCACCTCCCAAGCTCGCCAGTAGCCTCCAATCACTCTCCCACACATCCGAGAAGTGGAGCTCATGTATCCATAAAGAGTGGTGAGGCCGGCTGCGCCCCAGTTGTAGGAGCGGACCCGCGGAAGCACCACCAGGGCGCTCAAGAAGTACAAACCCACGGTATTCCACCTGTTCGAAAACAAGGTGGTACCAAAAAGGAACAGGAGGAAGCCCCTGGCGTACTGCTCCACTCCCTCATCGGTCTGAGGATCCTCCCCGCGGAACTGCTCCTCGAACCAAGAGTATCTAACCATACCCGCTCGAGCAAGGGGTGGACGTGCTCCAAGCAACACATCCCATGCAGCCACCCACTCCCCCATGTCGGGATCTAGGGGAATCGGATCACCTCCCACGCCCAGACCGGTGATCATAGCAAAATCAAAAGGAGTCATGGTCATCTCCCCTGCTGTGGAAAAATGGAAGGAATTGGTGGTGTCCCACCACCTCTCCACAAGAGCCCCCAGGAGAGGGCGACTCGCTGTAACTCGCGTCAGGCCGCAGCAAAATATACCAAAGCCGGTCTCGTTGACAATCCGGCGGACCCCCGTGGGGAGCACATCGTACCAGTCGCGAGCGGTCGTAGCGCCGTAGCCTCGAAAGGAGCGAGATCCCTCCTGTTGAAAATACAGTTTCAAATCAAATCAGTGGTGACACAGGTTCAAATCAAATGAGTAGTGTATTGAAGATGCATTTCAAACCAAATCAGCACAGTTCGAATCAGATCAGCAGTATGTTGAAAATACAGTTCAGATCAGATTAGTGATGTATTGAAAATACAGTTGCATCCAGAGCAGTGATGTGTCAAAGATGCATTCGAATTCAGAATAGTGACGCATGAGATGCGGTTATGTGCAGTGTATACAGGGTAGTAATGTGTAAGGTGCATTCAAGGGCAGATCAGCAATGTATGAAATGCAGTCAGATCAAAGCGTGCGATGCAATCAGATCGAAACAGCGCAAGAGATGCAGGTATTCGAAAGTAATATTACAGAAAAATAGAGGTGGTACCTCTACGGCAATGGCCGACAAGTGAGACATCGGCTCTCTCAATAAGAGGTCGTCTGGTACATCCTCATCAAAATCGGTAAAGGTATGGATGCCTCCTGCCACTGGAATGATGTGAGTCTCCGGATGGTACACCGCAGGGTCGAAGGGACGTACGTCCAATGGTAACGGCTGAGGCTCAACCTCTGGCTCAGCCGCAAACTCTGCCGCTAACTCTACTGGAGGAAGTGCGGGGAAACCCTCGTCATGAGGCACATCGTCTGCCATCTGAGATGGATGCAAAAGAATGATGCGAAAATGGGCAAAAATGAGCAAAATGATGAAATTTAGAATAAACTCAAACCCTAAGAGAGAGAAAATTCAAGAAAAGTTGAAAAACCCGGAAAAGTGAACTAACCTCGAGAGAAGATCGGGGGAAATGATCCTCGAATGCGGGAAATGATGAAAGAAGCCTCAGATGCAATTTCTGATCGGTTCAAATCGAAGAAAACCAAGAATCCTTAGTGATGCAAGGTTGAATAGGGTGTTGGGAAACGCGTAGAATGCGCGAATCTAGAGAGAAGGCACACCTAGGAAGGAAGAAAATTGATTTCTATGGAAGGGTTTGTGAAGAAATGGGTTGGTTTTGAGCCTATTTAAAGACCCACGGCCTAAAGGCCCCTTTTGCCCGAATCTGCCACCGATGGCCGGCAGGGGCACATCGGTGGCCGGCAGCATGATGTCGATGGCCGGCAGTGGATGCTGATGGCCGGCGGTGGCCGGCGGTTGTCCCCAGTGACCAGAAACCTCCTATCAGCTTTCCTACCTATTTGATCTTGGTATATGTTCCCAGGACCCAACAATCCCGAGGAATGCTCAAAACTTGATTCGAAACGCCTCCGTGGGAACTCGGGAATCACGTCCTCAATGTACGATGGTTTACACCCATCAATGCGCACGAGGTGTATCCTTTTGACGCATCCTAAACCCTCCGGGAGGTAAACCGGAGGTCTCCTTTTAAGATGTCTTTATTAAGCATCTTTCTCTTCTGTTGGTGTCAATTAGCATTCGTCTGTTACAATGAACACCCGTCTAGTTCACATGCATTGTTTTGCATATCTCTAAAATGCATTGTCATGCGTTTTCTTCATCATGCATTGTCATGCATCCTCCTTATCACGCATTGTCATGCGCACCTTACATGCATTGTCATGCATATCCTTATCCCTATTATGCATTGTCATGCATTTTCTCTATCATGCATTGTCATGCATTTCCTTGTCACACATCGTTATGCACTTCCTTATCATGAGTTGTCATAATTTCCTCGTTACACATTGCTTGCGTTACTGCATGCTTTACTTACATGTGTATAATGTATCTTCCAGGTGGTTACACGTTGTGCACGTTTCGGCGTGTGCTTTACTGATGTGTGTTCATACCTTTGCTTGCTTACACATTGCTTGCGTTACTGCATGCTTTACTTACATGTGTTTATGTATTTCTACGGGAGGTTACACATTGCTTGCGTTAATCGCGCTTGCTTTACTTACATGTGTTCATTCCTGTTTTACACATTACTTGCGTGAATCCCGCTTGCTTTACTTACATGTGTTAGATTCCTTCACACATTGTACACGTTGTCACGTGTGCTTTACTTACATGTGTTCAAGTTCCTTGTTTTACACATTGCCTGCGTTAATCCCGCATGCTTTACTTACATGTGTTAGATTCCTTCACACATTGACACGTTGTACGTGTGCTTTACTTACATGTGTTCAAGTTCTTTTTTTACACATTGCTTGCATTAATCCCGCATGCTTTACTTACATGTGTTAGATTCCTTCACACATTGTACACGTTGTCACGTGTGCTTTACTTACATGTGTTCAAGTTCCTTTTTATACACATTGCCTGCGTTAATCCCGCATGCTTTACTTACATGTGTTAGATTCCTTCACACATTGTACACGTTGTCACGTGTGCTTTACTTACATGTGTTCAAGTTCCTTTTTATACACATTGCCTGCGTTAATCACATGTGCTTTACTTACATGTGTTCAAGTTCCTTTTTATACACATTGCTTGCGTTAATCCCGCATGCTTTACTTACATGTGTTAGATTCCTTCACACATTGTACACGTTGTCACGTGTGCTTTACTTACATGTGTTCAAGTTCCTTTTTATACACATTGCCTGTGTTAATCACGTGTGCTTTACTTACATGTGTTCAAGTTCCTTTTTATACACATTGCCTGCGTTAATCCCGCATGCTTTACTTACATGTGTTAGATTCCTTCACACATTGTACACGTTGTCACGTGTGCTTTACTTACATGTGTTCAAGTTCCTTTTTATACACATTGCCTGCATTAATCCCGCATGCTTTACTTACATGTGTTAGATTCCTTCACACATTGTACACGTTGTCACGTATGCTTTACTTACATGTGTTTATGCACACTTCGCATGCGTTGTCACGCACTTTTCAAATGCATTGTTATGCATGTTTCTAACGATATTGTACCTGTTAAGTTCATTTCTTTTTCAGGCACGATATTGTATGTACGGTTCATTTGAAGCTGGCATGGCCAGACGAGCCGCACAGGTATTGTATGCACTCCGCGTGAAACGTGGTAAGAATTGCATATCTTTCTTACATCCTTCCTGTCGGAATATGTAGGACTGTTGTTCACCTGCTTAAAACTGTTGCACGATTTGCTTCATTACAGCATTCTTGGCATGATTATTAGTCATGCTCTTGCATCTTGCATACCGTTTGCATTTTGCCCCAACCTCCGAGCGCATCTCTGCATGCCTATATTGATTGATTGTCTGAGTCTTCGGCCTTGTCAAAAATGGGTCGTCTCTGGGCTTTGACACTCACTCCCGTCACTTTGTGACTGTTGAGTTCTGTCAAAGAGGGGCAACTGTAGACACCCCATTTTTGACCGTCCTCAAGACTTGGTTGTGCTTGTAGGTACACCCAACAACTAGTTCGATTGCTCGCTGAGTACTCGACTGTCGCGGCGGAACGTCACCGGTTCGAGCTTCCCGGACCTTGTATCCTTTCTGCCCCTTTTTGGACCTTGGCTAGGTCCTTTCTTAGTGGACCTTTTGGTGCACTGCCGGCCATGGCATGGCACTGCCGGCCATGTCTTTGTGCCTGCCGGCCTTTGGTGATGCCCTGCCGGCCAGTGGTGAGCCACTGCCGGCCATTGATGATGGCCGGCACCTCCCCTATCTCAGCTGGTTTTCCTCCAGATCTTTTGAGCCAGCTGGTTTTTTGTTTGCTCCCCTCCATATGGAGGGATGGAACCCTTGTAAAGCTTCTTGAAGAAGCTTTAGCTTTGCATTCCTCTATATAAGGAGAGTGCCTCTCTCCTTAGAGGGGGTCCAGCTATTTTAGAAGAGAAAAGCTCTCTTTATCTCTATATTGCTTGTATTTTGTGCTTAGAAGTTGGATTTTCTTGCACTTTTGCACTCCAACACATAGAGCTACACCACCACCATTGGACCAAGCTTCTTGGAAGGTCTTCTTAAGGTCTGAAAACTAGTTTCCACCCCCCTGAAGTTGCTGGTTTCGAAGAGGGTCTTCAAGGGTGAGTATTTTCCCCATTTTTGCACCTTTTTGTACCTCACTTTAGCCCTCCTTGCATATTGATTTGGGCTTTGCTTATAACTGAAAAAAGTCTTGTATTTAAGTGCTTTTGAAGTTTGTTTAAGGCCTTTTTGCTGCTAGGGGTGTGTAACCCCCTTGCATGCTTTGTTTGGCTTTGTTTTAAGCCATTCCTTGAGGCCTCCGAGCTAGCCTTGGTTTGGCCTCCTTACCACTGAAATCCAGTGGATTTTCAGTGGTAAAGGTGTGGTTTCAAGGTCCTTAATCAGAGGGGGTGGCCCCCTCTCTTTTAGTTCCTCTTTGCTTACATTTTTGGCCTTCCAAAGGACCATCCCTCTATGCATTTTTGAGGCTTGGTTCAGGCCTATTTTTGTGACTTTTAGGACCTGCCTTGGCCCTGTCCATGGCTGGTTTGGTCATATTTTGCATGCATCTAGTATGTGTAGTGTAACTCCATTCATAGCTCATCAAAGTAGCATGTGTGCTTAGCTTGTGTTGAGTCAATGTCAGTGGGTTTTGGGTGATGTTTTACCATGCCATGAATCTGTTTTGGGCTGGTTTTGTCACTGCATGCTTGCATGATACACTTGTAGTGTAAATCCCCTAAACTAGCTTCATATACTCCATGCTTTGTCATGTCATGTTAGCTTGTTTGGTTTACATTTCAGCATGTATTTGGTCATCATTTGGCATGTCATGACCCTATCCATAGTTTGTTTGATCATCCTTTGCATGCTCCATATAGGTGTAGAACAAATCTTGTTTACTAGCCCTTTGTGCATGATGTTTTGACCAATCATGCTAGCATATTTTGGCTTTGCTCTAACATGATTTTATGCTTATTTTGGGCTGTCCTTGGACTGTTTTGGGCTGCCATGGCCATATCACTCGTGCTTTGTATAGCTATAGTGTAAATGCTTAGGCTAGTCTTGGGTTTTGAGGCCCCTACCATGCCATACATGTGATGTTTGTATGCTTTGCCCTCATTCCATATGCTATTTCAGTCCATGAAATGTTGTCATACACTTGCATTTGACATGCCTTGAATGCTTTATAGAGCTTGTGCTTTATGCCTCAAGAATTGACTTTTGTGCATGCCATTAAGCCTAAGCCTTTGGCTCATCATTTCAGTGCATTTTGGGTCTTATTATACCATGATGTAACTCTGTTTTATGTTGTCCAAGTCATGCCATGATTGGTTTCAATAGGTGTAGTGCATTGCCTCTTTAAAGCCTTGCATGCTCCATGTTTTTGGCTTTGTGTTCTAGCCTATGTTGGCTAGCTTTGAGCTTAGTTTTGGTCTTGTTTGGACCTACCCTAGGACTGTTTTAGGTCCCCTCGGCCCTTTGGGGTTTGCCTTGTATGGCCATGGCTTAAGTCCCTTTGCTCACTTTGAGCTTTGAGCATCATAATATGCTATGCTTGCATTGTTGATTTGATTTGGCATCACTTTACATGAGATTTCAGAGCTTACCTCATTGTCATACATCCGTGTTTGTTGCTCCTTAAGTGTGCTTAAGAGTTGTCCTCTTTGTGCCTTAATACTTGAGCCATTTGGCATACATGTTTGCCTTGCCATTTCATGCTTTTCATGCCATCAATCCATCACTTTGGCCACTGATTTGGGCTTAGTTGAGAGCTGCCCACATTAGTTTAAGTCCATCCCTTTGCATGTTGTCGCATGCCTGTCTTGCATATTGTTGTATGCTTGCTCCATCTTTGCATGTTGTCGCATGCTAGCCCCATTACATGTTGTTGCATGTTCATATTGCATTTTGTCATGTTGTCCAAGGTTGTTGCCTCACATCATGCTTATATGCTTGTTGCATGCTTGAGTTAGTTGCATGTTTGCACACTTAAGTCATATTGCATGTTTGCCATGCTTATGTGTTGCATTGTTTGGATTAAGTGTTAATCCGAGCACGAGGAACGAGGGACGTTTCATACTCCGAGTGATGGAACGTGTCTCAATTCTCGGTCGCCGAAGCTCTTGATGATTCATGATAGAGTTCTAGGCTTTACTTGCTTTATTTGTGCATTCATTTTCATATTGATTTGCACAAGTTGGATCTTTGGCCATCATGCATCGGGATGCGTGATTGATGGTCGTGGATCCGACTAGGCCTCTCCCTTGATGTTTTGAGGTGATTTGGGGTGGCATAGTGCATACATGCCCTTGGGAGACCCTCCCTTTCCTCTATTTTGTGCTTTGTTGCAGCTTGGTGTCACAGCACACCAGTGGCCGGCAGTGCCTTCATCCTTGGCCGGCAGTGCCCTGTTGTTGGCCGGCAGTTCTCCTTTCATGGCCGGCAGGCCACTGGTGAATCCCCCAGCAGTGTTTTGGTAAGTTCCAGCAACAAGCACTGGAAGACACCCTGCAAACAGAGCCTCTAAAGAGCAACCGGAAGGCGTTTCGAGGCGAGGAACCGAAGCGAGCATGCATACCCTCCTCTTCTTCAAACTGAGCTGAGCTGATTAGCATTTGTTATTGTAATTAATTATTGTTAATTAGTAGTTGTGTAATAATTAGTTGTAGCTAGTTATTAATTCGGTTTTGTAATAATTAATTAGCTCGTGAGTTAGTTAATTAGGCGGCTTGTATTATTTATTCGGACCCTCCGAGCGAGGGCACAATTGTAATAAGTGTGCGTGTGTGTGATGTATGTCTTCCAACCCCACGTCTTTCTCCCTTTTATTTACCAGCTTATGATGGTTAGATTAGGGCATGTTTCAATTAGCATACTTATGCTTGCATGTTTGCATTCATTCATCTGTCTTGCATGCACCGGGCTCGGCGCATCATACTAACTGCATTGTATTTCAATTCCGAGTTGAATACGTGTATGCTGTAGCATTTCATATGCCATCTTAGAATAGCCGAGCCTATTATAGTTGCATTTTTGCATGTGTTGCATTAGGCATTTCAGCATAGTTAGGATCATGCATGTTTCTAATTAGCTTCTTTTTTGGCTTGGAGTACTCGGTAAGTATTTATGCTTTAGCATCCTTGCATGCGTGTGAGTGACTGCCATGATAGCATGCTTACCATGAGGCTAACTGCTTATGTGATATAACTGCCTGAATGCCTGTGGGTGAAGGTTGGATTATCTGAATTGGAATAATGCATTGATTGTGAGTTTTAAGCCCACTTAGAGTGGCAAATCATCGTGTTTTCTAAAGCCCACCTGAGGGTGGCAAATCCACGATTTTAGCCTACTTGCGAGTAGCACAAACCGTTTTCAAAACAAACATGAGATGTTTTGTTCCAATTCAGGCGATCCAGTCTATACTTGTATGCTGTGCACATCACATAGTAATTCTAGGCTAATAACCGGAATAAGAACACATAATGCTTTCAAAACTCGATATCATGGTTAGTAGAGGCCGATCTTTGATCGGGCGAGCGGGGGTGCTCACGAAGTGACCTTCCCCAATCGTACCCAAGTTCCCGAGCCGAGGCAACTTTGGTGATGACGGACACGTGGCCTTAGGCAACGAGTCAGGGTTTCCTAAATTCCCCAAAATAAAATATTTAGGTGGCGACTCTGTATCTGGCAAAGCAGTCCATGTTTGGCACTTCTTTCAAAAAATCTGTTTTCAAAAATGATTTGCCGGATTTGGACTCTTTGATGATTCATCGGTCTTGCATTGCACTCTGCGAGATTAGATACAGGACCGTGACATTGAGTCCTGAACTGTAGTGAGCCCAAATGAACAAAACGGGATTTCCTCCCGAGATGTTCGGGACGTCTACAGGCATTTGTTGTGTTTTCTCTAAACTTTAGGGGGGAGGTCAGTGTACTTTATCATATTATTGAACTTTGTTATGTGGCTGCAGGGTGAACCAAGTTTCCATCTATTGGTTTTATAATTTGTCATGGTGCTACAGCTGCAAGGGCATTAAAGTCTGTGCTTTAAGGCATTTTGTTGTCCTCAGAAGGGTAATTAACTATTTGTCTTCACTTTTTCTCTATAACAAAATTGTGGATATTTTGGGTCCGCTATTTTTGTTACAAATTATTTATCTGCTTCCATTACTGAAAACCCACACTATTATCTTAATTTCTTTTCCAGGGAAAAACTGAATTCTATGAACCTTCTGTTATACATGGCACCAATAGCTGTTTTGTTCTTAATTCCTGCTACATTGTTGATGGAGGAAAACATGGTTGGGATCATAATAGCTCTTGCCAGAGATGATATCAAAATAATCTTTTATTTACTCTTCAATTCTGCCTTGGCATATTGTGTGAACTTGACCAATTTCTTGGTCACCAAACACACCAGTGCTCTGACTCTCCAGGTCTGTCCCTTCGTTCTAACACAACTTCTTTCCTGTTTTAGTTTGGCATTAGTGATATCTTAAAAGAACTGGGGACTCTTTATTTGTCATTGAAATATAAAGAAGAGGATTTTTTCTACATGATGATCGAGGATATGATTATTAATTAAGGTTTTAACATAAAAATCATTAAGAAAAAACTATAAGTTTTAACATTGATAATTCCTTATAATATGTTAGTTCTTCAGTTTGGTCCTACATCTAATTGTTTTCAGAGCATCATTTGTGACATGGTCTTGTGTCATCACATAGAGTTGTGTTTTGCATGGTAAATTCTTTAGAACTGTGAGTGCTTTGTTGAAACACTAGCTCCCGTCTTGCCATTTTTCTCCCTGAAGAACATTTTACAAGCATGATGCTTAACTCATAAATCATTCTTTTTGTTGCATGATGCATAACTCAAAATTGCAGGATTGAGGAAAATAAATATATATAAGAACTCATCATCTGTGGGGCACCTCTGTGAGAAAGTATCTAAGCTATACCCAAAACACTAAAAATCGCTGGATGGTTACCAAAAACTGCTCTAATCTAGCTTCTTGTTGAGTATCCAAATCAAGCTTCTTCCTCAATATTTTGTCAGGGTATGCCCCCTCCATCCCAGGTTCATGCTTACTCCTGATAGGTTAGTCTTTTGTGATGTCATAATCTTTTCTCTTACGGAAAACATTATTTTGCAAGGTTGAGAAAGAAATAGAAGAGAGGAGAGATCTCCTTTCACAGGGTCAGAATATCCGTGGCACCCCCAGTCAGTTTTCAAGACATTGCTGCTTCCCATGGAGACTCTGAAGAGGTTGGTCCTATCCTTTTCCTTTCCTTGAATGAAGAATAGCAGAATGATAGTGTGAGGAAAAACAACTGTGCTTTATTCTGATAATTAAAATGATGGCAAATCCACCAGTTTTAACATCTAAGTATCTGTTTTTACGCTGAAGATTTTTTCCTGTTAATCTTAAATTCTTAAATCACCACCAGAATGAATCTGGAGATAAAATTGTAACATACCGTCGTCTTTTACAACACCTTATCAAATATGAATGTAGCTTTCCTTTTGACCATTCCTTATTCTTGTGATGGCTCCACTTATGCTTCATAGCTGTTGATCTGGGTAGTAGTGCTCAGATCTGTCTAGAGCCCCCTAGCTCAATATCTGTGTTGTGCTTGTGTAGTTCAATATCATAATCATCATGAATCAATTTATATATGTTGTGTGTTGTCAATAAACTAAAGCTATTGAATTGGCAGTATGAGCTGGGTAAAGGTTATTGGACTCAACGCCTACGGTATTGTTCACAAAGGTCTTAATCTTGAGACTAATCAAATTGTAGCAATAAAGAGACTGCATACTTTTTTTTGACTGCAAAAATGGTGTCCCATATACAACAATCCTAGAAATCTTTATGCTGACAGAGATGGATCGCATAAACATTGTCAAGTAAGTTATTTCTTTGGAGTTCTGATTAAAAAAAAACCCATTAAAAATCTGATCAATGTCTTTGTTTTTTACTTTATATATTTGATTATATACTTTCTTAACAGAAGCTAGGTTAACAGGCTGCTGGATGTATTAAGCAATATCAAAAACGAATGGTATATCATTTTTTAATATTTGGACCTTGATTTGGAGAAATACATGGTGACTTGAGTGAGAAGCTGATTGCATCTTAAGTGAGAAGTTGATTGCATGTTTATCAATGATAGCTTTGCAGAAACAATTGACTTGAATGTGGTTGATTCTGTTGTCCATAAACACACACCATATGTTATCATTCTTTTGAAAGTGGCAGATGAGTGGGCCAAAACTCATGGTGGAAGCCTTCCATCAACTAGGGAAGAGAAAAAGGAGTTCAAGGTTTGCACATTTAGTTCCACATTTCATCTTATCCTTTTTGTTTTATTGATGTATACTACGGTGGCTTGATTGGGCCGTTGAACATCTTAGGAACTGATAAGAGCCAGGATGAGAGCAATGGATAAAGACAAATACAAAGAAGCAGTTGAGGCGTCATTTAAAGTATTTGCTCCTTGGGGTATTAGTAAGTACATGATTTTAATGCATGTTACCCTTGTTTATCTGCATGAGCATGTAATCTGACAGTTTTTTATTCTATTTAAATTCGACTGTTCTTGTGTTTTGTCCAATCATCAAGAAGCTTTGGGATTTCAATCATGATCGTAATATGTGGCAGTAAAGATTTTCAGACCCCTCAAGTGCATTCAAAGTATGCAATGAGCATCTTTGTGTGTATCATGCAGTCTGCTTTGCGCTTGAAGATGATAAGGAAATGTGAATTTTTTTTGGGCATGCTTTTTAATTGATTTTTATGGGCAAGTAACATTTTTATAATTTAGCCTGATATTATAGGAGCAGAATTCTTAATTTTAAGTAGTTGGCAAATATGGCTTATGGAGCTTCCATCCTACTGTAATTAACTGTGAATCATACCTGTAGCACATAATTAGATGGTTAATTTTATCTCATGTTTGGCATGTCAGGTTCAAATCTACAGCGTATAATTAATGATAGTCATGCTAATGTTGATTCTAATTCATTTGATTTTTGGATGATGGTGGCAGCTCTAAAGGTAAAGCTTCCATTTTTTCACTTTTGTTCCCTAAGATGCTCATTCTGTATTATACCTACTTACAGATCAATTTACCATATAGTTTGAATTGCATTTCAAGGGTTATTGCAGCTCTCATCTTTTCTTCTGTTTTTTATTTTATTTTATTTTATTTATTTTGTGCACAATCTATATTGTATATTGTGAATACAATGTATAAATAAATAAGTTTTCATTCTACATGCACTTGGAAATTTCATAATTTCTTATCTTTCTAGCCTTCTTGACATGGTATGCAAGAGTGTAGATTTTCCAATCATTCAAGTTTATTGAAGTTGTGTTAATGGAATTGGATAATTCAGGTATATAATCATCATTTTGGTGAAGATGATGGATTACTTGATGGAAGCTGAAGAGAGTTAAAAGCAGGTGCGGGCTGTGGAGCTTTAACCAAGCCGCACGTGCGGCTTGGGCCCCGCACGTGCGGGACGCCGACTGAAGAAAAAAAAATAAAAAAATTGCGCGCGGTTGTGTATCGCTGCAGGTGCGTGAGTTGTGTGACTTGCGTGGTTTGATGCCTTTGTTTTGTTTTATTTTTAATTTTTAATTTTTTATTTTCTTTTATTATTATTATTATTATTATTATTATTATTATTATTTTTTTTTTTTTTTTTAAATTTCATTTTTTTAAGTAAATAAATTTTAAATACATACATAAATAAATTTTAAAAATAAATAAATAAATAAATATACAATTATTTTATTTATAATTTTTATATAAAAAAAATTTCGTTTTATTTATTTAGTTATTTATTTATTTATTTTTATTTTCTATTTTCGTAAAAGAAAAAAAAAAAAAAACCTCAAAAAATCATTGTGCTAACAGTAATCTTAATTTTTTTTTTTTGCTATATTTGTTTAGTTTAAATTGCTTCGTAGTGATTCTGGTTAGTTTAATTAGTTAGTAAATTTTGGTTTTATTTTTATTTTTATTATACTTGTGTAGTTAGTGATGTTATTTTTATTTTTCTTCTATACTGTAATTGTTCATTTAATTAATAAGTAGTTTAGTTTTTATTTTATTTTATTTTATTTTATTTTCTTCTCTTCTCTTAACCAAATAAAAATAATAAAAAAATAAAAAAATCGGTTCGTTTAGGTTATTTTATTCTATACTTTAGTCTCTTTTGTAGTTTAGTTATTTTATAGTTTAGTTTAGTTTAATTTAGTTTATAATTTAGTTAATTTAATTTAAGGTCATTTTTTTTATTCATTTATTTAATTATTTTCGTTTTTATTTACAAAAAAAAAAAGAAAAAGAAAGGGGGAATTGCATATGGGAGAGTATGGTTTTTTCTTAAAAAAAAAAAATCAAAAACAAAAAAAAGTGTGAGTGTTTCTGTTCCTCTCTGCCTACCTGGATCTGCACCTACAATTCTGGTAATATTCTCTCATTTCTCTTTACTTTTCCATTGAGGACAATGTCATATTCAAGTTGGGGGATGAGAGTTATATTTTCTTTTGTGCATTCCTATTTGGCTCATAATTCATGCTTATATCTGTTTCACTTGATTGCATTACTTCACCTGATGTGACTTTTTGCTAGTAGGGTGATGATATTTGCATATGTTATTTGGAGATCATAATAGACTTGTATGAAAAGGGTTTATTGGGTAGATACTTGCATGAGATGTTTGCACGAGGAGAGTTGTCTGTGTTTGTGGTTTTAGTACACTTGTCATGAGTATGCCTTAATTCACATGAACACACTATCATAGCAGTGATCTTTTTATTATAATTCCTGGTGTACATCATTGATAATAGCTAGAGTTGCAGAAAAGAATAAATGAGGAGCCAAGATTCTTAAAAAAAAAAAAAAAAAAAAAACTTGACTTGTTTGGGTTCGTAGCCTTTTTAACTCGAGTGATTAAGCCCGTAGGGGTGTCTCTACACCTAATGCCCTAAAACCGTCTGGTTTGGGAGTCATTGGCCCAAAACTTGCTACATGGGTTAATTAGAAAGCTTAAGGGACTTGAACATTGCACAGTTAAGGAAAAATAAAAAGAATGACTAGTTCGGATTCGTAGCCTTTTCAACTCGAGTAATTAAGTCCGTAGGGGTGTTTCTACACCTAATGTCCTAAAACCGTCTGGTTTGGGAGTCATTGGCCCAAAACTTGCTACATGGGTTGATTAGAAAGCTTAATGGATAAGGACATTGCACAGTCATCAAAAAAAAAAAAAACTTTTGAAAATCTTGGCTGCAACAGGTTAGTTTTTCTGTACATGTTGGGTGTTATTGTGAGTTACACTGGGCTATTATAGTGGATAGTTAACTAATATGAAGATTGCACTTTACACCGAGGGTACTCATGACTTGTTTACTAGCATGCACAAGTACAGAGGACTTTACTTTTGTAGTAACTGAATTGTGGTTTTGACTCAATAGGTTCCTTCATGCTTGTCAACTGTGCCTTTAATGACTCATGATGTCTCCATATCACACTGTAGTGGCACATAAGTTGATTGTTAAGTGGAGCAGTGTAGTCATTTGTTGTTGAGTATATATGAATATGTTAATGTTTGTGGGTATCATTTTTGGAAACCCTCACGAGACTTTACTCGTCCACTTGGGGTAACTTTGTGGTTTAAAGGCTTGTTGCATATGCTAAATGTAACTGTTTTTCCCACGAAAGAGGAAATAGATAGATTTTGTTTTATTTTATTTTATTTTATTTTACTTGCTTGAGGACTAGCAAGTAGTAAGTTGGGGGATGTGATTAAGGCCGAAATGTACATCATTGAGGCCGTTAATTAGAATCTCTTAACTTCACTTGCTGGTCAAACCGTATATTTTATGTGTGTTGAATGTCAATCAGGTTGTACATCGTCGGAGCATAAAATGGGCAAAAAAACAAAATTTGGACAGAGTTGACTTTTTCTGGAAAAGTCAAACTGATGTTTTAAACCTGTTTGGAAGTGAGTAGAAGTATAAAAAGAAAAGGACAAGGCTTTTCTAGGGTTCTGAAATTGTTTTGGCCTAAAGAGAGAGGCTAGGGTTTGGGAAGAGAAAGGGAACAAGAAGCTTCAAAGATGTCTCCCATGGTGGTTCCTTCTTTTTCTACCTCCTTCCACTCCTCCATGAGTGGCTAATCTTCCTTTTCTAGGGTTTTGAAGAAACCCTAGCCATGTAATAGGTTTTTCTTTTTGATTCTCAATTATGTAAAGGTTTGAACCATTGTATGGTGTTTTAGAAATTCTTTATATATAATTTTTATTATCTTTTCAAATATTTGACTCTCTGTGATTGTTGAATGTTATCCATACATGAGTTTTCTATTCTTTTACATTCAAGGTATGAGACGAATCATACAACGAGGGACGAGTCGTGTCACTACCCTAGTTTAGAGTGAACGGTTCGTACTACTTGAGATGGTTCGTGCCCGTACATTGAATGTGATGATTTTCTTGTTAAATGCTTCGAGCTTGTAGTTGCGAAACATTAATCCGTTCAAACCATAGCATAATTGATTTCAATTAGAAACCCTAATTATGTGGTTAGGGTTTCTAATTGAAATCAATTATGTGGTTAGGGTTTCTAATTGAAATCAATTATGCTATGGTTTGAACGGATTAATGTTTCGCAACTACAAGTTTGAAGCATTTGACAAGAAGATCATCACATTCAATGTACGAGCACGAACCATCTCAAGTAATACGAACCGTTCACTCTAAACTAAGGTAGTGATACGACTCGTTCCTCGTAGTATGGTTCGTCTCATACCTTGAATGTGAAGGAAAAGAAAACAATTGTATGGATAACATTTAACAATCACAGAAAGTCAAATATTCGAAAGCATAATGAAAATTATATATAAAGAATTTCTAAAACACCATACAATGGTTCAAACCTTTACATAATATAAAATCAAAAAGAAAAACTTATTACATGGTTAGGGTTTCTTCAAAACCCTAGAAAAGGAAGATTAGCCACTCATGGAGGAGTGGAAGGAGGTAGAAGGAGAAGGAACCACCATGGGAGACATCTTTGAAGCTTCTTGTTCCCTTTCTCTTCCCAAACCCTAGCCTCTCTCTTTAGGTCAAAACAATTTCAGAACCCTAGAAAAGCCTTGTCCTTTTCTTTTTATACTTCTACTCACTGCCAAACAGGTTTAAAACATCAATTTGACATTTCCAGAAAAAGTCAACTCTGTCCAAATTTTGTCTTTTTGCCCATTTTATGCTCCGATGATGTACAACCTGATTGACATTCAACACACATAAAATATACGGTTTGACCAGCAAGTGAAGTTAAGAGATTCTAATTAACGGCCTCAATGATGTACATTTCGGCCTTAATCAGTTGTGGATGAAGTTATTTTCAGAGAATTTGGAGAATGCACATTATTATTATTATTATTATTTTTTGTATTGTCATTTGTGTTTTAAGGGGTTTTATTTTTTATTTTATTTTTTTATGAAAATTTGAAAAATGAATGCTTATATATTTTGAGAATGGTGATGGATAATATAGGTTTGGTTTGAACAAAAGTCAGAAGATCATTAATTATGATCTTTTATTTTTTTTTTTCAAATGACAGAAATGGTAGCGTTTTTCTTAAAAACGTCGCGAAATATCGTCATGATTACATCAGAGATGACTCCTCTAACATGCTTAGTTAACAGCTGTTAAGAGAATTAAAGGCGTTTTATAAAACGTCATTTAAAGTCTTTAGTAGCGTTTTTAAAACATCACAAATATACAACGACGGCCACATCATCGACGAATTTTATAAACGCCGTTTTTTCTTTTTGCAGCATTTTTCTGGCCTATTGCGACGTTTTAAAAACGCCGCTAATTCTCGATTTTCTTGCAGTGACAGTACTTGATTTTATATAGTTTTGACAATACTTTATGTTGTCCGTTTATAACACTGCTGTCAATGAGTAAACTTATAAGACTATGTATAACGAAGTAAAAAGCGTACAATATAGAAATATAATAATTTGACCATCACTATCAAGTAATAGACAATTTGCAAAAATTAAAAATTAAAATTTGACTGTTATACACACTATTTTAAGGATTAGTATGACCAAATTTATATAGTATGGCTATGTTTGGCATGTGAGTGGGAGGTTATTTTAGTCACAAAAAGATAAAATAAGTTAAAAAGTCAATAAAATAAAATGTCATATCCAAATCATAATTATTTTATTTTTTCTATCACAAAAGTCAAAAAAAGCCAAAAAACGCATTCTAAACGAGACTTTTTAACTTACATTAAAAAATTTTAAAATCCAAAAAGCCAACATACTTTCCAAACAAAGGCTATATGTTAAGTTCCGCATCTCATTTGTCATAATAATAAGGTCTCGTTTGAGAATAAATTATTTTAATAATTTTTTAATTTTTTGATTAACATATAAGGCAAACAAAAATTATTATTTTTTAGTTTATTTTTTAATTTTTTACGAAAAGACATGTAAAAAAAAAAAAAAAAAAGTAATTTAAATAAATTAATATATTTGATATATTATGAAAAATAAATATTAATTTATATTCGAATTTGAATAACCCTGGTCAAATTTGAAAAGTGAATGTAGACAAAGAATGAGCTAACTCTATATTTTAAATCAAAACCTTTAGCCTTCGTTTGGCATGTCAGATTTTTTTACTTTTTAACTATTTTAGCCCCAAAAAGATAAAATAGACTTTTTAACTCAATACGATAAAATATCATTTCATTTTTTCTCTCATAAAAGTCAAAAATGTTAAAAAGTCTATCCTAAACAAGGGTTTTTAGCCCCAGACTAAAATAGCTAAAAAATCAAAAAGTCAACCAACATTCCAAGCGAGACTTTTTACGCCCCAACTTTGCGGTCTCTATAGAAGAAGTGAGAGAGGGCCCATGCCATTGTCACATTCATTCATTTGATCTATTTTTTTAAGGGTAAATTATATTAAACCCTCTCAAATTATCGATTATTTATATTTTATCCCTTAATATTTTAAATCTAACAATTATTTCTTTCAAACTATTTGAATTTGAATATTAAATTATTTTGTTAGTCATCTATTAGATATTTGGATGAAAAAATATCAAGTACTGTGTATATGATGATTATATTAAATTTTATTTTTTGTAAAAATTTAGTATTATATGCACAACACTGACAATTTTTATCCAAGGCAGTGGCTTTGGTCCAGTCCAAGATCGGACTGGACCGTGCTGTTGGGCCTGTGAGGGCCCACCACGGGTCCCGTTTTGATAATCCGAATCGTTCAATGTGTAGAACTCGTCGAGTACTATATGGCTGTAAAAAATCACGTTGATCGGATATCGATAGCTATGTGAACAAAACAGTTTTTTATCAACCGTTAATTTTTTCACCGTCCATTTTTTTTTATACAAAACTGATTTAATTACGTAGCTATTGATATCCGATCAACGTGATTTTTTACAAGCATATAGTACTCGACGAGTTCTACACATTGAACTGTTCGGATTATCAAAACGGGCTCCAAAAATAGGCCCCATGGGCCGGACTGGACGGGTCCAATCTTGATCTCAACTTGAGACAAGCTAGACCCTTTATCCAAATATCTAATAGATGATTAACATAAGGACTTAATATTCAAATTCAAATAGTTTGAGGAGGGTAATTATTAGGTTTAAAATATTAGAGGATAAAATGTAAATAGTCGATAACTTAAAGGGATTTAATATAATTTGCCATTTTTTAAAAATCTATAAGCTTATCTCTTTTTTCTTTTTTCTTTTTTCTTCTTTTTTTTTTTTTTTTTTTTTTTTTTTGGAGTTAAAAATTATTTTAATTATTAAAAACCAAGTTAAAACACCGCCTAAGTTTTCCGGAGTGCATCAAATCATTTTGGAACATTGACGGGTCAATCATATTGAGTGGACCTACTTACCTATAAATCCGGTTTCTTTTTTCAATGGTCAATACTTAGCCTTGTTCGGCAAGTGACCTTTTTAATTAAAAAATTAAAAAATTATTAACAAAATTAAAAAATCAATAAATTATATTAAAAAGTTAAAAATTTTCTCTTCTCTCTATCTTTTGTGCATGTTTTTGTAAAAAGTCAAAAATTATTCTAAATATACTAATTTTTTTTACATCATATTTCAACTAAAAAGTCAAAAAATTACTAAAAACACATGTTTCCAAACGACGCATTAAAATACCCTTGCCTTATCTTATTTAGCACATTAGTCATAATACTATTGTCATGATCCCCTAAGCTTTCTAACAATTAAACTAAACTTATTCATTATCAATATTAATTAATATTAACTTTAAATGTACTAAATTTTTAATTTATTAAATATATATATTATTTATTTTTCATAACTTTTTCAAAATATAAATATAATTTATTGACTCTATTTTTCTCTACAACAAGTTTTTGAACTTTTATAAATAAAAAATAAAATAAAAATTCAACCATTAATGAAGGTGGGAAATTAATTTTAAGATTTAATAAAATAAAAATAGTTTAAATGAGATAAATAAAAATGGAGAAATAGATTTTGAGTATCATATATAGCAAATTAATCGAGTATTTTATTATTCTCAAATAATTTCTACATTCAAGTAAGGATTAAATTTAATTTTAGGTATAATAAATGAAAAATTATTTGAATTGTTTATTATTCTCAAATGATTTCTTGATCATTCATTCCCTATCAACTAATTTTAATTTATTGTGAGGCGATTAGGTTTTTTTTACTTGTATATTTATTTTAAATTTTTTTAAATAATGTAAAAAATATTAACTTGTATTTTTTTAAATATGCATTGATTACAAATTTAATGACTTAAAAATAAAAATTGAAATTTGAGAATAATATATGATTGAGAAAATATAAAATAATAATTTTAAATTTTTTTTTTTTTTTTTTTTTTTTTTTTACATATGAATAAATAAGTAATGCAAATTGCCAAGCAAAAAATAAACCTATTTATTTCAAGTTTAAAAAAATTCAAATAATAAATGCATTATTTAAAATGATAAATTTTAGGATAAATTATGTAAATAGTCCATGTACTTTACACGATGTGTCAATTTGGTCCTTATAGTTTCAATTTGCTCGATTTTGCCTCTTAATTTAATAAATGGTGTCATTTTAGTCCAATAAATAACAGTTGTTAAATTAATTTAACAAAAAGTCAAATAATGTGTCAATTTGGTCCCTGTACTTTACACGATTTGTCAATTTGGTCCTTGTAGTTTAAATTTTCTCGATTTTGACAGGGACTAAATTGACACATTATGGAAAATACAGGGACCAAATTGACACATTGTTTGACTTTTCGTTAAATTAACTTAACAGCCGTAAATGACACAATCCGTTAAATTAAGGGGCAAAATCAAGTAAATTGAAACTACAGTGACTAAATTGACACATCATGTAAAGTTCAGGGATTATTTGCATAATTTTCCCTAAATTTTACATTATTTATGTAGATAAATCTTATATTAAATAGATTGTTTATTTTAATTATTTTATCATGAAAATTAATTTTTTTCATTGAATGATTTAATAATATCTTAACAATTTAAGGATTTCATTTAATATTGGATGAAATTTAAGAATTGTATTAAATAATGCTAAAATATGTATAGATTTTTGATTATATATATATATATATATATATATATGTAAAGCCTTAGGGGAGGCGAGTGAAATTTTTCATTTGAATAGATAAGGTACATTACAAAAAATTAAGATTTTAGAGACCAAAATTTAGAGACAATTATTTTTTAGGGACTAAATATTTTTGTTGCGAAAAGTGTCGTTATTATACTTTTAGCAACAAAAATTAGACATTAGTGATGAATTATTATCCTTTTGAGACCAAATTTTTTGTCTTAAAAATAAACCATTTTGAGACCTAATTATTTTGTCCCTAAAAATCTATTTATTAGTGACATTTTCAAAATTTTGTCGCTAAAAACTTTATTTTTGAATTTTCGAGATGACCTTTTAGCGACTATTTTCATGACGGTAGAAATTGATCCCTAATGCTGTGTTTGGTTAGGAAATTTAGGGAGGGATTTAGAAAGGAAAAGTGAAAAAGTGTGTGAAACTAAATGAAATGTATGTATGTTTTATTCACATTTCACCTAACTTTTCATTTTCCTTTTCCAAATCCCTCTTCAAATCCCCCAACCAAACACAGCGTAAATATTTTTTGCAACAAAATTTTCACTTTTAGAGAACAAAATATTTAGTTTCTAAAACTCTTATATGTTGTAGGACTTGGGGTCACTGCTGTGCCTTTGTTGTGCCTTATTTTGAGATACATTATGGGCTTATTTTTATAATCTGAACCGTTCATTTTGTAGGATTTATTGAGTACTTTAAGCCTATCAAAAATCATATTAATCGAATATCAATAACTATATGATCGAATTGCATATTTTTTATACTATTTTTCAAAAGAAAAACTTGTTTATTTTTTTGGTTATCAATCATATAGTTATTGGTATCCGATTAATATGATTTTTGGTAGGCATGAAGTACTCAACAAACCATACAACATGAACGGTTCAGATTATAAAAATATATCCATAATGCACCACAAAATGAGGCACAGCAGTGACCCCAATTCATATGTTGTAGTAGTAACTAATAGGCAATATTGTCATGTTTGGTATTATAACTTATAATATTAGCAAATTTTGTTAAATATCCTAATAGAGAATAATAATGAGGGAAACTTGATAATATTTTCAAAAATAAGAAAGGTTAGTATAATTATTAAAATTACATGAAAAATTTCTATAATTGTCAAAAATCTTAAGAGAGGTGAGTGTAATTTACCCTATTTGTTATAAATATGTCCTTTTCACACTAAAAGCTAGATGTGAACTTATGACCAAATCTCACATGATATGCATTCACTGTGATTTTCAATTGACTAATAGGATGTGCGATTCATGTATAACTGTGAATGATATTAGTATTTTTTATTATTTTTTACTATAAAGTAGTAAATGAGAGTATTTATAATAAAAAATTAAACCTGCCATTTGAAAATCCTTAGGAGAGATTTTCATCATTTCATGGGAGAAAAGTATAATTGAAAATTAAATTTTTGGGTAGGTGTATGTCATTTTAATAATTTTATTAAATTTTAAGAGAGGTTTAAGTCATTTCAAAAAAGTTTTCGCAATTCATTAAACTTCAAAAAATATTAATGTAATTTATCTTAAAAAATTTCATATTATTCTCGTATCTAGGACTATGTAGATCCCATAAAGAAAAGTCAATATTGTCGTCTTTAAATTTTTATTATAATGTTAATTGTGCATAA
Source organism: Camellia japonica (assembly GCA_030407325.1). Taxonomy (NCBI): domain Eukaryota; kingdom Viridiplantae; phylum Streptophyta; class Magnoliopsida; order Ericales; family Theaceae; genus Camellia; species Camellia japonica. Next base: position 122,391,381 of record JAPPVO010000032.1, read on the forward strand.
CTAGTTTTGACACGATGACACACATGACAAGTTATTTATTAGTTTTAAAATAGTAGTTCACATTATCTATAAGAAAATGATATACAAACTTAGTATTTTTATAAACTCACTATTTAAATTTAATGATGTGTAAGTGAGAAAATTGGTTAGACCTTGGGGTTTGGCCCAATGGTATCGTAAGGAAGAGGTCAGAGATTCGAACTAATGGAGCAACGACAGAATGGAGCAACGACAAACCCTTTCAGTTGTAATTTAACTATACTAATACAGTATCGCAATCATTGTAAATAAAAAAAATAATAAAAATAAAAACTAATAATAATGATAAAAAGTGAGACAATTGGTTGATAATTGGAAAAGACATAAAAGAGATAATTGCCTTACATATTCTAATAGACTGTCACATTATTGGATTTTATAAGTGAGTCTAATTTTTTGATACTGTGTCGCTTCTTTTCTTGCCTCTTAAAAGTCAACATAAAAATAGTGAGTTTCACTATTTTAACTAATAAAAAATTAGTTAAGACATCACATAAATTTATATTAGGATTGTAATATAATTTGAAAAGATTTGCAGCATATCAAAAAGTACTCAAAAAATCATCATGAATTTTTCATCTGTATACATTTAAGTTCGTTATTGTTGGTCAAATTTTTGAGTCAATCTTCACCTTTAATTACCACCAGGGGTGGTGGCCTGGTGGAGGACGCAGCATGTTCCCTAGCCGCGACCCAGGTTCGATTCCTGGGAGGGGGCTGTTTGTTATCTCAGTGGAGAGCTCGCCCTTTACTCCCCTCGTTCCTGAGCTCGGCTGTGGCGCGTGTCTGCCCTCCATTAGTGCCCTGGTGGTGGGTCCCCCACATGGTGGGGGTTAATTCCTAGTTGGCAACCGGTTACCCCGGGGTTAAGGCCCACAGGGGGCGTGACCTACACCGTCGATCCCCTTTTTTTTCGTTCAAAAAAATCTTCACCTTTAATTTTAAATTTTGAATGATTTTCTATATTTTTTTTACTAGGTAGGTAATAGTTCTGATATAATATACCCATGCACACACAAAAGAGCTTTGTGGTTAATCATTGTCATTGTGCAAAGCAAAGTGACGTTTCTTGCACATAGTAATGAATTAGTCAAAACACTTACCTTTTTTTTTTTAGCCATTTTTCTGTGAAAATAATTTTTCAAAATTTTCACTACTTTTAGAGCTTCCGAGTGTCGAATGATAAGATAAGATAAGATAGTTGAATTTGATAATCATAAAAATAATGAAAATAATTTTTTTTTTTTTTTTTTTAAACCAAAGCATGCACAAGAGAAGGGAGACCCATTCAAATATGAATAAATTTAGCTGAACCCGTCCCAAGTCCTATTTCACTGATTTATAAATTATTACTAAATAGATGATTACAAACAAAAAGTGTAAAGAGTTTGATGTTTGTGTGTGAGGGTGAAAAGCATTTATTTTTCTGAAGAATCCTGATATGAGGTTGTCTTATGTGTGTCTTATAGAATGAGTCTTAAAGTTGCCCTTTTGTCAATTAGTCTTTCTTTTTTATCGTTTTTTCTTTTCGTCATGTGTATACGTATAATTCTTCACAAACACAATTATTTTTTTAATTTATTAACTTCTTTTTTTTTTTTTAAGAATTAAAATGATATTTGACTTATTCTTTTTGATGTCTATAAATACAATATGGCCCAAGCCAAAGATATTGGGAAAGGCTCAAGAGGGCTCAGGCCAGGCGGAGCCCATGAGATAATCAACATAGTTAAAAGTTAAACCCATTGATGTGGGCCGGCCCTGATAACCCATCTTAGAAGATCAATCGAGGGCAACCTCCACTTAAAAAAAAAATTAAATAAATAAAAATTAAGGGTTTAGAAATCAAAATTTAGGGACACAATTATTTTTTAGGGACTAAAATATTTTTTTTGCGAACAGTATCGTTATTATGTTTTCAGCAATGAAAATTGGACATTAGTGATGAATTATTATTATTTTGAGACCAAATTTTTTGTCTAAAAAAATTAACCATTTTGAGACCACATAATTTGATTCTTATAAGTCTATTTATTAGTGACATTTTCAAAATTTTGTCAGTAAAGCTTGTTTTTGACTTTTCAGGACGACCTTTTAGCGACTACCCTCACGACGATATAAATCGGTTTTCAAATGTTTTTTACAACAAAATTTTCACTTTTAAAGACCAAAAAAATTTAATCTCTAAAACTCTTATATATTATAGTACTCATTCAATTGGTGGAGAGAGCACCGCTGTAGTCATAGGGCCCTTTCCCAACCTGCCCAGACCATCGTGGTCAATTGTTTAGGAAGGGTTAACCCAACTTGGGATAGGGCACACAGTTTATGCTTACAATAACAAGCACACGTTGTGGATGTAGGGTGGTTCCCCGAACTTGCAACTGTTTCTAGCTAATAGAAGAACATGTCTCATGACCTAGAATGAAGTTGATACACATGACATGCTCTAATTGGATGACAAACTAACAGAATTATGTTATAGTCTTTTTAAGTAGGGTCATGCTAATGACAACCACATAATGTCCAAATATTTACAATCTAATATCTTTTTAAAATATTTCAAAATATTCATATACCTTTTTATATTTGAGTACATTTTTTTAACATTAACAATAGTCATATATTCTTGAAAGTTTCACCGATGAAAGGAGTCTCACGGTTTGGAAGGAAATGTAAGTTAGCACCTCGTTACATCAGGCCATTTGAAATTCTTGAGAGAGTTAATCCCATTGCCTACCAACTTGCTTTGCCACCAAAATTAAGCCAAGTCCACAACGTGTTTTATGTTTCGATACTAAGAAAGTATATTTGGGATCCGGCGCATGTAATTGATCATTTCGGGATTTTGGGTAATAAAGATTTGTGTTACGAGGAAAAGCTGATACGAATTATTGATAGGCAAGAGAAACAATTGAGGAATAAGTCGATACCAATGGTGAAAATTGAATGGAATGAGCATTACGGCAAAGATGCTACATGGAAAATAGAAGAGGAGATGAAAATCCGATATCCGGAGTTATTTTTAGGGCAAGGTAACTTATGTTTGGGGACCAAACTTGTTTAATGGGGGGTAGACTATAACAACCCTTATTTTTGCCTTAGTCATATTTATGACAATTTACATAATTTTGGTTTGTTAAGCTTGTACCTCGTAAATTTTGATATTTTGTCGAAGTATGGGATCTTATCTTGTTTTGATGCTATTGTATTTTGCTTAAGTATAAGATCCCTAGTTTATTCCTTGCTTTGTGTGACCTCCACCTACGCCCTCACGCCTTGGCCGAAGTGTGCACCACCTAAGCTAAGGTGTGCATCACCTAGGCATCTGAGATCCTTGATCCTTGAACCTTGCAGCTGTGTTGAGCACCTTCTTGCCGAGTTATACACCTTAGCCAACACCTAACAATGTTGTTCCATGACTTGTACAAGCTAGGCCGAGGTGTGTCAGACCTAGGCTAAATATTACCCCTCATAGCCAAGGTCAACAAAACCTCATCTATCCTTTACTTGTCTGAAGTCCATGTTTTGATCCAGGATCCTTGCCTTGTCACCCATGCCACCTTACTTGTTCTATACACTTTGACCTACTATTGTCCTTTCATTCAGACACCTTTTTGAGGAGATTTGACCAGATAATGCCACGGGTCCCAATAGTGGGTATCAGTCAATTTGTAGTTGAGAAACCCATATCATATGCCATATCTTTATCTTAGAAGTGGGAGAAGCTCTAGGAAGAAGAGGAAGTTTTTGGAGGAAGCTAGACTTTTCAATTTTGATTTCCATACCTTGAACCATTCGATTTGTGTCTTGAGGTTAGATTCTTGATCTACTTTTGTTATTTTTTATGTTAATCTGATCACATTGCATGATCTAGCATAATTCATGAGTATGCATTGATTTAAAGTTTTGTTTTAGAAAGAGAAAGTGATGTTTTTGTATTCTTAAAGAAAAATCATGTTTTGATCCAAAAGTTCATACCAAGTTCTACGTTCTTGTGTTTGTTTCCATGAAATCTTCAAATATGGGTACCTAGGTCCACGTTTTTGAACTCATATAATGAAATATCAAATTTTGAATAAAAAGTTATGATTTTAACATTCATGTTCTTCAAGAGAAAACCAAATTTCCAGACTTATTCCCTAAGTGTGGTCACCGAGATCTACTCTCGTCCAGCTTTCACCTAGGCCAAGCATTGCATCCCACATTGGCCTGCCTTGCATGATCAGTTGCACCTTAGTCTACCCTGTATGAGCATCTAGGCCGACCACAGTGCATCTTCGCAAACACTTTGTAACATCCCGAGCGGGCATCCCACGTCTTGGCCAAGGAGACCACACCTCAGTCAAGATGTGTGGAACATCAGCCATGAACTTCTGAGTTCACCCGGCTAGGCCATTTCAGCCCAAGTCATCTCTATACATCCATTCCTAGACCTAGTTTATACCCAGCAAGCTTTTCCAAGAAGAAAAATATTGATTTAACTTCCATAACATATTTTTCTATGTTTTGACTTGGTTTTGGAAAGAAATGCCAAGATATATTTTACACATTTGAAGCTTGTTTTGAGAGTGCATTGCGTAACCATCTTTAATTATCTCTTCTTGTCTTCTTGAAGTGCATTCAATGGGACTTGTCACGTATTTGTAAATCTTGGATCTTTGCCTTAATTCCCCTCGACCGAAGAGCGGTATCTTTAATAAAGTTATGTTATAATGTTTTAGATAAAAGTTTTGCTTTTTTTGAAAAAGTATCTAATCAAGCATGAATGATTATCCCTTAGTCTTTGTGTCAAGTATTATGTTTGTTTTGATGACATTCTTGAAAGGTAATGGGACTTTAATACAACTAGTACCTTTGTTTGAGATATCTCCTTTGTCACTGATGGGTGGGCTTATCTAATCAATTTCAGATCGGTTATTCCTTTGTTTTGTCAATAAATATTCATCCTTTGTATTATGTAGATGTTAATAAACATCCTATGAAGTTTGAAAGCCTTTGATTGATGAATTTGGTTCTTCATTTTTTTGTTACAAGCTATGATATGTATTGTTTTGGTAAAATCTCGGATATCATTCATTCAAACCTTATTACTTATATTATTCGCTAAGTTTTTAGCTCACCCTTCTCCTTTATATATATGTACGTGATAAGCAAGAAGGCGATGTCGTCTAAGACTTTGTTTCGAAGATGTTTTGGTGTATGCTTTTGTAATCATCTTGAAGATTATACTTCTTAACTTTATAGTTCATTTCTTTTATATGTTTTGGCTTGAGAAACCTTTTGATCAAGATGTGAAATCAAGTTTAATTTATTTGTATCTAAATTGTAAAACTATGTTAATATGTATGTCATTTCATTTAATCTATGCACAGCTCTTATGGACTAATTTGATTTCAATTTATTGCTTCCGCACATGTATGCTCCATATGCATACTCTGTATGTGAGAATCTTTGTAAGTTGGCCTTCGGTAATGTAAGATTATTGGCCATCACGATATCATTCTATTGGGGGAGAAATGGGGTCATGACATCTAAGCTTCTATTCTTCAAAATCACACTAAAGCCCCTTGTTAGTTAACACTGGGCTCATTTGGGATATTGGCTATTTTAGTTGGCTTTTTCATTTTTTTGGACTATTTTAGTCTGGTTAAAAAAGTTATGTTTGGGCATAGTATTGGAACTGCTATCTAAGCTTTTGTTTATCAAGGGTTCGAATCCCTCTCTTTCTGTACCTTTACCTAATGTACCAATGTTTGATTTTTTTTTATAGTTGATTTGATGGTTGTGGGAGAAAAAGTGAAATGATCACGATTTGGATGTAATATTTTGTCTTATTTAATATTTTAACTTATTTTGTTTTTATTTGCTATTTTAGTTTTTTTTTTTTAAAATAATAATAATAAAAAAATAAACCGTACTTTCTAATAGTTGTTTTTTTATATTAAAAATAACAACATACAAAACAAGACCCCATAGGGTCATGCAAACCATACAACAAAAGTAAAGAAAACAAACAACAAAAAAATAATAAATTCGCCAAAAAAATCAGTTACGATCTAGGGAAAACCATTGATCTTTTCAAAGATGTAGTATAACAAGCAAGATCTGCTTGAAAGCCTGTTGTCCCCTTTGACGTCGTCCTTGTCATCGCTTCACAACTCCGTCACTGCAGCCGTCGTACTTAGGGCACTGCCAGAAGCTAGAGACGAGAAGGAGGCGCACCCACAATGGTATGGGAGAAAACCCTAAACCTTAAACCCTAAACTTCTTAAATTGTTTTATGATTTTTTTTTCCAGTTTTTTAATATTGAGGGGTTGTTTGTCAACCTCCTAAAACAATATATTTTTTTTTTCTTTTTATCTTATTTCAATCGCATCACATCTCTATTACATTCTTAGGGGTGTGGGAGATGCGGTTCGGACGGTTTGAAAGTAAAATTATAAACCAAATGATGGATTGGCAAATAACCAAATTGCAATTTGGAGTGGATTGACGGATTGAAGAATATTTTTAACCAAATTATCAAGCATTTGCACAATATACATAACACTAATTTACATAATAATTTCATATATAACTACTAATTTGTAACAAATTTCACATCTTAAATATCTTTCACACTCACTTTTACTTTAATATTTTATTATAGGTCAAAAAATATATATGTATTAATTATAGCGGAACGAAACAGTTTCAAAAACGGGTTAGAAATTTTAAAATTTAATTTGTAATTAATGAATAAAATGATATAAATTGATACAAATCGATATGATTTTATTAGATTAACCAATATTTTACACCATCCTCCAATTACACATATTTTTATAAAAAATAAAAAATTATCCATTCTCAAACAGCCCCTTAGGTCATGTTTGATTCACAAGATTAATAGTGAAGTATTAATAATCCTATTAAATTAGTGTGGTATTCACTATCCAATTGGATTAATATCCATTGGATTAATAATCTCACCCCTACCCCATTACTAATAATCCTACAAATTTGTTGGATTAATTATCCATTGTATTAATAATCCTAAACAAAAATGTTAAAACAAACATAGAATAATTGGACCCACAGATTAATAATCCCAATCCCATACTCTAATCCACCCAATCAAACATGCCCTTATAGTACATTGTCATATGCTCCTTTACATAAATTCTTGGCATGTTTTGAAATAAAATATTGATATAAATATGATATGTATGATAGGTGCACTGATCTAGTGATTGATATAAATAATTCACCTACTTTCTTTCCTTTTTTTGATTCATTTGAAAGATTAAAGACAATGATAACAAAAGCATCCCAGAGAATGTTTAAACCCTACTAGAACTAGCACTTCTCATACTTTCTTTCTTTCAGAAAATAACAAAAGCATTCACCTACTTTCTTTCACGATGATTGTGATACCATTCTTTTCCTTTTGAATGTTTTGTACATTTGAGAAAGGTAAATAGGATCCGAAACTCGCGCAGAATCAAAATAAAAGTAAATGGTTGTCTACTCAGGCTCAAAAATTAAATTTATTTTTTAAAATTATAATTTATTACAATATTTAAGATATTTTTATTTTTAATATTTTTTAATTATGAACCAATTATTTCAGTTATACGTCAATAGATTTAGAAAAGAACTTTAAAAAATTGTTTTATATATCATTTTTCATAAATAAATAAAGATTATATTTTGTCCGTCTAAATTTTAAAACTCAGCAAGTAACCACTTTAAAGTATTATCTTGTTATAGTTAACCCATTTTGTTAACGATTTATATAAAATCAGAATATATGTAAAATGCATGACATATTAATTAAATTTTTAGGACAATAATTTTCTTATTTGGTAATTTCATTTGCACTTTGTTACTAAAATAAGAGAGACCAAGTGTACATGAGATCATTAGATAAATGTATTATCATCCTAAAAAAATTAATAATAGATATTATTGGCCTAAAAAATCAATAAAGTGTTTCATATGATTCACACATAACTTGATTGCTTTTAAATTCTTAACAGTGGCGACTCTAAATTTTTTTATAGATGAGGTCGCATCAAGTTCTATAATTTAAAAAAAAAAAATTAAACTAAATAACAGTTATTTTCACTACAAGAAATTAACATTTTAGAGAGAAATTTAGAGACAAAATCACTTTTTAGGGACAAAATAATTTTGTCGCGAAAAGTGTTATTATTTTACTTTTAACGACAAAGTTGGACATATAGTGATGAATCCTTAACCTTTTGGGACGAAAAGTTGTCTCAAAAAATAAAATTTTTTAGGACCAAGTTATTTTGTCCCTAAAAGTATATTTCTTAGAGATATTTGCAAAAATTTGTCCCCTAAAAGCTCATTTTCTTAACTTTTCCGGACGACATTTTAACGACTATTCTTGTGACAACTGAAATTAGTCTCCAAATAAATTTAAAATTTTTTTGATTTAAAATTTTTTAAATTAATTTTTTAGTTTTATTTTTTATTTTTTTGTTAATTGTAGACACCCCATTTTTGACCGTTATAAAGACTTAGACATCATCGCTCGTGCACTCGATGATTGTGTGTTTGTGTTCCTTTTGAGTGCCCGAAGTCCTCGGCAGGATGTCTTATCTTGGAGCCTTTGAACCTTGTTTTTTTTGTGCCTTGTTTTGGACCAAAACTTGGTGTTTGGACCTCTTGGTGACCTATTGGCCACCCCCCCATGTTGTCGGCCACCAGTGGTGGCCGGTCGGCTATCAGTGGTGGTCGACGGCCATCGATCTCTTTTTCTAGATATTTCTTGATATTTGTTGCCAGCTGTGCCAACTGTTGCTCACTGAGCTGCATCTCCATACACGTGTATGGTGAGATGTTTCTAAGCTCAAGGCTTGTTTTTCTATATATAGGGGGTGTCCTCCCCCATTTTTGGAGGTTAGCATTTTTAGAACAAAAATCTCTCTCTCTCTCTCTCTTGTTATTTTGCACACATTTGCTTAGCTTCTCTTAACTTTTGCATACCAACCCTTAACCAAACACTTTCATCTTTGGGATGAGATTACTTGGAGCCTCCTTTGAGCTCTAGAAGGTGGTTTAAGCTCAAATTTGTGCCTATATTGTGCTTTGCTACAAAGGTATAGAACTTACCTTATTTGAGCTTGCTTTGTATACTTGTTTTGCCATTCTTTCAAATTGTTTTTGGGATAATTTTGAACTGTCAAAAACTCTATTTTGTGACTTAAAAGTGTTGGTTTGAAGTCTCTTTGAGTTAGGGGGTGGTCCACCCTTCTTGCTCCTTTGCTTGTTAAGTTTTTGTACTATTTTTCATCACTTTCAAACCAACTTTTTTGGGCCTCTTAACCACTAAATCTCAGAGATTTTTCAGTGGTAAAAATCAACTTTTGAAATCCAAAATTGGAGGGGTTAGCCTCCCCTCATTGTGTCTTGTTTGCATGCCCAGTTAGCTTCATGAGTTAGCATGTTTTTCTAGCTTAACTTAGCTCTAGTCCAACATGTTTTTGCCTCTGTTTTGACCTGTTTTGGCTCTGTTTTGGGCTGGTTAGTGTAGTTGAGGCTTGTATTGCATAGTTGTAGTGTTATTTCTTTCACTAGCTTGATGTTTTAATGCTTTAATCATCATTGTTTTGAGTTAATAGCATGTTTTAGTGTTGTTTTACACTCCATTTCAGCACTTAAAATCTCTACAACCTCCCTCTTTGCTTCACTCTTTTATTTGCTTTTGAGAGTTGTTTCAAACTTGGGATCCTTTAAGCTTAAGATTGAGGTTATACTTAATGGTTTAATCCTCTTTGAGGGTTCATTACCAACGACATGATCTCTCTCATGCCTTAAATTACCCCCTGGTTGACACTTCTTTCTTTTAGAGGACACTAACTTTTGGACTTAATCGATTAAAGAATGAATCGGTAATGTAAAATGAGTAAACAAAATGAACAAGTAAAAGAGACAAGATAAGCATCTTTTGTGTTGCATTGCATGTGTTTGAATCGGATGTTAATTCGAACACAAGGAAAATGAGACATTTCATACTCAAAAGTGATAAAATGTGCCACTTTCCTTGGTCACCATCACCCTTGATCATGCATGATAGGGTGGTGGTCTTTTTGAGTCTTGTTTTGCACTCATTAAATTTGTACAAACTTGGTTCTTTGGCCATCATGCATGGAAATTGCTTGATTAGTGGTTTGAAAGCTAAGAGTTTCACTCCTTTGAGCTTGTGTAATGATAAGGAGTGTAAACAGTACACACAAACCTTTGAGAATACACTATTTTGCTCTATTTACTCTATTGCAGCAAAAAGAGGAGTTCATGCCACCAGTAGCCGACTGGCCACCAGTGGTAACCGACCAGCCACCATTGGTAGCCGACAGGCCCCCTGTCGGCAACCAATGAAATTTGCACAGTGTGCTCCTGAGATGGAGCAGAAGTATTCTCGAAGTTGGTAGGATTTTTGGTGTTCAAATGTGCAAACAGAGGCTCGCAGTAGCAAAACAATAGCTTTTCGGGTGGAGGAACCGAGCATGCATGCATCCCTCGTTTCCCGAGGTCGTTTTGTTAACTTGTCTAGTTAATCAGCTGATAAATTCGTGTTGTAATTAATTAGTCTAGTTGTTTTGTAATTAATTAGTTAAGTACCTAGCTAGTTAGTTTATATTATAATAATTAGTTAACTGGAATAGTTAATTAACTTCGGTTTGTAATAATTAGCTTAGCTTAATTAGCATAGCTAGTTAGCGCTTATTCATTCGGACCCTCCTTCACGAGGGCATAATGTTGTAATAAGTGTGCGTGCGTGTGTGTATGTCTTCCAACCTCACGTCTTTCTCCCTTTTATTTAATCGCTTTCGATGGTTAGATTAGGGACATGTTCAATTAGCATACCTTATGCTTGCATGTTTGCATCCATTCATTTATCTTACATGCACCGAGGCTCGGCGCATCATTCAAACTGCATTGCAATTTCAATACTTCTTTAAATACGTGTTTAATCATATGTTATTTAATCGAATCATATGTCATATTAGTAGCTGAGCCTATTAATTGCATTATTGCATGTGTTGCATTAGGCATCTTGTATAGTTAGGATCATGCATTTTTCTAACTAGTTTCTATTTTGGCTTGGAGTACTCGGTAAGCTTTATGCTTTAGCATATTTGCATGAGTGTGATTGTCATGATGCCATGTTTCGCATGCTTGCCATGAGGCTATATGCTTAAGTGCTAAACTGCATGAATGCCAGTGGATGAAGGCTTGTTGTTTGAATTGGAACAATTCAATAAATGTGTGTTTTAAGCCCACTTTGTTGTGGTAAATCATGTTTTAAGCCCACTATGTTTGGTGGCAAATCGCATCTTTTAAGCCCACTTGGGGGTGGCAAATTCAAACCATTTTCACAAACAAACATGAGTTGAATTGTTCCAAGTCTTGCAAACTATTTTATACTTGTATGTGCGCGTCACATAGTAAAGCTAGTCTAATAATCGAAATAAGAGCACATAATGTTTATAAAACATCATATCATGATTAGTAGAGGCCGATCTTTGATTGGGCGAGCGAGGGTGCTCATTTCAGGACCTTCCCCTCTCGTACCCAAGTTCCCAAGCCGAGGCAACTTTGGTGATGACGAACACATGGCCTTTGACACGAGTCAAGGTTTTCTAAATTTTTCCAAAAATAAAATATTTAAGTGGTGACTCTGTATCTAGCAAAGCAGTCCAATTTTGGCATTATTTGATTTAAAATCGATTTTCCAAAAAGGTTTGCCTGATTTGGACTCTTTGGTGATTATCAGTTTCGCATTGCACTATGTGAGACTAGATTCAGAACCGCGGGAGTCCGAACTGTGAGGCCCTCTTTTCAAACCCTTTCCGAAATGTGGGGCGCGGAAAAAGGCGAGTCCACAGTTTCTGGTAACTCTGCTGGGGACTTAGAGAACTTGACTCGAATTCATGATATGTTGTTTTATTTACACTTATGTGTTTCTTTGCATCTGCATTTGCATCGGCGCGCCGAAGTCACAGTTTTTTCCATCTGCTATTCCTGAACGGTTTGCCGAAGGCTCGCTTAGAAAAGCTTGCCAAAAGGCTGACCGGTTGCGGGCTCTGCCACAATGGGAACATAACCCTTGGATCTAGACTACTATTGTACCGTTTGATCCTCCTTTCACTTCTCGATGTTAGGTGTGAGAGGTATATTAGGTAGTCTTGCCGAGGTACTGTTGACCAATCGGCCTAGTTGCATGTCAGAAGCCATAGAGACTGTTCCAAACTAGGACAGGTTGCTCACCTGAATGCAGGAATTGTTTGAAACCGCTTGTTTGCATAGTGAATCCCTAGTTCCTGACAAAATTAGGACAAAGTAACCCTATCCCATCATGGGGGTGTTTTGGCTCTCACTTGTTTAATACGTGCTTTTAGAATGAAACTCTACAGGAATATATGTATCAGTTACAAGTCTGGGTATTAGTTTGAGGATGTCAGTTTTTGAGAGGAAGAAATTCAGTATTTGAGTACAGTTCTCTAGCTTATGATTGCAATTGCGTGTTGTTTCAGTCTGAGCCGAGGTGCTGTGCGATTTTTTATTTTTGTTTGTTTTTGCAAGGTAGTCTTGCACCATTGCTTCAGACGATTCTGTTACCCTCCAAGCATTCTGGACTTGAGTTAGAAGGATTTGTAGATCTGCGGATCTAGTCAGGGGACAGCCAGTATTTGCTTCACTCCCACCGGTTACTAGACGGAGGAGGATTCGGCAGAATTCGCCAATTCAGCAGTCACTATTTATCTCGCCTGTGCCTAGTCAGGCCCAATCTTCTACTTCTACTCTAGAGAGAGAGTATTCACCGGTTCCAGCAGTTCAAAGTCCTCCAGTCAACATGGAAGACATGCTTTGTCAACTCCAGCAGACTATTGAGAACATGCAGCTAGATGTTGCCTGACAAGTTAAGACCACAACTCGCTAAGCCGAGGTTGTAGCTCGCCAAGTAGAGATAATAGAAAGACTTCAACAACAGTAGCCACAACTTGCAGTAGCCTCAGCATCCCATGCACCCCCAGTGGGAATTCCAGCACTCGGGGTCACAATTAATGTCTAGGAAAATGCAAGCATTCAGGCGGATCCTATCCCGCCTCAGACCTCTAAGGCACCAGTTTACCTGACAGAGGTGCTATTTGAATTCGAGGTCGACCCTACTGCACTGAAAGTGAGAAAGCAGGAAAAACCAGTTGGGATTGCAAAGGAGATTGACAAAATACAATCTAGATTCCTTTGTGGGGGTAATGAATTAAGAAGGAAAATCCATTTGGTCAAATAGGGAGAAATTACTCAAAGCAAATATAATGAGGGTCTAGGCATTAGAAAGGTGAAACTCATGAATGAGTGCCTTCTTTTAAAGTGGTGGTGGAGATTTGGGAGTGAAAATGGCACTCTATGGAAACAAGTAATTTGCAGCAAGTACCCACAAAATGGAGGGGGTTGGTGGCCTGCCCCTATTGCAAGTTCAAGGTTGTCCATGGTTTGGAGAGATATATTGGGAGTTGATGGGAACAGTCCTGAGCTGCTGGAGTCTTTTAAGGTCAATGCAAAGCTTATCATTGGTGATGGAAGGGAAACAAAATTCTGGCTTGACAACTGGGTTGGTGTTGGGTGCTTAAAAGATGCATTCCCTAGATTATTTTCTGTGTCTCTCGATCAATGTGAATCAGTGGCAGTGGTTAATAGCAGGAGAAATGGGAATGAAGAGGGGGATTTGGCCTTCAAACGTCCCTTGTTTCAGTGGAAACTTGATGAGTTGAGGAGGTTGAAGGTGATGTTACAAACTGCTCCTACCCTCAAGGAAGGAGCGTTGGATAGATTAAGATGGAATGTAGATAAGTCAGGACTGTTTACTATAGCATCTGCTTACAAGGGGAATGAAGTTCCATCTGAAGTTACTGTAAAATTAAGGGCATTCATTTTGAAGAATGTGGCTCCACCGAAGGTGCAATTTTATGGGTGGTTAGCATGGAAAGAGAGGATCAAGACATCATGCTATCTTCAAAGCATTGGAGTCCTCAGTGATGTTTCTGATGTTAGTTGTATCTTCTACAGGAATGAATTGGAAACTGTTAATCATTTGCTGTTGTGTTGTCCTTTTAGTTAGAGGATTTGGTCCAATGTTATTAATTGGTAGAGAGTATCTTGTGTGTTGCCGGGGTCAGTGTCTAGTCTTTTGCAGTGGTGGGATAGGTATAGATTAAACAAAAAGGAAAAGGTCCTCTGGAAGGTTATTCCATTGGCGGTGCTCTGGTCCATATGAAGGTAGAGAAATGAAATGATTTTTAATGGCACCCAGGTAGATTTGGAAAGGTTGTGTGAACTTATCAAAATAAGGATTGCATTGTGTTTTAGAGCCTCTAACCCTTATTTTTGTCACTCAGTCACTGATATTGTGCACAATCTGCAACAGGTGAAGTTCTGCTTTATGTCCTGATGGGGCTGGGATGTGCTCTTATCTGTCTGCTGGGTTCCCTTCTGCTATGCTCTGCCTGATGCTGTGTTGTGTTGTGTTGTGGTTCTGGTCTTTCTTGCAATTCATAAAGCATTCATTGATGGGGTTTGAAATGGGTATTACTTGGTTATGTAGGTAATCTAATGATTCGGTGGGTGATGTTATACTAAAAAATAGAAAAGGTAAGCTTGATAGTTATTTTTGTGGTTGGCTCATTTGGCAACAGTGGTCCAAGCTAGCCGAGTTAGAAGGTTGCCTGACTTGGGAGTAACAGCAGTAGCTTCTCTGGTGTTAGTCATGATATGTTGGGTTGGGGTGTAGAAGCTATTTTCTATCATTGTTCTGGTTTCTAATCTATATTATTCTGGTGTGCAGTAGCAGCAACTGTGGTCTGGTCCTGGTTCTTGGTTTTGTTTTCTTTGGCTCCTAATTTTGCTAGGTGGCCTAGCTATTATCTGGGGGCTATTTTTGGCATTGTCAGAGATCAATTCACATTTCTTCATGCAATGTTTATTCAACTGTCTGGAACTGATATGATTATGGATTGCTATGCTCAGCAGTGGATTGCTATGCTATTGTTGTTAAAGATTTTTTTTTTTTTTTTTTTTTCTAGTTTTTGTGATTTTGATGGGTAGAAGTTGGTTGTGTTCTATTTTTCTGTTCTGTTTTGGTTTGCTGCTTCCGGAGTACTTGTTATTGGTTGGTTCTAGTTTGAAGTGTGGGTTTTTGCCACTGCTACAGAGTTGCTATTGTTGTTGTTCAATTTTGTTACTCTTGTTTACTGGGTGAAGATTGATGTGTAGGAGGGAGTGTGTTTCTTTTTCAGGAAGCTCAGACCAATTTTAATGATTTGTGTGTATTGGATTTTGATTGGTTCTGGATTGAAGTGTGGGCTTTTTACCATTGCTGTTGTGCTGCTAATGTTGATATTCTTTGTTGTTTTACTGGGGGGAAAATTATAGCTTAAAAGGGGTGTTTTGTTTTGGCGTTTTCCCTATTTTACTCCGTATGTTGGTTACTCACCAACTTAGAGCTTGGAGTTGGTGTTAGCAGATGATTTGGTGGGCATCTTGGTGTCAACCTGGTTGGGATCTAGATGTTCCACTGTGATGTTTTTTACACCCTCCTCTTTATTGATGTAATTTTACATACTTCGTATGTTTTCCATCAATAAACTTCTCTTTTGCTGATCAAAAAAAAAAAAAAATTTGACAATCACATAATGTCAAAATATTTATAATCCAATATCTTTTTAGCATATTCCAAATTATTGATATATTTTTATATATCAATACATTTTTTGATACACTTTTTAACATTAACAACAGTTTTATTTTTAACAGTTTTATTTTTAAGTAATTTAAATGCTTTACTACTAGGGTTGGACAAATATCAAGTCAACTGGTCCAACCTAACCCAAGTCAACTGGTTTTTAAATGGGCAATTTCAATGCAATGAGTTAACGGTTGCAAGCCTAGTAATTTGAGAAAGTTGAATTTCAATCGGGTGATGGATATACAAACTTCAATTCGTGAAACACAACCCAACCACATAAAATTATGAATTCTTCATATATTTTGATATATTTACCTATTATTAATAAATATTATACTATTTATTTATTCAATAAATAAAATATTGACACTTGAAAATGACGTTTTTCATTTTTAGAAAAAGCATAACCCTCACTTCTCATTAGTTTAAAAAATTATTTTTTTTTCTCTTTTTGCAAAATAGTATTCACTTTGTTTGGTTAGAATTTTTCAAAAACACTTTTTAGAAAATTTTACTTTTTTATTTTCGTGTTTTTTGTTTTTATTGAATTTTTTAATATTATAAGCAATTTTTTAATTTTTAGACATACCTAACATAAATATACCCAAAAAGTAAGAAATTTGTGAAAAAAAACCTTTTAAAAATTCACTAAATACCAAAAACACAAAAAAAAAAAGAAGAGAATTCAGTACATTTTTTTGTATTTTTATTGTTTTTTAAAATTTTTTTCACAATTTTTTTTACTTTTTAGATACATCTACGTAAGGTAGATCTAAAAAAGTAAACAAAAAAAAAATATTTAAAATTTTAAAAATATTCACTAAAAATAAAAAAACACAAAAATCAAAAAACTCAATTTTCAAAAAACTTAATAAAAAAAACTCAAACCAAACACACTGATTTGTTTTGTAAAAATTATCAATTTTATTGTAAACTAAGATTTGTTCAATCCGTCAATTCAGTCCGCATCCATCCCCCAATTCGTTTAACTCACTCAAAGTGCATTTAGTAAAATGGGAGAATGTTTCTACAAGTAAAAGTATAGGAGGGCTACGTGTTAGTAGAGTAAAAGTTATGAATGTATGCCTTTTACTAATGTGGTGGGGGAGGTTTGGAGTTGAAGAAAGTTCCCTCAGGAAGGGTTTGATTTGTGGGAAGTATATTGAGCAAGGTAGGGGATTGTTCCCTTCAACTAAAAGGGATAGCAAGATGTCTACGATCTAGGATGATATTATCAACATTGTAGCTGCTAGAGCAAAGTTTCTTCAATTTTTTAGGAGCAATGCAGTTGTTTTGATTAGTGATGGTAAGAAAGCAAGATTTTGGACTGATTGCTGGTTAGGTGGCATTTGCCTAAGAGAAGAGTTTCCTAGACTCTACTCATTATCAGATGATAAAGATGGGTCTGTGTTTATGTTCTATAACAAAAGAGATGCTTTTGGGAATTGGGTTTTTAACTTTAGAAGACCCCTTTTTGCTTGGGAAGAAGATGAGTTGAATAGATTGTCAGTTCATCTCACCAGCATCCCTTTGCTTAGAGTCAATGTTCCTGATTGTTTGAAATGGAATGTAAATCCATCTGGTGTTTTTAGTGTTTCTTCTGTGTATCACTGGTTTGAACTGGTTTTGGTCCTACTTGTATGGTCTCTAGTTCACTGTGGAAGAATGTTGCACCACCAAGAGTTCAATTTTTTTGTTGGTTGGCTTGGAGGGGTAGAATTAAGATAGCTAGTTTCTTGAGAAGGATTGGTATACTAAATGACAATGTGGATGTTTGTTGTATTTTTTGTAAAGAGGTGGAGGAAACTACTAAATCATGTGCTATTTCATTGTCCTTTTGTTTGGCTGATATGGTCTTCTTTGTTAATTGGTGAGGGCTGCAATGGGTTTTACCAGGTTCAGTTTAGGGCTTGTTGGATTGGTGGGCTGGGTGCAGGCACAGTAAGATGCTAAGGAAGATATGGAGTGTAGTTCCTTTAGCTATTTTTTGCTTCATATGGAAACAAAGGAATGAATGTGTGTTTAATGAGGTGCAGCCTACTTTTGATGTTTTATGTTAAAACATTAAGGTCAGAATTGCAGTGTAGGTTAAGTCAGCTTTTACTTTGGATTACTCTATCAATGATCTGATTCACAACTAGAATCAGGTGAGAAGGTGCCTAGGTTGAAAGAGTTATGCCTGGGTCTAAGGATGGTGGATTAGGAGAGCATGGTGGTTTGGAATCTCTTGCTGTTGGGGTGGTTTGGAATCTCTTGCTGTTGGACAATGGTGTTCTGTGTATTGGTGTAGTTTGTGCCTTGCTATGATGCTGTGTTATAGCCTACTGCTATTGTTGTAGTTTTTTTTTTTTTTTTTCCTTCCTTTGTTGTTTTGATTGGTTTTTCACCAATCTTGGGTCAAGTGCTAGCATATGATTATACTTCCTTTGCGGTGCCAACCTAGTTGGGATTGTTCAAGTTAGTTATGATACTCAGTGCACTTCCCTGCTTTGTTGATGTTTAGTCTTGTTTGTATCTTGATCGTTTCATCAATAAAGTTTTATTTTGCTGATTAAAAAAAAAAAAAAGATTCTGAGAATTCAATCGGGTTCTGGATAGCACCCCATTCATTGCCTCGCCATTATTGTGGGATAATAAAAATAAAAAATAAAAAAACAACTCTTAGGACTATTGATAATTTTGAGGAAAAAAAACGTGTAAAAAATATATTAGAATATGTAAATTTTTTGAATTTTTACAGTGCTTATTGACCCTTTTTAAAACTATCATCAGGACCCATAATTAAAAATTACAAAATAAGTCTGAAATATAAATGTGATCATATGTGTACCTAATTAAATATTTAAATATTTATTTTGGTTTTTTTTTTAATAAATAAATAACATACCCTTCAATTATTTGATGAACACGTAAGTAAATCATGTGACAATAGTAGAGAACACAAAATTAATGGTATTGACAAATATGAAGTACTTGCAAGAAGAAAAAAGAAAAGTGTGTTCTGCTCAGTGACACAAAATAGGGCCAGCCAAAAAGTAAAGTTAGTTTTTTTATTTTTTAAAAACAAAAGTGCAAAGGTAGTTTGACATTTCACAAATTTTGTGTTTGTAAAGACATATGTCATGTGATTACAAAAAAGGTAACGTCGAACTGAATTGTTGGTCTTATACTATCTGTATAAAAAGTAATGTAAAAAAAAAGATACACCTGTAAGTTTGAAAAGAGATTATTTTAATTAAAAAATATAATGTAAATAAAAAAAAATTATTTTCACTCTTTTTAGTTAGACATTTTGTATATTAAAAAATAAAAAAAAATCAAAATATATTGATTTTTTATGCTAAACATTATGTTAATTTATAATCAAATATTAATTTTAATCCTAATGTATATCATATGATATATTTAAATTCAAAAGACAGGTAAAAGAAAACAACAAACGGAAACAAACAAAATCTAAACTTTTTTTTGACTCTGTTTCTTTGTTTCTGAGCTAGCACTATGCTTTTTCAAAGAATGTGTATTCTCTTTCATTTAAGTCCGTCACATGTCTGGAATCTTGCATGACCAATTTTTTCAAACCACTTTTATTCATGATATAATTGGGCTAATGGAGATTCACTTTCTTTTTTCCTTTTTTTCTTTTCTTTTTCTTTTTTTCTTTAAAATTATTAGCAAAGCACGGAATGATTGTTAAATTTTAAGGTAATTTATAAATACACTTCTTAAAATTTATTAAAAATATTGATTTATCCATTATATTTAAAAAATTACATCTCACACTTTAAGATTTTTAAGCATACAATGAATGACTATCTTCATTAATCAACTATTACGTCAAATTAACAGAATATATGACGTAGGTAACAATTTTTTCTGAAAAAATAATTATATCAATATTTATGAAGTTAACTACTTTATTTTGTTTTGTTTATTTCGTATCTCACCTTCATTAGTCTCCATTTTCTGGATCAATGCTACCGTTATTATTATCTATAGAGGTGAAGTTCACCTCAAATTGAACCAATAGAAGATCTCCTCTATGATGCAATTCTGCCTTCACCCTTATTGATGTAATTCTTGTAGTATGTTATTTATCATCAATAAATTCTCTTTTTACTAATTAAAAAAAAAAAAATCTCCCTTATCTATGTGGGTCTTTTAATCCCCCCCCCCCCCCTTTTTTTTAATTTGTGTTAATTTTGTTAATAAAAATATACCTAACATATTATGTTGCATTATCAACTAGATTTCAATTGCAACTTCAAGTCTCCACACACACTTTTTAAAGAGATGCCCACTACATAATGACCCAAGGAAAGACATGAAACTTAAGTCTTGTAAACATGAAACATGATAGTTGCACTGATCGAGAATAGGTGAAGGTGGTGCACAAAAAATAAAAAATAAAAGATAAAATAAAAATGACAGTGAATTGTGAAGATGTCAAGTGAGATTAATGCACAACATGATTTTTAATGCACATAAAAAAATAATTAATTTAAAAGTGCATTGTGAAGAAGTCAAGTGAGATTAATATTTCTCATTAATTAAAGATATCTGTTTTTGCGTGAAGTCTAAATTTTAAGATAGAAATGGCTAGTGCTCCTTTGTTTTTGGTTTTTTTAAGGTGCATTGCATCCATGCATGGTACCTACCAGTCTACCCCACAAGATGAATTTCTTCAAGCCTATTTTATTCATGATAATTGACTAAACAGTTCTGCTACATCCCCTAATTGAGACCCCTCATTTTTTCTCTAATAACGTGGCTAAAACTCATGTGAAGCGATCTCGTACTCCTTTCTCTATGTCTCATCTTTCAGTCTTGTCACATCCTCCTAATTTTAACGACGTAGATAAAAACTCATGTAAAGTGATCTCACACTCCAATCTCTCATTTTTACCTCCCTTAATTCCACATCATTTGAGGTGAAATTGGGGGGTAAAAGAAAGGAGATGAATCATTTTCCCTCATCCTTAGCCTCCTCTAATTTTACATCAATGGAGTGGAATTGGAGAGACAAAATTAGAGGAGTGAATCATTTTTCTAGATGATAATAAATAATCATAAAAATCAAACCAAATGAAGTGACTGCTGAGACTCATGTGATGTTGGGTCTAGTTTCTTACCCTATATAGGAGAAATGGTTGGGCCTAAGGCACCACTTGGTAATATCCTAACAATATTATAATTGATAAAAAAAAGTAGTACTCATTTAATTTTAATCATAATGTACATATAACCTCTAACGGCAAGCAAAAGAAGAGAACAAACGGACACAAGCAAAATCTAAACTGTACATACCATTACTATTAGTAGTTAAGCTAAACCCGCAAAAAAGAACATTCGAAAGTAAGGTTATTTTTTATTTTTATTTTTATTTTCGTCACAACTTTTTTTTTTTTTTTGACTCTATTTCTTTGTTTTCTGAGCTTGTGCTTCTTTGCTTTTTTGAAACATATGCATTCTCTTCCTTCTAATAAGTGGGTGGCATGTCTGGAATCTTGCATGCATGATCAATTTTTTTCAACCACTTTTATTCATGATATAATTGGGCCAAAGGAGATTCACTTTCTTTTTATCTCTTTCTCTTCCTTATTTATTTATTTATTTATTTATTTTTAAAATTATTAGCAAAGCAGAAATGATTGTTAAATTTTAAGGTAATTTATAAATACACCTCTTAAAATTTATTAAAAACATTGATTTATTCTTTACATTTAAAAATTGACATCTCACAATTTGAGATTTTAATCATACAACAAATCACTATTTTCGTTAATCAACTATTAAGTCAAATTAACAGAATATATGATATAAGTAACAATTTTTTTTTTTTTTTAAAGAAAAAAAATACTTATGTCAATATTTATGAAGTTATAAATTTTATTTTGGCCTCGTTTGATAATAGATTATTTTAGTTGGCTATTTGACTTTTTAACTATTTTAACCTAACTAAAAAAGTTTTGTTAAAGATAATAGTAATTATTTTTTTTTGGATAGTTGATTTGATGGTTGTGAAAGAGAAAAAGTTAAATAATTATAGGTTGAATGTGACATTTTATCTTATTGACTATTTTTGCCTATTTTATCTTTATTGAATATTTTAGCCAAATAGCATCTAACCAAACATAACCTTTATTTTATTTATTTCCTATCTCACCTTTTTAGTCCCCATTTTCTCAATCAATGCTACCGTCATTATTATCTATAGAGGTCAAATTCACCTTGAATTGAGCCAACAGAAGATCTCCACTATCTAAGTAAGCCTTTTAATCCTTTTTTATTTTTATTTATAATAATTTGTGTTAGTTTTATTAATAAAAATTTACCTAACATATTATGTTACATATCAACTAGGTTTCAATTGCAGCTTCAAGTCCCCACACACACTTTTTAAAGAGATGCCCACTACATAATGACCTGTAGAAAAACATGAAACTTAACCCTTAAACATGAAACACAACAGTTGCACTGATCGAGAGTAGGTGAGGGTGGTTCACAAAAAACAAAAAAATAAAAAGAAAAAATAATGAAAAATAATTTTTTTTACTTTTTTATATGAGCTGAAAATTTTTAAATTTTTTGACTTTTTTTCATAGGTTTTTGACTTTTTAACTAAACTAACCACTTGCAAACATCTCCTAAATTTTGTTTTTAGTGTATAAAATTACATGACATGATTTTTAATGCAAATAAAAAAGAGTTAAAAGAAGTCAAGCGAGATTAACATTTCTCATTAATTAAAGATATCTGTTTTTGCATGAAGATTAAATTTTAAGATAGCAATAGCTAATGCTCCTTTGTTTTTGGTGTTTTTTAAGTGCATTATGCATGAATTTTTTTTCAAGCCACTTTATTCATGATTTTTGGTGTTTTTTAAGTGCATCATGCATGGCAACTATCAGTCTACCATGTAGGACAGACTGGTTTGGAAAGCTGAAGGTTCCGGGTTGTTCACTGTGAAATCAGTTTATGATCAGTTCAATCTCAGTCTTGGTCCTTTGCTTTATGTGCCTCGAGCGATATGGACGAACATTGCTCCTTCTAAGATGCAATTCACCTGTTGGTTAGCTTGGAAAGGCAGACTTAAAACCTCAGTGTTTCTTCACAGCATTGGTGCTCTTGCCCCTACTGTAGAACCGGTTTGCATTTTCTGTAATTCTTGTGATGAAGACGTGAACCATGTGATCCTTCATTGCAGGCCTGCTTGGAAGATCTGGTCACAGATTTTGTCTTGGTGGGGTATTACATGGGTGGTTCCTCAATCTGTGAGCCAGATGTTGGAGTGGTGGGATGGATTCAATTTCACAAAGTTGGAAAAGAATATTTGGGGTGCAATTCCAGCTGCTGTGATTTGGAATTTATGGAAGGCTAGAAATGGGTGCAAGTTCGCTGGTCATGGTATTATCTGGGAACGCTTGTGTGACTCTATTTTAATGCATATAGCTTTATGGGTTAAATATCATGTCAAAGGGGTGAATTATTCCGTTTCTGACTTGGTGTTTAGGATCAAGGCTATAAGGGGTATGAGCACCTAGCTTGTTGGGTCTCCGTTCTGTTTGGTTGATCCCTCCTCAGCCTTGTTCTGTAGGTGCTGCATATGATTGGGTGAGTTCTATTAACTGTCCTTCACTTTGATGCTTATAACACCTACTAGGTTTTGTTTTTTATTGATGTCTGATGTAAGGTTTTATCCTTGATTCTAATTCAATAAAGTTCTTTTGCCGATCAAAAAAAAAAAAAAAACTACCAGTCTACCACACACGATGAATTTTTTTTCAAGCCACTTTATTCATGATTTTTGGTGTTTTTTAAGTGCATCATGCATGGCGACTACCAGTTTACCACCCATGATGAATTTCTTCAAGCCTCTTTTATTCATGATAATTGGACTAAACCGTTCCATTACATTTCTTAATTGAGGCTTCTTTATTTCATTCCAATGACGTAACTAAGTCTCACGTGAAGTGGTCACGCACTCTTTTTCTCTCTCATCTTTCAGTCTCATTACATCCCCTAATTTTGTTCCCTCAACCCGATAAGCTTTTGGCCCTTTCAAATTTGGATTGGGCCTTTTAAACGAAATTTTAGACTTCTAAATTTAAGTGGGCCTTTTTAAAAAAAAATAAATTATGGTTTGCCCTTATATATTTGGTCGCTTTCTCACTTTAACTCTTAAAATTAATTTTTTTCTCACTTTAGCCATTCATATTTTAATTTTTTTTTTTCCGTTTACTTCTATAATTGATTTTTGTTAAAAATTAGACAAAAACATGACACATTGATGGTCACGTGATATAAAAATATTTTACTATATATAATTCACATTTGATACAAACTCAAACCTCAATATAAAAACATATTTTATATTATGTGACAACTTTCATGTCATTTCTTGTCTAATTTTGAACCGAAGTTAATTTTACAAGAAAATTGGAAAAACTTGAAAGATAAAGAGTTAAAATAGAAAAAAAAAAATCAAACTTTAAAGTTAAAATAAAAAAAGAAGTCAAACATAAAGGGGGTAAAATGTAATTTACCTTTATATATATATGTATATGAAAAATGCTTGGGATCCCCTTTTTTTGGGGATCTCCACAACCCCTTTCGGATCTCAACTATTGATATATGTGTGAGCCCACACCATCAATAGTTGAGATCTAAAGGAGATTGTGAGGGTCCTAAAAAAAGAGGTCTCAATCATTGTTGCTGCAAACGAAAGTGTGTCAGTCGTTTCTTCTATTGTTTCCCTCTTTTTTTTTTCTTTTTTTTAAAGAAATTGTAGGTTAGTGGAAGGGAGAATATACATACATATGTATATATAAATTCAATTGGATGTTCAAAATTATTTTTTAACAAAAATATAATTATAGAAATAATTGCAAATTGGTAGAATGACAGAGTATGAGTTTAAAAATAAATGAGTCTATTAAATCCCTAAAGTATACACAGTAAAATATATACATTAAAATCTATTTGGTCTATGACTTGTATATACATTAAGTCCTTAAATTATTTAATTCAAACCTAATTAGTTTCTGAAAAGATTATAAAAATAAATATAAATCCATAACTATTTTAAATCAGTGAAAGACCCTACCTAATTAAGATTTTTGAGGTGTAATCAAGTCCATCTTAGTATTTGCAATATAACAATTATATGAAAACATGTAAAAATAAATAAAATTTTATGCAATATATATAGTTTTGATTTTGTGTTGGTTCAATTTAGACATACCTAAATCGAGAATCAACCCAATCTTATTGGGTTGATAATATTAAGACCCGTAATCAAACCAATTTATGGAAAAATGCTAAACCAACCCAATCCATATAGGTTAGGTCGATTTGGTTCTCGAGTTTTGTGCGTATTTTATGCACCTCTAATCAGCGGAGGTGGGTGAAGAAAGAGAGGGTGAAAACACTTGTTTTTTATTTTTGCATTTTTTGTTGAAAATTTGAAATCAATTCTATGTTTTTGAAAAAATCAATTAATATAGTCTACAAGTTTTTATTTCTAGTTTCCAAAAAAAAAAAAATTGAAAAAAAAATAGAAAATGAAAACATTACCAAAAATGGCCTTAGCTATTAGATGGGCACTATATACTCAAAAAAGTACATATTCCATTTGTCTCAAAATATTAGTCCCTTATTCTATTTTTCATTGTCTCAATATATTAGTTTTTTCTCAAAAATCAAGGACTAAAATAATATGAATTTTCTATTTTGCCCTTCTTTTAAAATGAACTATTATTTTGGGACGAAGGGAGTATATTCATTTTAGATGTAAGTTGTATTTTATCAATTTTAAGAATAATACTATTAGCACCCCATTTATTATTTTGGACCCCTCAATTATAAATTTCAAAATCCTTAAAAAAAAATTCTTCTCTCCAAATAATACTAAAATTATACTTATGAAAACTACACACCTACTAAAATGCACACCCCCATACCTTAAAAATCATTATCTCTTGAAACCCAAAAAGTTAAGACAAAAAATGTTATACCCAGTGGTGGTATGTGTGTGTAAATTACATGTATAAATGAAAATAAATAACAAAATAAAATAATTCAGAAAATAATTATATAAATTAAATTTTGAATTAAACATTTACAGAAATTAAAGTCGAGACTTATGTTGAACACAATCTCCTTGAAGTAGATTTCGCCCTCGCTCCAGTGCTTTGAGATTTATTGGCATCTACCTCCCAGGATGCAATGACTAACACTTGAATTTGCAGCACTACAAAATCAAGTTTGGTGAACCAAAACTCTGTTGTAACTCTTTCTCTTTCTTCCTAAAAATTAAATACAGAACAAATGCAGAAACATAGAGAAGAACAAAAGGTGAAGGACAAAATTCAGAGGGAAAAAATTAATATCTGAATTGCTGGAAGGCTGGCCTTTTATATAAGAAATGATGGCTGTTCAAATAGGTGCCAACAGATAAGCAATTGTTCGGACAGATTCAATAACAGTTTGGACAGATTCAGTTTGAATTCAATAGGTATGAACATGTTTTGAACTTGTTCGGGTGGGTCTGAACTCGTTAGGGATTTGTTTGGGTGAAGGAAAAATTTTGGACCAATTTATTTTGAATTTTGAAAACGGAATTCAAAATTAAATAAATAAAATGCAAAATTTTTTGGCCCAAAAAGAAAAGTATTGGGCCGAACAAGACCAATCCAACCTCACATCATGCACCTGCGTCCAAACCCAAGTCTAAGCCCAGCCCAACTCACTCAACCAGAAGGACGGCGGCGGCGGCGGCGTGCGCGTGTGGTTTTTGTTTTTAGGTCCAATAGGTCTAGCCCACTTCACCCATAACCTCACACTTCCACAAACTTGGGTACCCTTTAGGGCCCGTCCCAAGTATCCCAAGCTATATAAACCCATTCAAAACCTTAAGCCTTTCCAATGTGGGATAAGCATATTTCACAAATGTGTAGGAAACGCACCCAAATCCATTTCCATGAACCCGAAAATGTGCGTTGAATTCTCATTTATCCGGAAATGATTTTGAGCAACCAAATACACGGTTTGATTCACTACATGGCATTAAACATGAACCCAATGAAAAACGTTAAAAATAACGCTTGGGTCCCACCTTAATTAATGCTTAAAGTTAGCAAAAAAATAAGGTTTTTCTAAAGCCTCCAAAGCAATTTTCCAACAATCTCCCACATGAATGGAATTCATGATAACAGGCATGCAACAAGATGCAGACAAAGAAAGGGTACATTAAGAAGATACACCACATCAAGATAGGTAGCTATTGGCTTTGAACCTCCTCTAGTGAAAGCCCATCATACTTACTGGCTAACCAGCGGACACGATACCTTGAATTGTTCAGCTGTTTGTGTAAGCCAAGACAATATACTACACATAGTGTATCCTCAGACACAGTTTGGTTCTTACGGTTGTGTTCATTTTGGCCCTGAACAACGCTTAGTAATTCATGAGTGCTCTAGAGAATTTAGCCTTCTCAATTCTCACAGAACCAGCCTAGTTCATTCTCATATAAGTGACTTCTTATTAAGAGTATCTTTTCATACCCCACTTGGATGTCCAAGCTATAAGAATCATTAAAAGCAAAGCTTATCCTACTAACGCTACAGGTATCACTCTTCTTATCATAGAAATGGGTAGGAGTAAACCTTCTTAGTGATACGTGAAGTCATCCATAATTCGGTTGCCCCTTTGAACCTAGATCTTGGGATCTCCGGTTACCTAGGTTAGGTTGCCATTATGGTGACTTTTAAGTAATAGGCTTTAATCCCATTCCCCTCAATAAATGATACACTTGCTCTCTAGCTAGCCCTTTAGTCAATGAATCTGTAATATTCTCTTTTGACTTTACATATTCTATGAAAATTATTCCATGTAAGAGCAAGTGCCTAACGGTATTATATCTTCGACGAATGTGTCGAGAGATTATTTTGTGCCCGTCCTATTGCTGCTTCACTATCACAGTGAATGCATATAGCTGGCACAAGTTTAGGCCACATTGGAATGTCTTCTAAGAAATTACGAAGCCATTCTATTTCTTCCCCGTTTTATCTAATGCGATAAACTCAGATTCCATTGTCGACCTTGCTATGCATGTCTGCTTGGAAGATTTCCAAGAGACTGTAGCACCTCTCAGGGCAAAGACGTATCCACTAGTGGATTTTAAGTCTTTAATATCCGATATCCAATTTGCGTCACTGTACCCCTCGAGTACTGCTGAATTTGGTATAATGTAATTCATAATTCTGGATATGTCTTAAATACCTGAGTACCCTAATTATTGTTTTTCAATGATCGGACCCTGGATTACTTGTGTACCTACTTAATTTACTTACAGCATAGGCTATGTCTGGCCTAGTGCAATTCATTAAGTACATCAAGCTTCCGATTATCCAAGAGTACTCTAATTGTGATATGCACGCACCTGTATTTTTTGACAAATGAAGACTAATGTCAACAGGTGTTTTAGCAGGACGGTCGTCATGCTTTCTAAATTTCTCCAGAATCTTCTCAACATAGTGAGACTGAGATAAAGTATATCCTTCAGATGTTCTAGTGATTTTTATTCCTAGAATTACATCTGCCACGCCCAGATCTTTTATGTCAAACTTTTTGTTCAACATTTTTTGTGTGGATTTAATCATGTCATTATTACTTCCAATAATAAGCATGTCATCCACATAAAGACAAACTATGACATAACCTTTGTCTGTGTTTTTAACATAGACGCATTTGTCACATTCGTTTATCTTAAAACCATTCGAAAGCACAACATGATCAAATTTTTCATGTCGTTGTTTTGAAGCTTGTTTTAATCCATAAAGGGATTTGAGAAGTTTACAAACCTTTTTCTCTTGGCCGGAAACTTGAAACCCTTCTAGTTGTTCTATATAGATTTCCTCATCTAACTCGCCATTCAGAAAAGCTGTTTTAACATCCATTTAATGTATCTCCAAATTATACAAAGCTGCAACCGTAATTAACATGCGAATAGATGTTATTCTTATCACTGGTGAATAAGTGTCGAAATAATCAAGGCCTTCTTTCTGCCTGTATCCCTTAACAACAAGCCTAGCTTTGTATTTATCTATTGAACCATCTGCTTTCATTTTTCTCTTGAATATACACTTATATCCAAGACGTTTACATCCTGGTGGAAGATCCACCAGTTTTGAAGTATGATTTTGCAATATTGATTTAATTTCACTATTCACAGCCTCTCTCCACAATGGAGTTTCAGGACTTGACATTACTTCCTTGAAGTTTTGAGGCTCATTTTCTAACAGGTATGTCAGAAAATCTGGACTAAATGATTGAGAGATCCTAGCCCTCTTACTACGTCTAGGTTCATCTGCTTCATTATCATTTGGGTCTTCACTGCTATCCATAGCAGTATCAAAAGTTCTTTTATTTGAACTTGTCCCTTCAATTTCCCTACGAGGAAAAATGTGTTCAAAAAATGATGCATTCCTTGACTCAATAATAGTGTTTACATGCATATCCATATTTTCAGATCTATGAACTAAAAACCTATATGCACTACTATTATTTGCATAACCAATGAACACACAATCAATAGTTTTTGGTCATATCTTAGTCGTTTTGGGACGAGGGACTGCCATCTTGGCCAAACACCCCCACACTTTGAGGTAATTGTAGGTAGGTTGTCAACCTTTCCATAATTCATAAGGTGTTTGATTGAGTTTCTTGTGAGGTACCCTGTTAAGGATAAAGTTAGCAGACAAAATTGCCTTCCCCCACAAGTTCTAAGATAACCCTAAACTAATCAGCATGGCATTTATTATCTCTTTAAGAGTTCGATTATTTCTCTCAGCAACTCCATTTGACTAAGGAGAATAGGGTGCAGTAGTTTGGTGAATAATACCATGTTCAGAACAAAATTCCTCAAATGGTGCATCATACTCACCACCTTTGTCACTCCTCACTATCTTAATAGTTTTGCCAAGTTGATTTTCAACCCCAAGTTTATATTGTTTAAAAGCTTTTAAGACTTCATGTTTACTTCTCAATAAGTAAACATAGCAATATCGAGTGCAATCATCAATAAAATTAATAAAGTACTTATTACCTCCTCTAGTTTGAATAAATTTTAAATCACAGATATCTGTGTGAATTAAACTTAGAGGTTTAGTACTTCTTTCTACTTTATTAAATGATGCCTTAGTGAGTTTTGTTTCAACACAAATCTCACATTCATGATTATGATCAAACTCTAATTTTGGTAAACATTCTAAAGCAACAAGTCTACGCAAAGAATTAAAATTAACATGTTCTAACCTACCATGCCATAAAAAAGAAGATTCAACAATATAAACAAAAGATGTGTTCTTATTATTAATAGCCAAATTTGGTACAACAGTATTTATATTGAGCCTAAAAAGCCCATCACTCATATAACCTCGCCTCACATACTTTCCACTCTTGGAGAGTACAACCTTGTCAAATTCAAAGACTAATTTAAACCCATTCTTGATCAACAATGACCCAGAAATCAAATTTTTGCGAATTTCTGGCACATGGAGTACATTGTTGAGCATGAGTTCTTTCCCCGAGGTCATTTTCAACACGATCTTTTCTTGTCCTTTCACAGTTGAAGTAGAGGAGTTTCTTATAAAAAGTTGTTCCCCACTTTCCATTACTTTGTAGATTGTGAACAACTTTTTATCTACACAGATATGGCGAGTTGCTCCAATATCTACCCACTACTCCTTGGGGTTGCCCACTAAATTTGCTTCAGAGACTACTACAGCAAGATTGATGCCTGCCACTCCATCAAAAAGATAAAAATCCTCAGCTATGTTGGCTTGTGCTGGCTTTTTACTTGAACTCCCTTCGTCCTTGCGAACGTGACAATCCTTAGCATGGTGTCCATCTTTGCCGCACACAAAACACTTGCCTTTGAACCTCTTGTTGAACCCGTTGTTGATCTTACTAGTGGATCCTTGTTTAGGACCATTGCCATCATGTTTCTGCTTTTTGTTGTTGAACTTTGACCCTTGTCCATATTCCACAACATTTGCTTTAGCCTACATGACATGGTTTCCTGACTTCTTGTCGGAACCACAGTTGTCCTCCTCAATTCTGAGCCGCACTATTAGTTTCTTCAATTTCATCTCCTTGCACTTATGCTTCAGATAATTCTTGAATTCTTTCCAGGATGGTGAAAAATTTTCAATGATTGCTGCTACTTGGAAACATTTACTGAAAACCATCCCTTCCGCATGTATGTCATGGAGAATTAATTTGAGATTTTGAACCTGGCTAATAATTGTCTTGGAATCTATCATTTTTAAATTTAGAAAACAATCAACAACAAATTTCTTTGTACCGGCATCCTCTGTCTTATACTTGTGATCTAAAGATTCCTACAGTTCTTTAGCAATGCTTTTGACACTACACACATTGTACAATGTATTGTCCAACCCATTGAGGATATAATTCTGATACAGAAAATCACTATGTTTCCGTGCATCGATTGCGGCAACCACTTGCCGGTCAGTTTCTCCTTCCTTCAGTGCCAGTGCTTTTTCGTGAGTGAAGCGAGCCAAATTCAATGTGGTAAGATAAAACATCATCTTTTGTTGCGATCTTTTAAAATCATTTCCATTGAATTTTTTTGGCTTTTCTCCATGATTTACCGGTACTACCAGAGTCATCATTGACACAACAAGTGTGGGGGTCAGAGTAATAACAGTCTCACTACGGTTTATTTCAGTTGTCATAATTTCTGACAAAATAATACACCAATCACAAATTTATACACAATATAAATTACACACAAAATATACAGAATAATATTTTGTAATATATTACTACTATTTAAGAAATTAAACAGTATATGACTACTATTTAATTTCCCGAAACAAAATATTCGTCTGTCTAACACAAATAAATAAAAAATAAAAATCTACTTTAAGATTGTTATGCCTAGCAGTGGTATGTGTGTGTAAATTAAATGTATAAATGAAAATAAATAACAAAATAAAATAATTCAAAAAATAATTATATAAATTAAATTCTGAATTAAACGCTTACAAAAATTAAAGTCGAGGCTTGTGTTGAACATAATCTCTTTAAAGTAGATTTCGCCTTCGCTTAGGTGCTTCAAGATTTACCGGCGTGTACTTCCTAGGATGCAATGACTAACACTTGAATTTGCAGCACTACAAAATCAAGTCTAGCGAACCAAAACTCTGTTGTAACTCTTTCCCTTTCTACCTAAAAATTAAATGCAGAACAGATGTAGAAATACAGAGAAGAATAGAAGGTGAAGAACGAAATTCTGAGGAAAAAAATTAATATCTGAATTGCTGGAAGGCTGGCCTTTTATAGGAGAAATGGTGGCTGTTTGAATAGGTGCCAACAGATAGGTGTCGACACCCCATTTTTGACCGACCTTAAGACTCAGACGTCATCAATTGAGCGCTTGGTGATAGTGCATGTTGTGCTCATTCTGAGGTTTCGGAGTTTTTGGTTGAGAGCCTTGCCTTTGGGCCTCTGAACTCTTTGCGCTTTGGCTCGGTTTGTGGACCGAATCTTGTTTTCTCTTCCCGAAGGGAGGGAGAGGTCTAGTAGACCATCTCTTTGTGGTCATAGATCACTTTTTGTGGTCGTAGGCCACTTTTCCCGTTTGGAGACTAGTTTCCGGTTTTTGGAGCCTTCGGCCGCGCGCCTCGTCTCGGGACCGCTTAACGTTCTCCGTTTGGCATGGTTTTTGAACTATGGCTTGTTGCCTCTACCTAGAGGAACACTGTGGTCCGGGAGACCACTTTTGTGGTTGTATACCACTTTTGATGCCAGTAGACTAGTTTTCGAGACTTTCGGCCGCGTGCTTTGCCTCCCGATATCTCGTCTTGCATCCGTTTTGGTTTGTTTTTGATACAAACCTTGTTTTCCTTGTTTGGAAGGTGGTACAAGGGTGGGAGACCAGTTTTTCCCCTTGGAGACCACTTTTTCTCCTGCCAGCCAGTTTTCCGGTCGGATAACTAGCTTTCTTGGTCTTTGGGCCACCTTTTTGGTCGACCACCACACCACTTGCTTGTTTTCAGTGTGTAGACTTCTCCTACCCCTAGTTGACCAGTTTTTGTTGTGGGAGACCACTTAAAGTGGTTGGCGACCACTTTAAGTAGCTGGCCGACCACTTCAAGTGGTCGGCTGCTTTTTGTCACCTTTTTGGAGATATTTTTGGCCAGCTGGCACAACTGGAGAGCACTAGAACCATCCTCCATACACGTGTATGGAGGGATGGCCTTAAGCCTTAGCTTCTTGGAGAAGCTTTAGCTTTTGTTCTCTATAAAAGGGAGGCTCCTCTTCCCTCCTCTAGGTTTAGAAATTTGTGGTTTGAGTTATACATACACACTTGTATCTATATCTCTCTTTTGCTCTTGTTTTGTGCCTTAAAGTGTTATTTTGTCTCACTTTTGCACACAAACACACACTCAAACACCATCCTTTTGTTGCTGAGGTGCTTAGGAGCTGGTTTTGGTGTTCTTGGGTTGGTTTGAGCTTGAAAAACCTGCTGGAGTTGCAGCTTTAAAGGTGGTCTTCAAGAGTGAGTTTCTAACCCTTAAATCCCCCATTTTTGCTTAAGCTTTTAGCCCTACTTGCATGCTGCTTTAATCTTAACTCTTAACTACAAAAAGTTCTGAATTTTGGTGCTTAAGATCTTTGTTTAAGGTCACTTTTGTGTTTGGGCTTGTTTACCCCCTCTTAGGCCTTGTTTGGCCTTGCTTTTGTGCTTTCTTTGTGAGCTTTTGGGACCACCTTGTTTTGGCCTTCTCACCACTGAAATCCATAGGGATTTCAATGGTGGGGATGGTGTTTTAAGGTCCCAAAAAGGAGAGGGTCATCCCCTCTCCTTGTGTCTTTAATACTTGCCTAGAATGCCTCATGTGTTGAGCATGTTTGTTAAGTTTATCATGGCCATATCTTAGCTTGTATTTGGGCTTATTTTACTGAGGCATGCCACTGTTTTTACTTGGTTTGGTCACTCCATGCATGGTTTGTACACTTGTAGTGTAAATCACACACACTAGTCTTGTATGCTTCATGAAGTAGCATGCCATTCTAGCTTGTTTTGTGTCCATTTTAGCATGTTCTTGGGCTTATTTTACCATGTCATACCTCTGTTAGGTTTTGGTTTGGTTGGCCTTTGCATGCTCCATGCACTTGTAGTGCAATTCTATGAATTAGCCTAATGTGTCTCATGCTTTGACATGTCATTCTAGCATGCTTTTGGCTTAACATTGAGAAGCTTTTGTCCATGTTTTAACATGCTTTAGCTCTAATTTGTGTTGTTTTGGCCATGCATGACTTGCTTTGTATAGCCATGGTTCAATCTAGCTTGCTAGCTTTGTGCACCAAGTCCACTAGCATGCTTTACTTGGACTATTTGAATGATTTGGCATAATTTATTATGTGATTTCAGTCCATGTTTCGTGCTCATGCACTTGCATTTATTACTCATTCAATGCGTTGGAGGGTTTGCCCCCTTTATGCTTTAACATGAACCATTGCGTATGCCTTCATGCCTTAGCTTGTGAGCCATCACTTCAATGTGTTTTGGGGGTTATCTTGCCATGATATAACTCTGATTTTTGTTGGTTAAGTCATCCCATGCTTGGTCTTAATAGGTGTAGTGTAATCCACCTTATTTGCCTCGTATGCATCATGCCTTATGTCCTTCATGCTAGCTTGTTTTGGCTTCCTTCCATACATATTTTAGTATCATTTTGGTATGATCTAGGACTATTTTGGGTTTCCTTTGCCATATCCTTCATGCTTTGTATAGTTGTAGTGCAATTGGCCTTGCTAGCTTTGTGTTTTGTTGACTCATGCATGCTATCTTTGAGCTATTTAGATGATTTGGCATCATTTAATACTTCATTTCAGAGCTTATAGCATTGCCATATTCCCACTTCTTTCATGCTTCGAATGCCTTTAAGTGTTGTGCATTGTTGCCTTGCTTATGGTCTAGCTTGTATGCTTGCATGCCTTGACCTTTGAGCCCCTAACTTAGCATGTTTAGGTCTTTGTCTTGACCTATTTAAGCTCTGTCCATGATTGGTTCATGCATTTATGCCATGTATTGCACCCCCCCTCTTTGTGGTCCTCTTTGTTAGCTTTAATGCTTTAAGGACCATTGCATGCCATACTTGTGTTTGTTTGAATGATTTGACATCATTTCTTACCTTATTTCAGTACACTTGGTGTTGTTACACTTCCATGTTTGTCACTCTTTGAGCACTCTTGAGAGTTGTGCTCTTAGGCCTCTTTGATGGGCCATTGCATGTGCATGCTTGTATATGCTTCATGTGCCTTAATTTTATCACCATCGGCCACTGATTTGGGCATGACTGAGGTCTACCCCTTTTTGGTTTAAGTCCATTTAGCATGTTTGTTTACATGTTGTTCGCATGCTTATTGTTCATTGCCTTAAGTATGCCATCTTACATTGCATTGTGCATGCCATATGGTTATTTGCATTGTGTATACCAAGTTGTTTCTTTGCATTGAGTATGCATGTTCCTAACATGGCTAAGTTGCCCTTGTAGCATTGCATTGTGCATGCATGCATTAGCATTGTTCACATGTCATTAGCTTTGTTAAGTTGATCATGTCACATTGCATTGAGTATGCCATGTTGTTGTTTGCGTTGTGTATGTCATGTTGTTGCATTGTTGTTTGGATTAAGTGTTAATCCGAGCACGAGAAGTGAGGGACGTTTCATACTTAAAGTGATGAAACGTGCCTCAATTCTCAGTCGCCGACGCTCTTGATCAAGCATGATAGAGTTTTAGGCTTTATGTGTTTACTTGTGCATTCATTTTATATTGAATTGTGCAATTTGACTTCTCGGCCATCACGCATTGAAATGCGCGATTAGTGGCTCGAGGGTCGAGAACTACATTCCCTCGAGCTCATGAAATGATAGGGAGGGTGGTTGTGCACACATATCTTGCAAATACATTGCCATGCCCTTTCTTGCTCTCTGTTGCAGCAAATTGGAGAAATATAGCAACAACTGGTCGGCCAGCCAGAAAAACTAGCTGGCCGACCACTTTTTATGGTTTTCAGCACAGAAAGTGGTCAGCAGGTGGCTGCAAACACCAACAACTGGTCGGCCACCCTCCCATAGGTCTCCAAGGTGAGTTGGAAGCTTTCTGGAGCTTGGTGCAAGGTTCAGAGGACAATTGCAAACAGAGGCAAATTGGGGCATCGCAACAGATTTCCGAACGAGGCGACCGAGCATGCATCCAGTCTTCTCCCTCTGAGAACCTCCTATTTTACTGCTTTATTTAGCTTCTTTACTTAGCTAGATTAGGCATTCGTTTAATACTTTAATAGTTAATGCGTTTAGCTATTTCAATTTGTTTTGTAATAATTAGTTAACTAGGATTAGTTAATTAGTTTGTTTTGTAATAATTAGTTTAATTAGCTTAGATTAGCTAGTTAGCTTCTTATTCGATCCCTCCGTCGAGAGGGCGCAATGTTGTAATAAGCGTGCGTGTGTGTGATGCATGTCTTCCAACCCCCATTTCTTTCTCCATTTTACTTAACCGCTTACGATGGTTAGTTTTAGGGCATATTTCATTTAGCATACCTTATGCTATGCATGCGTACATCTATTCATCTGTTTTGCATGCACCGGGCTCAGCGCATCATATAAACCAGCATTGTATTTCAATTCCAACTTGAATACATGTTATCAAATCTGCATTTCACATGACATTCTAGAATAGCCGAGCCTATTTTAGTTGCATTTCTGCATGTGTTGCATTAGCCATCTTAACATGAACTAGGATCATGCATGATTTCTAACTAGTTCTTTGTTTTGGCTCGGAGTACATTGTGAGTGTTTACGCTTTAGCATACTGCATGTGTGTTATTGATTGCCATGAAAGCATGCTTGCCATGAGGCTAACTGCTTACTTGATATAACTGCCTGAATGCCTGTGGGT
The DNA here is from genome assembly GCA_030407325.1 of Camellia japonica. Lineage (NCBI taxonomy): Eukaryota > Viridiplantae > Streptophyta > Magnoliopsida > Ericales > Theaceae > Camellia > Camellia japonica. Next base: position 122,428,180 of record JAPPVO010000032.1, read on the forward strand.
GAAGGTTGGATTACTTGAATTGGAACAATTCATCAAATCCCAAATTTAGCCTACTTGCGAGTAGCAAACTTCAAACCATTTTCACAAACGAACATGCAATGTTTTGTTCAAAATTAGGCGATCTAGTCTATACTTGTATGTTGTGCGCATCACATAGTAATTCTAGCTAATTAACCGGAATAAAAGCACATGTGTTTTCAAAAACAAAATATCATGCTTAGTAAAGGCCGATCTTTTGATCGGGCGAACGGGGGTGCTCATTGCATGACCTTCCCCTCTCGTACCCAAGTTCTCGAGCTGAGGCAACTTTGGTGATGACGGACACGTGGCCTTTGGCATAAGTCAGGGTTTCCTAAATTCCCCCAAAATAAAATATTTAGGTGGTGACTCTGTATCTGGCAAAGTAGTCCATGTTTGGCACTTCTTTATTAAAAATCAGTTTTCCAAAACGATTTGCCGGATTTGGACTCTTTGATGATTTATCGATCTTACATCACACATTGTGAGATTAGATTCAGAACCGTGACATGAGTCCGAACTTGTAGTAGCTAGAGAGCAAACGAATTTCGTGCCCTCGCGCGCGGAGCTCGGGAGTCCTCGGGCACGTCTACAATAGACAACTGTTCAGACAGATTCAATAATAGTTTGGACAGATTCAGTTTGAATTCAATAGGTATGAACCTGTTTTGAACCCTTTGAACCTGTTCGGGTGGGTCTGAACTCGTTAGAGATCTGTTTGGGTGAAGGAAAAATTTTGGACCAATTTATTTTGAATTTTGAAAATGAAATTCAAAATTAAATAAATAAAATGCAAAATTTTTTGGCCCAAAAAGATAAGTATTGGGCCGGACAAGCCCAATCCAACCCAACCTCACACCACGCACCCGCACCCGCACCCAAGTCCAACCTGCTTGACTGACCAGACGGATGGCGGCGGCGTTGCGCGTGTGTGCTTTTTGTTTTTGGGTTCAATAAGTCTAACCCATTTCATCTATAACGTCACCCTTCCACACACTTGGGTACCCTTTGGGGCCCATCCGAAGTATCCCAAGCTAAGGTATATAAACCCATTCAAAACCTTAAACCTTTCTAATGTGGAACATGCACATTTCACAAATGTGTAGGAAATCCACCTAAATCCATTTCAACGAACCTTATTTGGTGAAGTTGTATGTTATTGCGATAAAGAACTTCATGTTGCTCGATGCTGCTAGAAGAGCTCCCACAATATCCAAGCCCCATAAAGAAAAAGGCCAATGACTTGTCAACTGTAGATGTTCTCTGGCCGTTTGGTGAATTTGATGTACAAAACTTTTGACACTTCTTACATTTTTGAACGTATTTCTGCATATACGACCATCAATAGCCTTCAAAAATAGCTCAATAAGCCAACAATCTCCCTCTAACATGACTTTCACATGTTCATTCATGTATTTCAAACAAGAGGGCTTCAACTTTATTAGGATGGACACATTTCAAATATGGACTGGTGAAGGACTTTTTGTATAGTGCACTAGATGGAGAGAGCTAGAACCGCTCTGATTTTTCTCAGAGTTTATTTGCTTCTTTCTTGTCAGTGAACAAAATCCTTTCTTTCAAAAAGATGATGATATGATACATCCAAGATGGTCCTAGCTCGGCACAAAGCACTGGAATTGCTTCAGGCTCTTCAATGCTGGGTCTTGGCAAGAATTAAAGCAGTAAAGGGTTATGAATCGTCGAATCAAACATGGCGGTGAAGTAGGCCAACTCATCAGCCTTGGTGTTTTCATCCTTGCCGATCTTCTCTACTCTTATTGCTTTGAACTTTTCGATTTCTTCTCTGACTAGCATTCAGTATTTGGCTATTATGTCATCTTTTGCCTTGTATTCTCCAGAAACTTGGTTGACAACCAGCTTGGAGTCACTGTACACCATTAGCTTAGTTGCCTTAATGTAGAGGGCTAATTTCAGACTGGTTAAAGGCGCTTCGTACTCTGTTTCGTTATTGGATGCTGGGAATATGAGTCTAATTGCTTGCTCAATAGTTAGGCCATCTAGCGAAATAAAGATAACTCCTAGCCCGACTCCATGTCTGTTGGAAGCTCCATCAACGAATAGCTTCCATATCTCCTCAATGAACAATTTCTAACTTTTTGATGGTTCTAAAGATTTCTTCAGATAGGAATGACTGTTATTTCTTTATCCTCGTTATCTGGTTGTACTGGATTTCCACTCGGTTATTCGTCAATTCCTTTGCTTAGTTGTCATGCCATGTTCCCTTCAGGCACTTCATTGCAAATTATATTCTCTGTTTCTCAGACTACCTCTTCACCTCACTACAGTGCATCATTGGGCCTAGTGGATGGAGCTACTATTGCCAAACTCAATGGTCTGTAATGATTTGAGGACCAGTTGATAAATCTGTTTAGTGTGGCCACGCGTCCCGTTAAATGTTGCACTTCCTTCGGAGTGTTTGGTCTTTCCAACTCTTGAATGACTTTAATTTGTAAAGGATTTTCTTTTATTCCATGGTTGGTCACCAAGAAGCCTAAAAATTTACCTGATCCCACACTAAATGTGTACATGGATGCATTCAATCGCAACTTCTGAGTCTTTAAAATATGGAACATCTTAGCTAGGTCACTGAGATGGTCAGACTCGTTCTTGCTTTTGATTACCATGTCGTCAATATATGCCTCCATTGTATTGCCAAGGAAAACAACAATTATTTTGGTGATCATCCTCTAAAAGGTTGTCCCTGCTTTCTTCATGCCAAAGAGCATTACCTTGTTGCAATACAACCCCTTTGGAGTTGTGAAGTAAGTGATCTCTTAGTCTGGTTTGTATATAGCAATCTGATAATATCCACGATATGTATCCAAAAAGCTAAGGCGATTATGACCTGAAGTAGAATCCACCAATTGATCAATCATTGGCAATGAAAAGTTATCCTTTAGGTACGCTTTGTTGACTGTTTTGTAATTGACCTAAACTTGCCACTTGCCATTTTTCTTCGGCACAACAACTGTGTTTGAAATCCGCTTAGGGTAATGGACTTCTCTAATTGCTCCTACTTCCAATAGATTTTCCATCTCCTTAGCCACAACCTATGCACGGTGTAATGATGACTTGTAGTTCTCTGAATGACAGGTCTAGCATGAAGGAAGACGTTGAGTTGACGACAGATGAAGCTTAGATCAATGCCAAGCATATTGTAAGGCATCCAAGAAAACATTTCTAAGTTAGACATCAGAAAGTCCAAGATTTCCTTTGCTAGATAAGGATGAGCCTAGCACAAGGAATTTTTCAGGATCATTTTCGTCTATCTTTACCTTCACAAGTTCTTCGATGACTTTTTCTTCGACTTCCTTACGACGTCTTCAAGCACTTTCGTATCATCTGGTTTTTCTATCATCTGAACAAATCCCTTGGCAGTTCGGCTGCCGTTTACGGTGATGAAACATTGCTTTGACATTATCTAATCTCCCAAGACCTCTTCAATCCTCCCCTATGCATTGGAAAATCTAACCACCTCATGACACGTTAATGATACAGCTTGCATAGCGTGCAATCATGCTTAGAATAATGTTTTAAGTGGAGGGGACCTTTAGAACTCCATTTTTTGATCACCGAACCTGTTTTGACCGGCAGTATAATCTGACCAACTGACCATTCAGGCATTAAATATAAACTGACCAAGGGAGACGTGACAGATGGCAGGTCTCTTTTGTCCAACTTGAGCTATTTAAAAGCATTATATTACATGATCTCGACTGAGCGACCTTGGTCAATCAAGATCTTCTTAATGTCATAATTTCTGATGCACAAAGTTACCACTAGCATGTCGTTGTGAGAATTCTATAGTCTCGCCAAATCTCTATCAGAGAAAGATATCACATTCTTTTCCTCTGCCTTGCCCTTCTGGAAAGTGGACTAGACACTGTGTACTTTCCTCATTTGTTTAGCCTTCTTAATCATGCATCTGAGCTCACAAACTCGCTTAGGATCAATGATAACCATTGATCACATTGATAACTCCTTGAGAAGGGGAGTAAAATGACATTCCATTAGACATGTCTTGATTTTGGGGGGCTACCTTAGCTCCATCATTAATGAAGCAGTCTAAGTGTCCTACTGTCATTAACTCTTGCAAGTGTAGTTTAAGCGACACACAATCTTCAGTTCGATGCCCCCTTTTGTCATGATAAGTGCAACAGTACTTTTCATCATAACCTCTCTGCACCTAACCCAACCGGGCATATGACTCGTCTTGAATTTTGCTAAGGATATGATAGATAGGCTTCTTGAATATCATAGCGATGGTGGTACGAGCTTTTAACTTCCATGCATTCTCCTATTCATCATCCAAAGGTGGATTAGCCCGATTTTTATTATTACGGTCCTTGTTATTGTTTTTGCTTTGTTTACCATTCTTCCCAATCATGTTAACTTTGGCTGAAGTCTTTTTGTTTGCCACTACTGTTTCGGCCTTTGCTTTTGCACAGGAAACATCTTCTTCAATCCTTATACGCTAGTTGACTCGTTCCATCAGAGCCTCCATGGTTAGGGGCATCATTGTTTGTGAGTCTTTCAATCTATGTCTGATTGGCAAACCTCGCTTATACTGGGCAATAGCTAGGTTAAAAAGACATTCTCCAATTTCATTGGATGTCTCCAATATCTATCGTTACATGACTTCAAAAAATCTTAAGGCCCCATACCAATAGCCAGCAAGTGATCAACCTCCTTGGGTGTCTTGGTGTTTGTTTTGAATCTGGTAACAAGTGCCTCTGTAAGCTGCACCCAAGTGGAAATTTTTCCTTCAAGTAATTTTTCAAACCAAGTCCAGCTTAAATGCCCTAGGCTTGACACAAACATGATGCACATCAAAGCATCATTCCTCTTGTGAATAGCCATGACTTGACAAAAGTGGCTAAGGTGCATGTAAGGATCTGACTTTCCATCATAAATAGAAAACTTCAGTTGGTTGAAACCTGTCAGAAAGGTGCGTTTTAGATCTCTGGTGAGAATGACACACTGTGCAATCTTGCTAGCTCTCTATTCGCTGGCATATGAACAACGCGTGGCATTGACATTGCTACCTTGACGTTGCCATATGTCCTAGGAGTTAGCCTCTACAAAATGGGCACCCTTCGGGGAGGGTTCGCTTGGGCTACACACCTCCTTTGAGCCCCTTCATCAAGGACAATCCTCAATTCCTCTGATTTAGGTAACTCCGAATAATAGGATGATATCTTATGAGAATGCGAGAGGCGATAGCTGCTCTCCTGTGAATAGGATCTCCATGTCCTTAATTTATTAGACCTTGAGTAATAAGAACATGACCTTAGAGAACACAATTGAGAATCATTTGTCCTCTACCTTCTCCTGCTATCAGGAATTATTGACATAGGATGTTTGTTTTGGTCCCTAGCTCATCACGGATTTCAACCCCAATGACACATTTTTCCCTTCACCTGGCGCTTCAAAAGCTCCATATCCGCCGCCATCTTTCTTATTATCTCATTTTGCTCCCTGACTCTATTCTCCAAACCTTGGGCATCGGACATTCTTCCTCGTTGATGTTCTTCTAGGGTTGGAGAACGTGGAATAGAATGAAAGTGCTTGTTACGCGTGTTTCTGTCAAACCCTCTTTTGGGTTGAGCACCCTCTTGCATTGGATCAACAGGCGAAAAATCTCCGCGCCTCCTATTGGCCTCAATGGTTTGGCCATCGACGATAAAGAGTGGAGGATCTTCATAGTTTGCCATTAAAATCTTTTAGAAGAGCTTGATCAAAAGATTTTCTATGTATTTCCCGTGGACGACACCAATTGTACAAGCTGGAAATAATCATCGTTTGTATAATCCTGGTAATCAAGTTTGTGCTTCTCCAAACGATGTTGTATGACCTAAAACACGAACACTAGTGCGCTACCTTGTAGGTGTTTGTTGGGAAACCCCTCCGATGGCTAAGTCAGTTCAAGGAATCAAAGTATAGAAAAGCTCTGTGAATTTGTGAATAAAGATTGCAATACCTAGATTAGGTTAATTATGAGCTTATACCTTCTGCAAGGTATAATTCCTCCTCATAGAGTCCTATTAGGAATCTGTTTCCTCAAGAATAATGTGTATCCTTTAACACCCATGATTACTACAAACCAAGTAAAATAACATAACTCTTAGCCCGACAATTAGACTAAAAATGCCATTCTAGTTAGTCAAGGACCGAGCAACCGTACTGAATGAACCTTACTTGCCTTTAAGACTTCTGAGCAACATGTTACGCCATGCTAACCTTAGACAAAAGACTCAATTCGATTGTTCGCTTCAATCACATGGCCAACTCCGCCTTGTCATAACCAGCTAACCATTGTCCGGTCTTCTAAAGATAGCTCTATCCTCAACTTAAAATGATACGAAGAGCAACGCAAAGTTAATTTAGCTCAGCCCAAACCCAAGGTCCATGTAAACTTAGTTCGACCCATTTGCACGATGCAAATATAAGGCCCATGTAAACTTAGCTCAGCTCATTTGCATGGCCCAAAACTAAGATCCACAAAAACATAGCTCTACCCACTTGCACGATACCAATTACCCTTTCACTTATATATGGGTTGTAATAATGACACTAGTAAGAATTGCAAATAAAAAATATTTAATGGTCAAAGATTTAAAATTTTAATATATATATATATATATATATATTTGTGCATTTCAAAATATTTTATACATTTTAATATATATTTTAGGATAAATTACACTTATCTCCCCTGAGATTTTTGATAATTATAGGAATCTCCCATGTGGTTTCAATAATTACACTAATCTCCCTTACTTTTGAAACTATTATTAAGATTCTTCCACTTTTACCCTCCATTATGCTATTTAGCAGAATTTGCATACGTCATACTAATGTCATGCTGATGCCATAGGTTATAATACCAAAAACGACAAAATTGTCCATTAGTTACCTTATCTATTTAAATAAGAAATTTCACCCACCTTCCCTGAGTTTTTGCATATATATTATCAAAAATCCATACATATTTTAGCATTATTTAATAAGATTCTTAAATTTCATGCAATATTAAATAAAACTCTTAAATTGCTAAGACATTATTAAATCATTTAACGAAAAAAAAAACTTAATTTTCGTTGATAAAATACTTAAAAATAAACAATCTCTCTAAAATTAATATTAGATAATATCCTAATAATTTAATATAAAACTTATTTCACACTACATAAACAACATAAAATTTATCATTTTAAGTAACACATTTATTATTTGAACTTTTTTTAAAAGTTGAAATAAATGGATTTTTTTTTTCTACAATTTGCATTACTTATTTATTCATATGTAAAAAATTATTATTTTATATTTTCTCAATCATATATAATTCTCAAATTTTAATTTTTATATTTGAGTTATTAAACTTCTAGTCAATGCATATTTAAAAAACGCAATTTAATATTTCTTGCACGATGAAAAAAATATATATATATAGTCACGTGCCAATCAAAAGGTAATATGGTCATTTTCATACCCAAGTAACGCCGTATGTACGAACTTAATAGATTGAGAAAATCTTGATAATAGTTTCAAAAGTAAGAGAGATTAGTATAATTATTGAAACCACAAATGAAGTCCCTGCAATTATTAAAAATCTCAAGAGAGGTAAGTGTAATTTACCCTATATTTTATACAATTTTTCAACACTAACAACATTTGGAACGATTTTTTTTTTTAAATTTTCTTTATATATTCATAGAAAGTAAATTTAAGTGTATAATGAATTTTCATAAAAACATAAATATGAATCCCATATATGATGGATACTATATATAAAACTCATATTTTATCTCATATCTATTGTTTATTCTATGAAACGTTTTTTGTATTTAATACAACTAATTAGTAAAAGTACATTTTGTTTCTAGTACAAAGTTCATGCACATAGAGCATGTGGGCCTTATCTTGACAAAGTATTGCTTCTCTCAAGTTTATATCGGATTTGTGAGTGTTGTGAGGTCCTTCTGGACCCGTCATAGATCCTGCATCAGTAATCTAAATCGTTCAACTTGTATGACTTATGGAATGTTTTATCTTTGTAAAAAATCACGTTGATCGGATATCAATAACTATTTAATCAAATAACATTTGTGTTAATGGTAAATATGATTTTGAAAATAAATTATTGACACAAAAATGATCTACTTAAGTGGCTATTGATATCCAATCAACGTGATGTTTTGTACGGTTAAGGTACTCGACAAACCATACATATTGAACAGTTCGGGTTATCAATGTAAACTTCGTGGTAGCACTATGGAGTCCCAACAGCACTCTCCAATTGGTTTTCCCAACTGAAAATAAGCTTCTCCCTGTGACAAAAATGTCAAAAAGGAATATTACACCTTATTTTTCAAAAGAATATGCAATGGTATTGAAGCTATACTTCACATTATTAATTACATGTGATGTGTTAATAAATAATTAGGCTTGTTTTTCAATGTCAATCTAATTTGAATTGTTCAGTTTTGTTTAATATTTTACGCCCTCATCTTCTTTATTAATGTTCATCATGCGCTATATGTTAGAAATTATGGTTTTTATAGGCTTATTTTGGGCTAAATTTGAGCCCAAATTTGAGTGGGGCCCACATGTCTTTTGGGGTGGATCCAAAGAGGTGACGTATTCTTTACCACATGGCAAGTCACATGGTGAAGGCGGTTTATCAAAACCATTTATCTGTGAATGGGAAGTTGACATGGCTTTTGGGTTCGTTGGAATGGGAAATTAAAGAGCCAAATGTGGGTTACCTTAAAATGGTTGTCCTACATTGAAACTTTAAGAGAGCTTATACGAGTATATAATCTCTCGGTGGACAAACTTGGGTTGGGCCCCAAGGGGCACCCCAAGTTTGTAGAAGGAAGGAGTTATGGACAAAGTGAGCTTTGGCTCAAACCACCAAACAGGCGCACGCGTCGCTACCGTCTGTCTGGCTGAACTAGGCTGGGTGCGGGTTGTGGGTTGTGGGTCGGGTCCTAACATTAATTTTTTGGACAAAAAATTATTTCAATTTATGAATAAAATTAATTCAAATTTTGCGCCAAATTTGAATTTAAATTTTCTATCCAAACAGTGCCTTTTCTGGTCCATTTTCCAGCAAATTCAAACAGAGTTTTCAAACTGTTTAAACAGATTGCACTAGACAGATTCAATTTCTTTCCCCAACAGATTCAAACAGATTCCACTAGTTGGATTCAAAATCAGACCTGTTCAGTTTGAAACCATACCTATTCAGCCTTTCCAAAGAGTCACCATTTGACCTATAAATACAAGAACTCTTCCAATAGTCTTATCAATCCGAAAATTCTCTTGTTGCTTTCTTTTTTCTCTCTTGCATAGATATATTCTTCATATTAGTTTTTTTGACAAATTTCTGAGAGTATAGAACACAGGTTCTAGTTCACCGAAATAGATTGTTTTTAGTACTAATACAATTTGTGACAGATCATTGTATCTTGGAAGATAGACGCCATTATTCCGTAAGCACCTGAGCAGGGCAAATTAAGGACAGAGTATCTCACACTCGACTTGATCATTTTTGTTGTTAAGTTATTTCGGTAAATAAATTCTGTAAGTAATTTATTTTTGTTTATTTGATTTGTTTCAAGTAATTTATTATACACAGAAGATTATTCCACCAATCTTAAGACAGATTCAAATTATTCTGTTTGTACAGAATTTTTCGTTTGTTTCCTTTTTCTTTCTTTCTTCTTCTTATAGAAATTATTTTCTGTGCTTACACAAAGTAATATTCTGGTTGAAAAATACAAATAGTAGTAATATATTGTTTGACAGATAATAATATATTGTTTATCATTAACAATTTTAGAATATTAACATGTGAAGTTGGTCAGAAATTAATTTTGGATTTCAGAAATAATTTCTGAGTTCTCATTAATTAAAATTCTATTTTCAATATTTTAAGTTCTGAAGTGTTACAGAAATAGTTTTCTGTGTGGAATTAATTTGTTTAAAAAAAATTTATTTTCAAATTAATTAGAAATAAAATGTACAATTCTTGTTTCTTTTATTTTTACAGAATTAAATTCTGTGTTTATGATTTAAATTTTCTGTGTAGTATAAAAATCTATTTCTAATTCTAATTTTGGTTTATAATTTAGAATTCATGGCTGTTGAAACTAATCACACTAATGTTCAAACCAGTACTGGTATGGTGGCTGCAATTGCTTCAACCCCTCATCCTGTTGTGACTGTGCCAATTAATCACGATGAAAAGCTAGAGAAGTTCTTAGGAATTTATTTCAAAAGATTGCAGCAGAAAATGCTATTCTATCATACTTTTCTCAACCTGATACATTTTCTCTGTGAAAATGCTCCTACTTTGAAAGAGGATGAAACCAACTGAAAAGTGGTTACTGCGATTGATGCCTGGAAACATGTTAATTTCCTTTGCCATAACTATATCTTGAACGGGCTTGATAACACATTGTACAACATCTATAGTCCTATGTAGACGGCTAAGGAACTTTGAGAGTCCTTGGATAAAAAGTATAAAACAAAAGATGCTGGCTCAAAGAAATTTGTGGTTGGCAAGTTTTTGAATTTTAAAATGATTGATTCAAAAAATGTAATCAGACAAGTTCAAGATCTCCAGCTTATTTTGTATGACATTCATGCAGAAGGCATGTCTCTCAGTGAATCCTTTCAAGTTGCTACCTTAATTGAAAAATTACCACAAGGCTAGAAGGAATTCAAGAACTACCTCAAACACAAGCGCAAAGAAATGATTGGAGGAATTAATTGTAAGTTTGAAGATTGAGGAGGACAACCGCAATTCTGAGAAACGGGTTGGTAAGAATCCAATGAAATCGAAGGTAAATGTGGTGGAACATGAACCAAAAGTAAAGAAACGGAAGTATTCTGGAGAAACTTCCTCACAAGGCTCTGAAGGAGGGGAAACTAAGAAGTACAAGTTCAATGGCAAATGTTACATCTGTGACAAAAAAGGGACATCGAGCCAAAGATTGCCGTAGCAAGCGCAAAGGCAAAGGAAGATAAAGCAAGAAGTTTGCTCAAGCCAATCTGATCGAAGTGGACAAAATTTCCAATGGTGTAGATGACAAATCTTTCTGTAGTTGTTTTCGAGGCAAATCTTGTTAGAAATCCTAAAGAATGGTGGGTGGACAATGGTGCTATTCGTCACATCTATGCCGACAAAAAGATGTTCACATCTTATTCTGTGGTGGACAACGGCGAACAACTATTCATGGACAACTCCTCGACTTCTAAAGTCGAAGGACAAGGAAAGATTATTCTAAACATAACATCTGGAAAGGAACTCATTCTCAACAATGTACTTCATGTACCAGACATTTGCAAGAATCTTGTTTCCGAATCTCTGTGGAGTAAAAAAATGAGTTTAGGCTAGTTTTTGAAAGTAAAAATTTGTATGTACCAAAAACGGGGATGTATGTAGGGAAATGTTACATGTCTGTTGGCCTTTTCAAAATAAATATAATAACTGTTGTACCCTCTGTTATTAATAAAAATACATCTTCTTTTTACTTGCTTGAGTCTTCAAATTTGTAGCATAGTAGACTAGGACAAGGTAATTATGGATCTTTGCGTAGATTAATTAATATGGAATGTTTGCCTAAATTTGAAATGATCCAAATCATAAATGTGAAATTTGTGTTGAGGCAAAATTAACCAAAACTCCTTCTCATACAATTGAAAGAAGTATGAAACCACTTGGATTAATTCATAGTGACATTTGTGATTTTAAATCAATTCAAACTAGAGGTGGGAAAAATATTTTATCACTTTCATAGATGACTATACTAGATATTGTTATGTTTATTTATTCGAACCAATGATGAAGTTTTGGAAACTTTCATTCAATATAAGAATGAAGTTGAAAATCAATTTAGTAAGAAAATTAAAAAACTTTGGTAAAAAAATTTAAAAAAAAACTAAGAAGTGATAGAGGTGGTGAATATGAATCACCTTTTGGTGAGTTTTTGTAAAAAACATAAAATCATTCATCAAAACCATCGCTCCTTACTCACCTTAGCAAAATGGAATTACTGAAAGGAAAAATAAGACTTTAAAAGAAACGATGAATGTCATGTTAATAAATTCTGGATTACCTCAAAACTTGTGAGGGGAAGCAATGTTTTCTACTAATTATATTCTTAATAAAGTACCCCGAAAGAAAGTGAATCAAACACTTTATGAAATGTGGCATGAGAGAGTATCATCCTATAAATACTTAAAAATATGGGGGTGTTTGGCTAAAGTGGTTATTCCTAGTTCTAAAAAGACTAAGATACGTCCTAAAACTATTGATTGCATATTCATTGGATATGCCAAAAATAGTAGTGCATATCGGTTTTTGATTCATAAGTCAGAACATTCCGAAATGCATGTAAATACTATTATTGAATCTCGGAGTGCATCATTCTTTGAACATATATTTCTAAATAAGACTAGACAAGAGACTTGTACTAACAAAAGATCTTATGATGCCATTACTAGTCATGATCAAGAACAAGAGCAAAAGTTATATCAAAATGAGGAAAAGGAACCTAAGCGTAGTAAACCTGCTAGAACCTCAAAATCTTTTGGTTTAGATTTTCTAACTTTCTTGTTAGAAAATATATAGCGACCCCGGTCTTTTCCCTTTTGATTATTGTATCCGGACTTATGTTCCGTAGATTCCATTGTTGTATTATTGTTGTTGTCGTCCTTTAATTCCTTAGCTTTGGGTTATAGGATGTGTTGGGCAGATTATGTTACAGGTTGGTTGAGCTTAGGAACCAAAACTAGTTGCCTAGATTTTGGCTTGTCCGCTCGAGCGGGGAGTTTGACGCTCGAGCGGGGACTTGTTGTTGCTTGTCCGCTCGAGCGGGGTTTTGGCGCTCGAGCGGGAAAAACACCCATCCAGTATTTCTTGTGCAGGGTTGGACGCTCGAGCGGAGTTGGGCCGCTCGAGCGGGAGTCTGTGAGTGTCCGCTCGAGCGGGAGTTTGTCCGCTCGAGCGGGGCGGCTGAGTATAAAATCGTGTTTTAGTGTTTTAAAACAGTTTTTCAGCCCCTTTCAGTTTATAAAACCCTAGGTTACGAGTTCTCTCTCTCCTAACCCATCTTCTCTCTTAGGATTGATCTATTTAGAGTGTGTATCTACCCTAGTTCCTTCATTAAAAAGGTAGAGGAGAGTGAGGGCTACATTTTAATCTGAGAAATTGTTGGTTTGGAGCACTTTGGAGTTTTGGGCATCATCTTCATCTTCTCCTTTTTGAGTTATTTCTTCGAGGTAGGGATTTCCTACTCCATTTATACGCTTTAATCCTAAGTGGTGGTATTTTGGTATGTGGGGGTAGTTTGATAATTTTGGGAGAAACCTTAAGGTTTTGTCATAGATTAATTTATATAATTAATTTAAGGGAAGATTGTGATATTGGGTTAAATTCATGAGATTGGGGAATTTAGTGGTTTAATGATGTATTTGGTAGATTAAATACTACCTTTGAGAATATTGAAATTACATTTATTGTTATAGTTATTTCTTGCTTAGAAATAATTGTTTTGGGCTATCGGTGGAGGATAGCCATTGATTGTTGTAGACCTTGCATGCGGTTTAGGTATAACTGAAATTGAGTTAATTGTTTGACTGTTGAGTTAATACAGAACATTCGTCTATTAATTATGTGTTGTATATGGCAAGTATTGATTATGTTGCATATGCATTTGATTTTGGAGGAGATAGGGGATGAACTCCACGGTTTAGGGGAAGATAGGGGATGGACCTCTAAACCGGACTTGTTGGGAGGAGATAGGGGATGGACTCCAGTAGCATCACTTATATGTGTGCTTCTTGATTAATAGAAATATTTCTATTTATTGTTGATATGATACATCACCAAAATGTGTATCAATTGGGAAGTATGGAAGTGAAATTGATTGTGATTGATATAATACCAACATGTGTATTCGTTATATTAGGTTTAACTTGAATTGTTATTCCTGTTGAATTGGAAGTATTGTTAATAAAAGATGAAACCCCAGTTGAGTTATTTGGCCAGGTTCTGAGCCATAAATGGAAGGTGAATTATGCCATAGACATTGTGTCATAGGCAATGTAGACATTCGTGTCATGAATTTGTAAATTGATTATCCGGTGTTAACCATGTATCAGATGCTACTGCTTTAGTTAATTCATATGCTTGGTTTGGTATTTCTCTACTGGGCTGTGGCTCACCCTATATGGGAACTTCATTTTCAGGTTCAGGTGGTTCATTACCTCCAAGGACTTAGCTTGTGAGGATTTGGACTCGAAGACTTGTTTTTATTTATTTGTTTTTATTTGATACATGTAAACATTCAAGCCTAGGGCTTTATTTGTATTGAGTTAGAACTCTTATTTCTTTGTGTCCAAGTGTTGGCTTGGTAAGATGCAAGCCCGTAGGGCATTTATTTTGATGTTACATGTAATGCTTTTATTTAGTAATACTCTGATGGATAATAGAATGTTTCGTTTTCTATTAATGCATGTTAATCTTATATATGATGGGTTTTATTTTGAGGGCGTTACAAAATAAGCCTTTAACTTTCAAAGAAGGTATGTCCAATCCCGAGGTTCCTTTATGGAAAGTGGTTGTAAATAGCAAAGTTGAATCCATCTTACAAAATCACAATTTTGCCACCAGGTTGTAAACCTCTTGGATACAAGTGGTTTTTCAAGAGAAAATTAAAAGCGGATGGATTAATTGACAAATACAAGACAACACTTGTGGTTAAAGGATATAGACAAAAAGAATGTCTTGATTACTTTGACACATACTCACTAGTTATTAGAATAACATCCATTAGAATACTAATTGTCATTGCATCTTTCTGCAATCTAGAAATTCATCAAATGGATGTCAAAACAACTTTCTTAAATGGTGAATTAAATGAAGAAATTTACATGGAACAACTAGAAGGATTTTCTGTTCTAGGAAAAGAAAAGAAAGTGTGTAAATTGGTTAAATCATTATATGGTTTAAAGCAAGCATCAAAGCAATGGCATGAGAAATTTGACAAGGCAATGATATCAAATGGATTTAAAATTAATGAATGTGACAAATGTGTTTATATTAAAAATACAAACAAATGTTATATTATAGTATGTCTTTATGTGGATGATATACTCATCATAAGTAGTAATAATGACATGATTAAAGCTACCAAGAAAATGTTGAATAAACATTTTGACATGAAGAACATAGGGATTGATGATGTAATACTTGGTATGAAAATTACCAAAACATCAAAAGGATATGCTGTGTCACAATCACAATATATTGAGAAAATACTTAACAAATTTAGCAAAGATGCTGATCATTTTTCTAGAATACTTGTGGATCTTAATTTGTTTCTTTCTAAAAATATACAGGACAGTATTTCTCAATTAGAGTATGTCCAAATTATTGAAAGTTTAATGTACTTGATGAACTGCACTCGCCTAGATATAGCTTATGCAGTATATAAATTAAGTAGATATACGAGTAATCCAGGAGTAGAACACTGGAAAGCTATTATAAGGGTTCTAAGATATCTCATATTTACTCGTAACATTGGGCTAAATTATACTAGATATCCAGCAGTACTTGAAAGATACTGTGATGCAAACTGGATATCGGATACTAGAGACTCAAAATCCACCAGTGGGTACGTCTTTACTCTTGGTGGTGCGGCTGTATCTTGGAAATCTTCTAAACAGACGTGCATTACTAGGTTTCTGATGGAATCAGAGTTTATAGCTTTAGATAAAGCTAGGGAAGAAGCAGAATGGCTTCGTTACTTCCTTGAAGATATTCTAATGTGGCCAAAATCGGTGCCTGCTACATGCATACGTTGTGATAGTCAATCAGCAATAGGTAGAGCATAGAGTCATATGTATGCACGACATATTCGTCGTCGACATAACTCCGTGAAACAACTACTCTCTAATGGAATTATTTCCATTAAATATGTGATGTCTAAAGACAACATAGCGGATCCACTAACCAAAGAGTTAGCAAGAGAGTTAGTTGAGAATTCATCGAGGGGAATAGGACTTAAGCCTATTAAATAAAAAGTTACCATAATGGCAATCCAACCTAGTTGACTAGAGATCTCAAGATCTAGATTCAACGGGACAACCGAGTTGTGTATGACTCATAATGATCACTGAGGAGTCAAACTCCTACCCATTTCTATGATAAAATAGTGATGTCTATAGCGTTTTAGGTTAAGTAATACTTTTAATGATTCTTATATCTAGGAATACCTAGTGGAGTATGGCAAGATACTCTTCATAAGAATCGCCTTATGAGTGTGAATTGGCCTGGTTCTATGAGATTTGTAAAGGGCTACAATTCTCTAAAGTACTCATGAAATACCTGGTTGTTCAAGACCAAAATGAACACAATGGTAAGAACTAAACTGTGTCTTGTAATATACTATGTGAGTTTTATTGTCTTGGTTTACACAAATGGCTGAATAGTTCAAGACATCAAGTTCACTGGTTAGTTAGTAAATTCGATGGTGTCTCACAAGGGAAGGCTCAAAATCAAAAGCTACCTATCCTTTGCAGAATATCTCTGATTTCTGTATTCTCTATAATAAGATCATGTTGTTGCATTGCCTCTCTGTCAAATTCCATTCATGTGGGGGATTGTTAAAAATTATGGTTTTTATAGGCTTATTTTGGGCCAACTTTGAGCACAAATTTGAGTGGGGCCCACATGTCTTTTGAGATCGGTCCAAAGAGGTGACGTGTGACTTGTTGCATAGTAAGTCACACGGTGAAGGCGGTTCATCAAAACCATTTATGAGTGAATAGGAAGTTGACGTATTTTTCAGGTTCGTTGAAATGGGAAATTAAATAATTAAATGTAGGTTACCTTAAAATGTTTTTCCCACATTGAAACTTTAAAAGAGGTTATGTGAGTATATAAACTCTAGGTGGATAAACTTGGATTGGGCCCTAAGGGGCACCCCAAGTTTGTAAAAAGGAGGAACTATGGACAAAGTGAGCTTTAACTCAAACCATCAAACATGCACGCGTGCCGCCGCCGCCGGCTGTCCGGCCGAACAGAGTTGAGCTAGGCCAGGTGCGGGTTGTAGGTTGTAGGTCGGGTCCTAACATTAATTTTTTGGACAAAATTCATTTAATTTTTTTTGAATTCTTGAGGGGAAAATTATTTGAATTTATGAATGAAATTAATTCAAATTTTGTGTCAAATTTGAAATCAAATTTTCTGTCCAAACAATGCCTCTTCCGGTCCATTTTCCAACAGATCCAAACAGATTTTTCAAACTGTTTAAACAAATTGCACTAGACAGATTCAATTTCTTTCCCAAACAGATTCAAACAGATTGCACCAGTTCGATTCAAAACTAGACCTATTTAGTTTGAAACCATACATGTTTGGCCTTTCCATAGAGTCACCATTTAGCCTATAAATACAAGAACTCTTCCAACAGTCTTATCAATCCAAAAATTCTCTTGTTGCTTTCTTTTTACTCTCTTGCATACATATATATGCTTCATATTATTGTTTTAGACAAATTTCCGAGAGTATAGAACATAGGTTATGGTTTGCCAAAACAGATTGTTTTTAGTGCTAATACAATCTGTGAAAGATCGTTGTATCTTGGGAGATAGACATCATTATTTTTTAAGCATCTAAGCGAGGTGAATCTATCTTAAGAATAGAGTGTCTCACACTCGACTTCATCATTTTTGTTGTTAAGTTATTTCGGTAAATAAATTCTATAAATAATTTATTTTTTGTTTATTTGATTTGTTTCAAGTTATTTATTATACACCGAAAATTGTTTCAACAATATATTCTTTGATTTTTATCAATAAATATTTCTTTTTGTTAATAAAAAAATAAATTGTTACATGACACTCTCTTAAAACAATACCAAAATACTAACTTTTACAGTTTTAACCAATAAAAAATATAGAGTAAAACATTACATGAATTTTCATTCTTAAGTACACTAGATAATTTTGCCTCAGTTCAGTTATAGTGCATAGCACCAATTCACAATAGGATCTCAGTCCCAAACAATAATCAATAAAAAGTATCTCACCTTGCCGTCTTTACGTAATTATTATAAATAATTATAACTGCGAATGACTAACTTTGATATTGTGCTATATTTACAACAATTACAATAATCCAAACAAAAACTAGTCTCACTAAATTAATGAGAACGACCGCAAACAACCATTCATGTCTATGACTCTCTTCGTTTTGATAACATTACAATATTATCTTAACACTCTAAGTGAGAAGAATATTCACTCATTCAAAACAAAAATTAAAAAAGAAATTAGCGTAATGACATTGACATTAGCTATAACTCTTTCTATCTTCCCTCTATATAAACACTTCATTAATGTCTGAGCTTAGACATAAGTTTCAGAAATAAGAGGAAGTAAAAGTAATCTCTCACTCTCTCTCTCTCTCTCTCTCTCACTCTCTCTCAAACTTTGTAAAGTTTTTAGAAAGGTCTCTCTCACCCAATCTGTAACTTCTTAGGCTGTATTTGGTTAATGAACTTAAGGAGTGACTTGGAATGGAAAAAAGAAAACTTAGGTAAAATATGGATGAAATATAACTATATTTCACCTACGTTTCACATATCTTTTCCCAATCCTTTTTCAAATTTCTTTGCAAATCCATAAACCAAACATAGTCTTAACCTTAGAGAGGTGGGGTGAGAGCATACATATTCCATCTGTTTCATTCTGTTGTGTTCTATGATTTCATTATTTATTAGTATTTGTATCTTTTCTTCTTGGATTAATTTAAGTTATTCTTTGAATATACATTTAATTCATCACATCCTTTTAATTTGTTTAGGTGTTGGAGAATTAATTCAAGAATAGATATGGAACATTATTGCTTTGAGAAGGTGCTCTCTCACATAGATATTACCCGTACCTTGGAGATACTGAGTGCGACACCTCATTTACCTGGCCACAACAATGCCATCATGGATATGTGGGATAATGGTGGAAGACATTGGAAGCTTCAGATGACACTAAGCAAAGATCAAAGAAAGGCCTTGAAACCAAAAGAATGGCTTCGATTAGTAAGGATTAATGAAGTGGAGGAGGGTGAAAAAGTGAGGTTTTACTACATTCCCACTCACAATTCATACACGTTTGTGACACTACAGGAAATTACATTTTTCCTGACCAATTTTGCTGACTAACTTTTATTTAGTCGCAAAAAATTTTCATTTGGCGACTAAATAAAAATTTGGTCGGCAAAGGTTTGGAGTTTTGCCGACCAATATTTTTTAGTTGCCAAAATATAATTTTCTGCGACCAAAATAGAAATTTGGTCGGCAAAAGTTGAAGAGGGAAGACAAAAAAAAAAAAGTGGGAATGAAAAACTTTTTAGCGACTAAAAAATTTTGGTTGCAGATAATAAAACTACGCCGTTTTGGTGGTATTGAACTAAATTTTGGCAAATACCGACTAAAGTTTGGTCGGCGTTAATTTAGGTTTTAAGTTACTAAATATTTTTAGTCGGGGAATATTACTTTTTGCCGACTAAAATTTAATTTGGTCGGCATTAGTTCATGTTTTGGCTACTAAATGATTTTAGTCGTCATATATTAACATTTTCCGACTAAACAGTTTAGTTGGTAAAAACGGTGACAAAAACAGTGACTAAACTTCTTTTAGTCGGCAAATTGCACATAAAAATCTAGAGGGAAATTTTAAGTTGCCGCCCAAATTTTGCCATTATTTTTTTTTTGTATATCAATCTCTTAGTCCATCACAAGCAAGCAAGTTCTCTCTCTCTCTCTCTCTCTCTCTCTCTCTCTCTCTCTCTCCCTCTCTTGCTCTCTTTATTTCACACAGGGAATGAATCACCACCACCGTTCATCTCACCGTTGCACACATGACTACCGCCTCTCATCTTCCACTATCGCACATCATCACACCGCCACTGCCGCTCACCATTGTCTCGCCTCCCATCGACATTCAAGTTTTTCTTTATCTGTGTCCCCCCCTTTCTCTCTCTTTCCATTTCACTCTAGCTCTAGAGTTTTATTTTTTTTTGATATTGTAGGATTTCGATTTCTATGAAATAAGTAAATGGGTTTTGATTTGTGTTCTAGATTTATGGTCTTTTGAACTGATTATTGGTGTGGTAGATTAGATTTAGCGATTTGGCTGTAATTTGTAATCGATTCTTTTCGCTAATTGCTTTTTCCTCTTTACCACACACGCATGAGTTCCTCACCCCAACCAACCTCTGAAGCTCTCATCCACCAGGTATTTCCTCCGTCTTCCTCTATCTTTGTCTCTCTCTCTCTCTCTCTCTCTCTCTCTCTCTCTCTCTTTCACCCCTAATTTGTGAACCCTAGCATTTTTTTTCCCTGCAGTGTTGCTGCTACTCTTTGCCACCATGGTTTCCACCATCAGCCGCTAGCTTTACCCTCTCAAGTAACTCAATCACTCTCATGCCCTCTTTCTCTTACTCCCCGATTTGTGATTTTCAATATTTTTTTTCTCCTTTGAAGAGCTTAATGCGTTAATAAAAAATAGTTAGATTCATTGATAGTAGAACTTTGTTCTCCTAATATTTTAGGTATTTTTTGTGATTGGTGGTTCATTCATTCAGTTTTAGCTTGTTAGAGGCTTATGGTTCAACATTCTGTGTTTTGCTATATTAGTTTGAGGTTGTCAAATTGAATTTCTATTGCACATTGTTTGGGTGATTGCCATGAAGTAGGAAAAAGGAAACTTTCTAATCTCTATTATTTTTAAACAACTGGCATACTATCTCTGCCATCATTTATCACTTGGTTGCTCCTCGCTTTGCGCAGTATCTGGATGAGAACAAATTGTTGATTCTTAAGATTGTCGAGAGCCAGAACTCAGGGAAACTAAGCATGTGTGCAGAGTAAGAGTGATCTGTTCCCCTCTCTCTCTCTCTCTCTCCCCACCTTAGATTCTAATCTTTTGTAATTTAATATACAATAGCTCTCCATTCTTAAGCAGTTTTGTTTTATAATTTCTCTTCAATTCAATTTAAGTTAATATTCTACTAACCATGGGTGTTAGATTACTGCGTCTCCTACATGTCTAATAATGTTTTGACTTTATCAGTAATTGGGTGGTCAAGTATTTTGGATATAGCTATTTCATTTTGATGAAAGTGCACAAGAATGGGTAGATTTTTCATTTTTTCTGAAGATTTAGAAGGAAAAAAAGGAGGGCAGGAGGTGGTGTGCTAGTTAGCAATGAAAAAGTCAAGAAGAATTTGGCTTTCAAAAATCCTATGGATTTTCTTGTGGATAGAGAAAATAGCCCATCAATTTTTAGTTATGTTTGCTAGGATTTATTTCTGTGGGCTTAACCCTTTCCTAAAAGTAACCTGGTCCCTGCATACTCTCTCTTCATTTCTCATGTTCAGGTAAATTTGTTCCATTTGATGTTGATCTAATAAATTAAAACCCAATAGTGTTAATTCAATTGGCATGATTTTTAATGTTTTTAATATTAATTTTATTTGTTATTCCTTATAATAGTGTTAATTGTCAGGATTTCCTTTGTATATCCACTACAAGAAATTACACTTTTGCCGACCAAACTAACAATTTTCAACAAGTTCATTTTGAAATACAAATAGACATGGATCAAGTATACATCACAAGCAGCAACTGCAAATAGATCCCAAAAATAAAACAGAAAATGTACTCTTCATTCAATCACAAATATGAAATTTAACATATTTTCAAAATAGGGGACCCACAGTAGAACTGTAATACCCTCATTCCAAACCTTAACAATACTATTCATCCTACATCAATTAGGTAAGAAAATTTTTTCAATTATATATGTGAGTTTACATCCCTTTCTAATACTGTGTTTTAAAGTTGAGGCTCGTATGAAAATTTGACTGTTTTAGGTATTCAAATTTGCGTTATCTTTCCTTATTCATTTTGGTATTTACAGATACAAACTTTAAGGTTTCTTTGTTAGAATATTTAACCGCATGTGGTCTGAGCCCTAGACAGGTCGCTACATGACAATGCTTCCGATGTGCCCCAAACTTGGAAAGATGCTAATTCTTGGTGTTGCATTCAATTTCCTAGACCTAGTGTTGACTATCGTTACTGGTCTTAGTGTCTGAGATCCATTCTTAACACCAATGGACAAGAAGGATGTAAGTCAAGCTTCCTATCTTTGTATGATTAGATGACGGTCACGTACTTTTTCTTGAATAGACTCAGGTTCAATGATTCATGCTCTTATTTAGATGTTCTTCATAGCTTGCAATTGTAGCTACACAATTGTACATTTGAACTCTTTGGTTTAGTTGAATGGATTCACCATAGATGCTTGTTTGACTTATTTAGTTACTTTTTCTTGGATAGGCTCAAGTATTGTTTTGGGCATAATTCATCTTTGTTTGTGCATGATTTGATGGTTTGCTTCAAGAAAAGTTTCTTTATAATGGGGATTTTGGAGTAAAACTATGACTTATGATGTCAAGATTTATAACTTGCATATGAATTGTCTGATAAGCCTTCCATTTATTTAATTTGCAATCTAATTGCCTGAATCTAGACTACCAAAATTGCAATTTATGATACAAGGCAAATAATCCTCGAACTTTGTGTTTCATGCTTTTTGTTCATATGCTTTTGGACCATAAAATTTTCATCATTTAAATTTTGATTTATTATTTAAGAGATTGGCTTACAAGGAAGTTCATCCAATGAATTTTGGATGTACGTGGCTTTTGTTTTATGTTTCTGCTCTTTGTATTCTTTAGAGCCTGGAAACTGAACTTTTGTAATTGGTTTTCATTTTCTTCTACTTAGAAAGCTCTCTGTTTAGTTTATGTTGTGATTCTTAATTTTTTTCAGCTAACTGCATACTATACTGAGAAGATCACATTGGAGACCGACAATTCCATTGTTGATTTCTTGAAAAGAATCATATTTGTTAACCTTTCAGCATTTTGAATATTTTTATAAATACCTAAATTAAAAAGTCATCATGTGGCTTCTCACTCACAGTGCTTGTGTTCACATTCAACTAGTAGTGTCTTCATATCAAATCAAGCTACTCGTCCTTAGTGAGTATTCTATGTTGTGTCACATAACCTTGAGAACTGTTCTTATTTGATCTTTGTTTATTGTTGCCTCATAACTCTTGCAAATGCATTCATCAAATTGTTTTTTTATGCTACTGTTATTATCTTCAAGATAGTTACCTCTCATCTCTATGAACATCATTGTTCAAGTTATTTTCATTTCTTTGCACATTCTTCCTCTGACGCACAAAACATGTACTTGAGGCTGAACCGTGGTGTAAGCCTCTTGAGATTGTTAACTTTTGATGCCTGATCTGCTTGATTCATCTCGTGGAATCATTTTGTACTATGCAAGAAAGTGTGCATCTGTTTTGTTAATATAGTAAATGAAAGATAAATAGGGATTTAACTATAGTTTTCATAACTTGATGGAATGATTTGGCAAGATTTCTATGTATAATTTTTGTTACTTCATGTAATCTATGCGAGTGGTGACATGTATGCATTGGCAACACAATGAAAAGTCTTCATCAGTTGGTTTAATTGGCAATGACCTCCCTGCATCTGTGCTGAAATCACTGCCAAATTACAAATAAAAGTGATACACCTTATGTGGATGGATTTTCTATTGCAAGGAATTGATACTGGGCCCCAAACTTTTGCTATCTATAAAATCAGCCACTAGCCAGTCTCTGTGAGATGCCTATCCTTGCATATCCTCTCTTAACTTCATGCTTGATTCTCTGTTGTACTGGTTTGGTTTTTAACCTTTATGGTTGATAAGCTGCTAATACTATTTCAAATCATCAGGAAAATGTGAAGACAAAACATCCTCAGTTACTTTACGAATCAAAGTTATACAGAATTCTACAGAGAGAAAGTAATGACTGTTTTTATTAATTTATTATTTTAGTGGGACAATTGATCTATTATGAGCTCTTTTCCTCATATATTTGATACTCTTTTCTGTTTATAACACTTCTGAAATATTACAGTTGGAATTCCAAATGTGAGATGGTTTGGAGTAGAGGGAGACTACAATGTTCTAGTGACGGATTTGCTTGGACCCAGTCTTGAAGATTTGTTCAATTTTTGTAATAGGAAACTTTCTTTAAAGACTATTCTTATGCTTGCAGATCAAATGGTAACTGCATTTGATTTAATGCATACTATTATTGCATTTAGATAATTCTAAGTTTGTCAACACTTGTACTTGGTATTTATTTCAGATCAATCGAGTTGAGTCTGTCCATTCTAAATCCTTTTGACATCGGGATATCAAGCCAGACAATTTTCTTATGGGCTTGGCAAGGTGTGCAACCCAGGTTCCCCGTCAAAACTTCCATCTTTGTGCTGGTTAAAATTCCCCCCCTCCCCCCCGATATCTGTGTTTATTAGTCCTTCCATTTCTCTTTTTTTTTTAGGTCTACATCATTGACTTTGGTCTGGCTAAAAAATATAGAGACACTACGACCCACCAACACATTCCTTACAGGTGAGATGATTTTGATTAGTTTATTATTTAATGGATCTTGGTTGCCATCTGTGCTCTCATGAACACATAAACACACTACACGTTAGCTCTGTTCTTTTTCAGATACTCTTTAGTTGATGTAGGGTCAACAATTGATATACGAATAAGTTTAGGAATACAAAAACCGATCACAGAATCAAACACAATATATGTGAATGGACAAGCTTTTTCACAAACCAACTTTTTAAAAATCTTGTCTATTTATATGTATTATGTATTTATTTCTGTCTGTAACACAGGAACAAGTCCAGAAACACAGAAACCGATCACAAAATTTTATATAAGATTTTTTAAAAGTGGGCTCTCCCAACACTTAAAAATCTTATCCATATGTATTTTGTATTTGGTTTCTATGTTGATAACAGAACTAAATAGAGAGAAAAAGATGAGAGAGAATTAGAATGAACTAAGACTTACCATAGTCTGTAATTAGATGGTGTAGAGACCAAATGGTTGTGAAGTGGGTGATGTCTTTGTGCACATAAAAGAGACCTATTTATACATCTCTGTTATCACCCTAGTCTCTTGACATTTTATTCCATAATTTATCTCTCTCTCTATAGAGATACAACTTTATCTATTTTTACCATATCCTTAATTTTGTGTTTTTTTTGCCTGTCAATCCATTCACATCGCGAATTCCTAGGTTGAAGGAGTAGGAAAATCCAAAATACTACCTTTACAGGTCTTCATCAGCTGCCTAAGAAAAATTCCATAATCGAATTTAAGAAGTTTTGTTTTCATTTGAATATCCAATTCTTGCATTTTAATTCCATATGTGATTTCATTCCATTGATCAATTTCTTCAATTTTAGTTTTAGTTTTTGTTGGTTTCACATCTATCTCAATTCACTGACAATATCAGTACATTAGATTGATTTCTATGTTTCCTTTTAGTTCTAGGGTTTTTTTTTGGTTTCATTCACAATATGACCTTGCTATCTGAGGATAAGTTAGAAAATCAGACATAAGAAAAAGAAAAATAAAAGAGAGAGAGGGAGAGAGAGAGAAGAAAGAAAGAATTTTGTATCTTTGTATCTTCTTCACATTTTGAATTATGTAGTACAAGTACTTGAGTTACAAGTATTCCTGCAACTGTGCTTATTACAACTTTGTGCAGTAGAATTTTAGTTTTCTGAAAACCAATTACAAGATAAAACTCAAGATTTTTGTTTTTACCCTTTTCTTTTTTCTTTTATTTTCTTAGGAAGTTGTTGAGCATATGGTATATAGTTGTTTAAATAGTTTTTAATTCCCTATCTAAATCTAAGAAATGAAGAACTGTATTGGCTATTTAGCTGATGGTTGGTGGTTATTGTGGCTGAATGGGCCACTTTGCAGTCTTCACAAGGGGTGCTAGCCATGGTTCTGAACATTGGCCATTTCGTCGCGAACTTGCTAATGTGTATCTAGTTTTTAACTTGTAACTCCTGTCTAGATTATTTAGAGTGACGTGTAACAAGGCATTGTGGTTTCACTAATAGATAGCTTTTGTTGAAAATTTGAGTATCTTATCTTATCTATTTCACTAATTGATTTGTGTGTCTTTCTCTTTGCAACTAGCAGAAGCAACAAAAGCCCAACTTTCATGTGATTACAGTGATCACCTTGCTCTTGTCCGGGCTTATGAGGGCTGGAAAGAAGTTGAAAAAGACGTAGTTGGATATGAATACTACTAGAAGAATTTTCTTTCTACTCAATCAATGAAAGCTATTGATGCTCTGCGAAGGGAGTTCTACTCTTCACTTAAGGAATATGTTTTAAATTTTAATGCTAGATGGATGTGAATTGGATGATTATATAGATTACAAGCGGATTTTTAATTGAAGGAATATGTAGTTTGGAATTACTTGTGGAAGAAAATTTGTAATAGTTGCTAACTTTAATTAAACAGGTTTAGAATTTAATGATTTATATATTTTGTTGAATGGTCATGATTTAGGTGAATTGTTGGTTTGATTGATTATTGTAAATTACAGATTGTATTGAATGGATTGGATAGATTATTATGAATTACAGGTTTATTTTGTTGTATGTTGGCATAAACATTCCTTTTGGAGACCAAGCGTTTTGGTCATGGAATGTGACAATTGGCGCCAAACTAAGACATCGTAGAATGTCACAATTGGTGACCAAAATTTTTGGTCATGGAATGTCACAATTGGCGACCAAACTTTTTAGTCATGGAATGTGATAATTGGCGACCAAACTTTTTGGTCGTGGAATGTCACAATTGGCGACCAAACTTTTTAGTCGTGGAATGTGATAATTGGCGACCAAACTTTTTGGTCGTGGAATATGACAATTGGTGACTAACATGTTTGGTTGGGAATATGTCACTTTTCGTGACTAAAGTGTTTTAGAGACTAAATGGATTAGTCGCAGTAATGATATATTTAGCGACCAAAAATTTAGTCGGCAAATCTAACTTTTTCCCGACTAACAAAAGTTTTGGTTGCTAATTACTTTTGCCAACCCTCAATTGGCAACCAAAGTGGCGACCAAAAAAACTGGTTGCAAATAGCTTTTGTCGACTAAAAATTGACTTTTGCCGACCAAATTTTTAGTCGGCAAAAATGCAATTTCCTGTAGTGTGATTTGAATAATTCATTTAGTAGCCCTTGTGCAAACATAATTAATGTAATAATCAAAATGATTCGATAATGGTAAGTTTTTTTTTTTTTCTTTATTTAAAAAAGGCATGAATGAATATTGCCCTATGCATTTTTTTTTAAAAGGTGATGCTATGGAGCAAGGAGGGTGGATTCCTATGGTGAAACAGAGGCAAGACAGAGGAGAATGGAGCAAAAGTTCAACAAAGGGTCAATTTACTGTGCTTGTGGACAATCTACCACACTCATTGGAACCTAAATGTCTTTATCCCACAAAAGAGAAGGAAAGTAACAAACACAAGGTTCGGATTTGTGAGATTCGACTGCTCGGTTGTAGCAAGCATAACAGTTCAGAAAGCAAATGGGTTATGGGTGGAGGATAAGGCACTCGAAGTCAAATATGTTGAGTATGACATAGAACATAATAGAAACAAACCTCGATCCAACCCTACCAGAAGAGATCCTTTTGATGAAGAAAGAGATGGAGGAGTCTACATCCAACATAATGGAGGAGCCTACATCAGTAAATCCTTTGTTGATGCACTAAAAATAGGTGTGTAGACAACACAAGGTAAAACTTGCACTACCATTAAAGTGAATGAAGATGGCCATAGGTGGCTATATGAAAGTGTACTAGTAAGACTCAAAGATGAGTACACTTTATCCAGCATTAAGAAAGCACTAAAAGATAAAGGATTGGGTCATACTCTTGTCAAAAAGGGAGGAGGGAGGGATGTAGTCCTAATATTCAAGTCCAAAGAGGAGATGCAATCAAATTTCAGACTAGTTAATGAATGGCTGAAGAAGTGGTGTGAATTTGCTATAGAACGGAATCCAAACATGCACTTAGAACAAGAGACATGCTTATGGTTGAGATGCTATGGCATCCCACTAAATCTTTGGAACAAAGATATGTTCACCAAATTAGGAGAAATTTGGGGAAAGGCCCTTAATCTTGATGGAAATATTTGCCAACCAGTATCATTCTACTATGGCAGAGTTAGGATTGCAACTAAATGCATAGAATGTATTAATAAAGAAATCAATCTGGAGTGCAAGGGCATAATTGTTTCAGTCTTGGTTTGTGAAGAACAAATTAATGTTGTGAGTCATCATAATTTATCCATTGATATTGAGGAAGATTGCAACTCCAATGAGATTGCCAGAGAAGAGCATGAAGAACCCTAAAAGGCTTAAGGAAGATGAAGGTGAATTGGAAAAGAGAGTGGAAATGGATGAAGTTAAGCTAGCATCTTCTGATGATGTAGATCATGTTCAGAGGTTAGAACATATCTACAGCAAAGATGAGGTGGACAAGGTAGCTGAAGAATCAAAAGAAGAGCATCACCGTGATAGAGATGAGGTGGATACGGTAGTTGAAGAGACAAAAGATGGCATAGGGAACAACTTTGAGGATGATACACGCATGGCAAACCCAATAAAGGAATTAAACTCAGAAAAGTTTCCAATAATGACAATCAAAGGTTAGAAGGCCATCTATATACACTTGGATTGATAAGGAGCCTCAGTACATCTATTGGGCTTAGGCCTGGCATAAATTTGGAGATTTGGGCCATATTCGCCATGAGCTTGGCCCACAAGATACAAGCCCTAACAGAATTATTGCTATTGGCTCTGCCAGTCGTGGATCATTTGGGCCCATAAGGAACAAGTGGAACTCAGACATATCCCATAATAAAGAGGCTCAACTTGGAAAGTGTAAGCCCAAATCTAAAGTCAAATTGAAATGGAACAAGAAAGGAAAGTCTGAAGACCTCTCACAGTCTGAAATAATCTCTAGTTATGTCAGAATTCATGGGCATAAAGGACATCTTCAAAGCAGCCGTTGCCGCTATGTCACTTTCAACCTCATTTGAGAATAGTGATAGAAGGGGTAGATATATCCTAAACAAAGCTCAAGCCACAATTCAGATGGGAAAAGTTCTAAGGCTCAACTTCAAAGGTAAGAAATATGATACACTTGACAAAATTGTTGAATTAGAGCTCAATGACAAAGAAAGAAATGGGGGAAAGGAGAAGGAAAGGCAGTAAACAAATTTAAACCAAGTGAATTTTGGTGTTCAATCTTTATTATTAATGAAGCTACTGTTATGGAATATTAGAGGCTTGGGAAAAGCTGGAAAGAGAAGAAAAAAAAAATGTGAGGAAACTAATTAGGGAGAGGCAAGCGAAAATAGTTTTTTTTCAAGAAACCAAAAAATCCTCAATTTCAGAGAATGAAGTGAGATCCCTATGGTTAGGGGAAAGTATGGATTATATGTCAGTTGATTTAGAAGGATCTCCTGGAGGCCTACTATGCATTTGGAATCCAGAGATCTTCAAGCTACATGGCAACTGCAGCAATAGGAGATTCATTCTCCTCTCAAGTACACTTCTCAATTCTTTTGAATGCCTATTGCTGAATGTATATGCCCCCAATGATACTAGTAGTAGAAACACACTGTGGGAATCTCTTGTTAAGTTAAAGAGTATTTTCTCTAATCTATGGTGTATATGAGGAGATTTCAATGAGATAAAAAATATTGGGGAAAGGATTGGCTACTCTATAAGGGACAAAGGAATGAAAGAGTTTAATGAATTCATAGACAAATGTGAGTTAACTAACTTACCATTGCTTGAAAGGAAATACACCTAGTGTAATGCACAAGACAATGAGAAGTGGAGTAGGATTGATAGAATTATGCTCAGTCCTAAATGGTTAATCAAATTCAAATTGAAGTTATGGGGCCTACCTAGACTACTCTCTGATCATTTGTGAAACCCCGTATTTTTGAGGTAGTAATATTTTAATGAGAGGTATTGGTGGTAATTTGGTGGTGAGATTCTTAGATGAGAATCTAACTTATTTTTCTCTATTTATTTTATCTCATTTTCTCTCCACCTCATTATTATTCATCTCCTTTGTTTTCTAATATTTTTTCATTATTCTTGGGCACCAAGTAAATTTTATTTTATTATTTTTTCATCATTTCCTTGCTTACCAAGTAATCTTTTATTTTTAATTTCTTTAATCTTCCTTTCTCTCTAAGTTACTTTGTCTCCAAGGAAGTTTCTTTTCTTATTCTCCAAGTAAATCCCTGTCTTGCCCACTAAGTAAAGTTCCTTTCTTTGGCCCCAAGTCTTTCTCTTTTTTTTTTTTTTTTGTCCCAAGTATCCTTGTTTATAAATTGAGCTCACATCTCAACTTCTTTCTATGGTTCTTCCCATATCTCTCTCCATTTGTTATATAGATTTAGAGTTAGATTAAGAATGTTTGAAGTCAGAGTAAGCATTTTCATAAAGGAGGAGAGTTGTAGATTTTGTGAAACCTTATATACCTTATGCCTTAGACTTTGGAGATCCATGGAGAAATATCGAGATTCAAGTGTTGGCAACGGAGGAGATTGATTTGAGGTAATTCGGGTGGTATACAATATGTTTCTCTAAATCTCTTTGCAAAGAGTTTAATCTAATTACTGTAAATTTGTACTCCTCTTGATTATTCTGATTGTTTGGTAAATTCTGTGGAATTATTCGTTGTTGATTCATTTGATTACTCTAGTCATTTGATAAATTTCATTAAGTTGTTCTGTGTAGTCAATGTTGATTTGTCTGGCTAAATGACATGGAAATGCTCCGTACATGGATCGAGTAAACCTTGCCAATAGCTTGGACCAATAGCCTGGATAAGTGGTTGTGCTTGGGTGAGGTGGGTGAGGCCGGTCACTAGTTATGTACCAAGTAGGACTGGGTATTTGGTCCTAGATAAATTATCATCTGTCAAGTTGACTTGTTTGTGCAATTTGGGTAAATTGCTTGATTATCGAATCTAGTCGGTTGTGTGATTGTTGGATCCTTGTTGATTTATTCTCTGTCCGAGCCTTGTTATTTCTATTGTATTGTATACTTCCCGAATTAATTTATTTTTCAAGTGTGGAGCAAATCTAGTGGCGATTGGAGTTGAAGCATCTAAAGAGATTATTTGAGTTGGAGATTTTTTTTAGTCCACAACTATATATTATTTTTGAAGATTTGTATAATTTATGTTTTGGAGACATTTGAGTTAATTATTTATGGAGACGATTTGTATATTTGAGATTATGAGTTATCTGCCATTATAAATTTGAGGTTGATTTGATTAATTAACGGCCCAGAAGTTGGGGCGTTACATCATTGCCCTCTTTTAATAAGGGAGGATGAGAGGGATTGGGGCCCAAAGCCCTTTAGGTTCATCAATGCCTGGACTTTACACCCCAATTTCCCCTCTTTTTTGGAAAGCACTTGGAAGGAAGCTTCGGTCAGTGGTGGACCTAGGCACTCTTTTGCAGAAGCTTAAGTTGTTGAAGCTAGCTCTCAAGAAGTGGAATTGTGATGTTTTTGGTAATATCTCATCTAAACTAAAAGCAGCTGAGGTAGAATTGCATGATCTGGACATATCTGCTGAAGAAAGACCATTGATTGAATCAAAAAAAGATAGAAGGAGGGTATTGAAAGATGAAGTATGGAAGCTAAGAAGAATGATGAAATGGCTGTGGCAACAGAAATCTAGGGTTAATTGGACCCTTAATGGGGACAAAAACACTAGATTTTTCCATGTAATGGCCAGCTGTAGGCAAAACAGAAATTTCATCAATTCTATCTATGTAAATGGAGTGATTTATGAAGAACCTAATAAGATCAAACAGGAGGCAGTCTTACACTTTAAGAAACAGTTCACAGAAGATTGGGCAAATAGGCCATCCATGGGTGGTGTGTTCAAATCAGTGTCAGTGAATCATGCTTTCCATGAGCTAGAAACAAATTTCTCTGAAGCTAAAATTAAGGCAGCCATTAAGGAGTGCAATGGTAATAAAGCACCAGGCCCAAATGGCTTCAACCTGCTATGCTTCTAAAAATATTGGAAGGTTATGAAAAAGGAGATTCTCATGTTCATGAAAGACTTTCACACACATTGCAAGCTTGCATATGGGATAAATAGTTCCTTTATCACTCTTATCTCCAAAAGTAAAAATCCTGTGGGTCTTGGGGACTATAGACCTATTAGTTTGGTGGGTTCCATTTACAAGGTCCTTTCAAAAGTCCTAGCACAAAGGTTGAAAAAGTTATCCCTGAAGTAATTGGAGATACTCAATCTGCTTTTCTTGGAGAAAGGAACATTCTGGATGGTGTACTCATTGCTAATAAAGTTATGGATAGTTGGAAAAAATCTAAAGAGAAAGGTATCATCATCAAACTTGACTTTGAAAAAGCATTTGATTCACTCAATTGTAATTTCCTCTTTTCAATGCTCTCTAACTTTGGTTTTGGTCCAAAATGGATTGCTTGGATAAAAGAATATATCTCCTCAGCAAGGCTTTCTGCACTAATCAATGGATCATCAACTGTAGAATTTTCTCTACAAAGGGGACTGAGGCAAGGTGACCCCCTTTCACTATTTCTGTTCAACTTAATTGCAGAAGGGCTCAATATACTCATGACTAGAGCTTATGAGATGAATCTTATTAAGGGTGTGAAAATTGGGAGGAAGGAAGTAGTTATTTCTCACCTTCAATTTGTTGATGACTCAATTGTTTTCTGTGAAGCAAATAGAGAGCAATTAGTGAACATTAAAAATGTGTTAATTAGATGCTTTGAGCTACTCTCTAAACTGAGAATAAACTACCACAAAAGTGTATTATGTGGAATTGGGGTTGATGATGGAATCTTATCATCCTTTACTGAACTCCTCAATTATAAAGTACAAAGTCTGCCACAAATTTTTTTAAGTCTGCCTCTTGGTGCCAATCTTAGAAGAAAGTCCATCTGGAAAACCTGTCTTAGACAAAGTCAAATCAAGATTAGCAAGTTGGAAGAGAAGACTCCTATCCTTTGCAGGTAGACTTACCTTAATCAAATCAGTGGTGTCTAATCTGCCTCTCTATTACCTGCCCCTATTCAAAATGCCTATGGGGGTGGCCAAAGAGTTTGAGAAAATTGAAGCAAATTTCCTATGGGAAGGTAGTGATCTAAAGAAGAAAATCCATATGGTGAAGTAGGCAAAAGTAACAGAAAGCACAAGTCATGGAGGCTTAGGAATAAGAAGAATCATTGATGTGAATGATATCCTTTTACTAAAATGGTGGTGGAAGTTTGGAAATGAGTTCACTACTCTTTGGAGAAAGGTCCTCTGTAGCAAATACTTGATTGATGAAGATAGGTGGAAACCAATCTTGAGGACTTCTTGCAATTACTCTAGGTTGTGATGTGATATCATCTCTCTTGCCATTCATAGGCAGCCCCTCTGCAACTTCTTTTTGAACAACTTTCTCATTAAGGTTGGTGATGGAAAAAGAGTCAGATTTTGGTTTGATAAATGGTGTGGAAACATCCATCTATCTAAAAGATGAATTTCCAAGTATTTTCAGATTATCAACTAATAAGGAAGGCACACTACCTTTCTCCTATGAAAAAAGATCAACTCCAGGGTATTGGAATTTACCTTTCAGAAGAGCTCCACATGAGTAGAAGAGACGGAGATTGCTAGACTGCCAAATGCATTATCCTCAGCCCCCTTACTCAGTAATAGGGTGACTGACAGCCCTGTTTGGCTTAGTTCAAATTCAGGTATTTACAAAGCTACTGATGTGTATAAATTTTGTATTGCTTCTCTTGGCCCCCGTCTCACTATCTATAAGTTCAATTGGAATAAAGATATCCCTCCCAAAATTTAACTTTTCAGCTGGTTGGCATGGAAAGATATAATCAAATTAGCTGATTTCCTTCAGAAAAATTGGGATTCTTGGTACTAATGCTTCCACTCAGTGTACTTTCTGTAGATTAGAAACTGAATCAGCGAGTCATTTGCTACTATTTTTCCCATTTTCTTAGAATGTTTGGGCAAAAATGATGCAATGGTGGGGGTTTTAATGGGTGATACCAAGTTCGGTTGATAGTCTACTTCATTGGTGGGAGGGTGGCAAGTTTAAAAGAATGGAAAGAAGGATCTGGAGAGCTCTGCCATGAATTGTTATTTGGTCACTCTGAAAACAGAGGAATGAGTGCATTTTCAATGGAGTGCAGCCTAGTTACTTTGAGTTGAGCGAGCTAATAAAGTTTAGGCTTGCATTATGGATCAAAGCCTCAGTAAAAGACTTCCATTACTCAGTGAATGACTTAGGCCTCGTTTGGGAACAGGCTATTTTAGTAACTTTTTGGCTTTTTGGCTAAAATATGAGTTAAAAAAAAAAGTAGTATGTTTGGGGTGGCTTTTTGGCTTTTTACGAAAAGATGTGCAAAAAGTAGAGAGAAAATAAAATTTTTGACTTTTTGATATAGGTTATAGGCTTTTTGACTTTTTTAGTAATTTTTTAGTTTTTTGGCTAAAATGTTAACTTGCCAAACGAGACTTTAATATTCAATCTCAGTCATGTGAGGTTCTTCCTTTGAGAGTGGCATTGTTACTTGCATGATGGTGCTTGGTTGCTTTCTTTCTTGTATTTTGTTTTGCTTTGGCTTGGTTGGTTCCTCACCAACCTAGGTTGGAGCCAGCATATGATTGAGTTTTCTTCTCAATGCCAACCTAATTGGGATCGTCTAGCTTAACTATGATACTTACTTGTTCCTCTTCCCTATTTTATTGATGCTTGTAGTATATTTTGTACTTTTCCTTTAATCAATAAAGCTTCCTATTTTGTTGATCAAAAAGAATATTGCCCCACGTATAAATTATTGCTACTACTTTTTCAAAAAAAATTAAAAAGAAAGTGAGGAGTTTGGGAGTGATGAGTGTGGTAGGATCTGCACTTGTTAGTCAAAAATAGTGTAATTAAGATATCACATTCTGATTGCGACCCACGTATGTTCTCTTTTGTAATTATTATTTGAAAAATCTAGAAACCCTAAATGTTGATTTGTGATTATGTATCAATAAAAAGCAGTAAAAAACAATCTCAATCAAACAATCAAGAGAAAGAGACACAACGATTTTTACGTGGAAAAACCACAATTGGACACCTCCAACTGTGATAAAAAAATCACGGGCAACTGCCACAAGACAATCCACTAAGAAGAATTAAAGGAATTACATAGGTATACTCTCAATTATCTAGCAAATCCACAATGCCTAATTGAACCAACCTCTATGTGCCTCTTCCAACCCCATCTTCACCACAGAATTGTCTTTCTGATGAGCCACTCCAGAATCTACCGAAGCTTCCGGCTCGAATTCTTCAGAATCCACAACTGAAGAACAACTCTCTCTTTTGTGTATACCAAACAAACCTTTGATGTACTCTCTTTAAACCATGAGTTGAAGACTCAATAAAAACATCAAAGAAAACAAACAAAATATCCCCAGATATAAACCTTAAGAACCAAAAAGAAGATCTGGAGGACTTCAATGAATTTCTTAGTTTTGGGAGAAAACCAAGTATTTATAGAGAACCAAAAGTAATCCTAGATTGGGAAGAAAACAAACTCCTTGAGAAATCCGAATTCTGAGGCTGGCTCGAGCGAGGAGTGTATTTTTCGTGATTTCTACTAGTGCCTTGGCTCGAGCGACGAATCCTTGGCTCGAGCGATGAATACAGTCTTTCAGGTTTTTGTATGGACGCAATCCTTGGCTCGAGCGAGAACTCCTTGGATCGAGCGAGCAAACCTTGGCTCGAGCGAGATCTTCTTGGCTCGAGCGACCAATGGCAAACATGCAATTTTGAATGTAATTTTGCATTTTGCTTCGGCCGCGAGCTGACCATTCAGCTCGACCCCCGTAATAATCAGCGAAGTGGCAATCTTAAAAGCATTAACATCACAAACTTCTCTGCATGGCTCGATTCGGGTTTGGATTTGCATCTAATAAACTCATAGCCTCACTGAAATAAAAGTGCGAAAATAAATACATCTGAAAGGAGTTTTGTCAAACGGGGTTGCCAAGAATAAAAACCTAACATTATTATTATTATTAATAAAATATTTGATCCTAACTAAAGAAAGAAAACGAATGTCTATTTTTCTTAAGATAACATTTTGTTAATATTTTAAATTTCTAAATGAACGGGAGATTAATAAATTATTTTTTAATTTACTAACAATAATATGGTAAATTTGATGTTAATTTTTAACTTATCACAAATTTAATGGTGCATGGCCCATGCTCGTGCTATGTCATTGTAGGTCCATTATGGTTCTAAATATTCTACTTGTATAGAATCTAATCACAAAATCAAATACAACTCCTTATGTGTGAAAGTTGTTTTATTGGAATTGAGATTGTCTCCATTACATGATTATAATGGATGATTTTCATTACATCATTCAATGATTATAAAAAACTAAAACATAATTGAATCCAAAAAATAAATAAATAGACAGAATTTTCAAAAAATGTACACGACGAACAATTTTTGTACCCCATAAAGTCTCAATAGATTTTTGAACTAAAACTTTACCATTAGTTTTTTTTATCCTAAATAAATAGATAGTTATGATTTTTTTTTTTTAAATAAAATAAAATAAAATAAAATTAGTCAGGCATAGTTTTAGCATTGTGTACCATTGTTGAGCTAAGTTGGTCATGTATGTTTTTATTATCAATAAAGATGCTTATGTGTAGTTTTCTCTCCACGTATTTTACTTGTCCATCTTCTTTTTCTTTCTTTTTATTTTGTGGACCAGTAATTTTTAGATATGTAAAAACGAAAAGGGGAAGAAAAGGAGGTATAAGTTGTACATGAGATGCACCAAAATAAACTACAAATTAAATAAGAAAATTTGCATTCTTAGAGAAAAAAATATTGAAGAAAAATATTGTTTTATTTATATTTAGTTTTTTTCATGGTAGAACTCGTATTCGAAATGAATATGCATCACTTTTTTTTTTTTTTTTTGGTGTGTGTGCATGCGCGCACGCCTGTGTTCAAGTATTGGTAGTTAGAATTTAATTATAAATATATATATACAAAAAATATTTCAAAAATAATGTGTTATATCATTTTTATAAATATTTTATTTTTAACTAAAAAGTTTACATTAATTTATATTATATTATATTTATAATAAATAAAAGTATATACAGAATCTTGGTAGTTAGAATTTAATTATAAAAAATATATATACAGAAAATATTACAAAAATAATGTGTGATATCATTTTTACAAATATTTTTGAGGGGTGTGTACATATGCACCATATAATTAAAAAATAAAATGACAATTTTATACCGACTCATAACTAAAAAAAATGTCATAACTAAACACAATATGAGATATAATTAATGAATTCATGAGTCATAACTAAATTTAGGATTATAAATGAATAGAGTTATTCGTGAACAAGTTGGAGCTCGGCTTTGTAATGGCCCGTTTGAAATCAATTTATTAAATTTTTATTACGTTTGAGTTTGAGCTCGAATTCACTAAAATCGTAATAAACAATTCTAAACATACTAAAATTCGGTTTGTTAGCTTGGCTCATTAGCTGTTCATTTAACATTTATTTACATAATTAATTGTAATTTTAACATTTTAATTTTAATTTTGGTCTCATACGTAAATAAGAATTTATAAGTTTTTTACCTCATTAAGACTTGTGAGCATGCTCGAATTCGAGTTAAATTTGCGCCAACTCAGCTCGAACTCGAATTTGTTAAATTTTTATTGAATTCGAATTTAAATTTATTAAAATCTTAATAAATAAATCCGAACATATGAAAATTTAACTCATTTACAATCTTAGTTAAAATAATATTATAATTATAATTAAAAAAATCATAATTAAAAAAAAAAACATAATTAAGAGATATATTGTGCACATCTTTATATGTTAGAATTTCTCATTAAACAATGGGTTAATTACACTAATAGTCTCTATAGTTTGAGACTTGTGTCACTTTAATCCTTGATTTTTCAATTGTGACACATTTGACCCTGAATTTTGAATTTTGTCCCAAATAAGGACAATTGAAAATATCATTAGATTTTTTAAGGGTAAAATGGTCAATTTGATAAAATATAAACTAATTTGACAAAAATAAATATCAAAAAAATATTTTTTATTTTTTAAAAATTAATTTTATCCACCAATGATAAAATCATGTAAAATTAATAAAAATTACATGATTAATTTTTTAAAATTAATTTTACATGATCATCATCGAAACACATAATAAAAATTAATTTGGTAAAAAAAATAAATAAATGTCTAAAAGATTTATCAATTTTACATAATTTTATTTTTAATAGGTAGAACTAATTTTTAAAATTTCAAAAATATTTGTTTGACATTTATTTTTGTCAAATTAGTTTATATTTTATCAAATTGACAATTTTACCCTTGAAAAATCTAATGATATCTTCAATTGTTCTTATTTGGAACAAGATTCAAAATTCTTGGTCAAATGTGTCACAATTGAAAAGTTAGGGACCAAAGTGACACAATCCCCAAACTATAGGGACTATTTGTGTAATTTTCCCTAATAATAATTAAAAAAAATAGAAATCATAGATAAATTAAATTAAAAAAATATAAACCCAGAACTCCATCTTAAATAAATTGAAAAAAAAATCAAATAGAAACCACACAAAAATAAAGAAGATAATAATTTAGATATAGATCTCAAAAAGATATGACAATATCTAAATTTGAATTATGATTTAATAATATAATTACCTATTTTTTTTTATGTATATCTATTAAAATTTTAAAGGACAAATTACACTAACAATCCCTATAGTTTGGGGCTTGTATCACTTTAAACCCTAACTTTTCAATTGTGACACATTTGACATTGAATTTTGAATCTTGTTGTAAATAAGAACAATTGAACATACCATTGCTTAATTTCAAGGGTAAAATCGTCAATTTGATAAAATATAAACTAATTTGACAAAAATAAATGTCAAAACAATATTTTAAAATTTTTTAAAAATTATTTCTACCAACCAAAAATAAAATTATGTAAAATTAATAAAAATTACGTGATTAATTTTTTAAAATTAATTTTATATGATCATCATCCAAATACATAAGAAAAATTAATTTGGTAAAAAAAAAAAATGTCTAAAAGATTTATCAATTTTATATAATTTTATCTTTAGTAGGTAGAAATAATTTTTAAAAATTCAAAAATAATTTTGACATTTATTTTTGTCAAATTAATTTATATTTTATCAAATTGACAATTTTTCCATTGAAAAATCTAATAGTATCTTCAATTGTCCTTATTTGAAACAAGATACAAAATTCAGAGTCAAATATGTCACAATTAAAAAGTCAAAAACTAAAATAACACAAATCCCAAACTATAGAGATCGTTAGTGTAATTCACCCCTAAACAATTGCCCTAGCGGCGCAATCAGTTGAGAGTCGGAGACTCAAACAAGGTAATAGTACAAAGGTTGACATTTATAATCTAGTAACAACAATCATTAGATTCTTCTTTTGTGGTATACTCAGGTCAAGTTTGGGAAGACTAAAATAAGTGTACTTTTTGACTTTTCTTGTATTATGTGTAGAAAAAGTAGAGAGGAGATGTTGATTGATGTGACCCAAAAAAGATAAAAAGATGAAATAAGTGCACTTTTTTAGTTTAGCCAAACTTGACCTATGTGACTATCTCTAGGTCGGTGACACTTTGGTCACATTCCTGTCTGTATTTTTGTTCGTGCGGTTTTGTCGGTTACGTGACGCACAACACATGACATGAACAATGACATAAGCAGAAACGACATCGTTCCACTCTTACACTATTTTTACTTTATTATAACTTATTAGAACATCCGCATTAAGCTCTTTAAATTTTTAGGTTAATTTAATCTAAAATTTATTTTTTCTATTTTAACTAGTCATCTTTTTAGTATTCACTGCATTAAACTCTCTATTGTAACTCATTCTTATTAATTTGTTATTGTATTTGTTATTCTTTCTTTTTTTTTATTAAATTGATAAGGTGCTACCCAAACAATTCTTAAAAAAAAAAAAAAAATTTGCTGTTGACCTGTCCACCGGTGGGTCAACCGGTTAGGCTAATTTTCGACATTTTTCCTTCTTTGCTACAGGCAACTCTTTGCTACAGGCAACTCATGGACATCCGATGGGATGTCCGGGGGAACATCCGGGTGGACGATTGCTTTACAGTTTTTGGCTCAGTTTTCTTACAGAAAATATAATAAAAAATCATATAATAAATGAACAGTGTCTCAACAAAGTTGTTGAGGTACTGAAGCAAATATAAGAAAATGTTAATTTAGAAAAAATTTGCTGAGGTTGATGGAGGGAGAATTTGATGAACAGTGCCTCTATATTTTAGTTTTTTGTTATTTTGGTGATCCTGATGCGAATGCTCTTAGTCTTCTACATCCACTCATTGACGGCGGGGGCATAGAGAGCAAAATAAAGTACTATCAAAATGTAAAGGAAAATATTGTGAAATTCAAATAAATTATTAAATTATTTATCAAACTTTTTACATGGATATGAGATTCATACGTGGGTTCCACACCTAAATGAGAGGTTTGATAGGAAATTTAATAATTTATTTAGAATCCTAACATAACTCATATCTAAAATCAACTATTGTCATTACCAAATCTTAATAAAATTTTAAAAATCATAAAAGTGTGTCACGAGTAATAATCAAATTAAAAAATTAAAATTAAATTATAAATACATCCAATAAAATTTATTAAATTTACAAATTCTCTAGTTAGGGCTACAACTAGAACTACAAGTCCTCTTCATCTTATGAAAACTGAGTAAAGCTATTTATGCAACAAAAAAAAAAAAAAAAAATGTACAAAGATTTTCACTTGGAGTTAGGTAACTTTGAAAACTCTCTATAACAGTTAAAAAATTATTTAAAAAGTTTAAAAAAAAAAAACTAAAGAATTATACAAAAAAATCAAAGATAGCGTTTGGTAGAGTTTTCTAAATATGATATGAGAATAGAGTTGTATTTTGAGTTTGTGAG
The DNA here is from genome assembly GCA_030407325.1 of Camellia japonica. NCBI lineage: Eukaryota > Viridiplantae > Streptophyta > Magnoliopsida > Ericales > Theaceae > Camellia > Camellia japonica. Next base: position 122,469,393 of record JAPPVO010000032.1, read on the forward strand.
TTTTGGAATTATGATTTGAGTGTGAAAAATTTGTTTGGTGAAAGAGTTTTGAATTGAGTGGGAAAATTTTTGATTTGACATAAGATATTTGATATAAAAACTTACAACTCATAACCAAACACACAACTCAAAATTCTATTCACAACTCAAAAATTTTTTTAAAAAATTTAGAAATTTTGTTTATTTAAAATATAAAAAATAATAGGTGCCAATTGTAAAAATAAAAAATAATAATAATAAAAAATAAATAAATAAATTACACTATACCGGTCAATAGGCCGGACATTCGGGAAGACGACCGGTTAGTCCAAATTTTTCCGCCTTGGAAAGAATTTTTAAAAGTGAGTGTCGAATTAACTTTTGAAAACTTTACATAAACACCATACTGAAACCAAATGGTGAAATCATAATTTGAACATCTAACCAAATGTAGCCAAAAATTTCAATTTCACTCCACTTTTTGCACCTTTTTTTTTTTTTTTTTTGTAAAAAATCAAAAAAATGATCCCAAACAAACTAATTTTTTTCACCTCATATTGCAGTCAAACAGTCAAAAAAAAAAAAAAAAATTACTAAAATAGTTTATTCTCAAACTAATCATAAAGTATATTTGAGATTCAGGGTAAATTTGAAAACTAGCTAAAATAGTTAAAAAGTATATAAAAAAAAATGACTACCAAATACTCAGGCCCATTTTCGCAACAAAAAAAAGCACCTCTTTTTTTGAGTATATATTTTTTTTAGTATTTTTTTTAAATTATAGCAAAATTTTTACTTTTTTAGTCCATCTTGTCAAGACGAATCAAACAACTATATGTATATTTTTTAAAAAAATACTAAAGACGAAAATAAACTAAAAACGATTACTTATTTTTGCCTTTTCTAGATTTATTTTTTATTTTTTTTTTAAATTATAATCTTTTGGTTCAACTTGTCGAGTTGAATTTAGAAATCTAAAACTTTTTGAAAATTTTTAAAAAAAAGTTCACTAAAGATGAAAATAAGCCCCCACCAAAAAAAAAAAAAAAAAAAAAAAAAGGCCATTCCCAAAACACCCCTCAATTATTCTCTTTAATTTTTCTACACATTTTTTTTCGTAAAAAGACAACGAAAAAAGTTAGTTAACAAAACAACTCTCAATTGGCATATTGTGAAATTCATACATAAATTAAATCTAGACCACACAATGATATTTTTAATAAATTTCTATACTGTATAAAGACTACACAAAACATTGGTATAGATTTTGGTAGAAAGTTTTGAGTGATATAATAGAAAGTTTGATAAAATATTTAGATAGTGTTTGTTTAGACAAATTAGATAAGGACAAATTGCAATAAAATAAATTGTTAATCATAAATAAATAATTTATGAACTATTTAATTAAAAATTTTATATATTTAACCATTAATCTCACCTTTACTAAATTAACTAAACAATAAATTAATAAATTTATTATACATGAAATCTAAACTCGCACCTCAATCTCATAAAATAAACCACCCTTAAGCTCTATAACATTTTTGACTACAGCAGTGATTTAGAGCTCTAATAGTAGAGTTCTAAGATGTGGCAAAAAAAAAAAAAACATCACAGGCCATAACATCACATCACATAGTAGCCCCCCTCCCTCCCCAAAAAAAAAAAAAAACAAAAACACAGGCCATAACATCACATCACATAGTAGGGCCCACCATTAGAGCTCTCTCTAGAGCTCCTTTTCTATAGCTCTCAATTTTATTATTTAGGTAAATTACAAATACACTCTTTAAGGTTTGTTTAAAATACGAATTGCCCCTTGTAGTTTAGAAAATTACAAATATCTCCCTATAAATTTTTTATTTAATAGAATTAATTGAAAAAGTGAAATTTCTAACTGGTCACCTATACAATAATAAAATTATATGAATTATTAATTGAAATAAAATTTTAACACTATTAAGAACTGTTAATTAATTTGATGATTTATTAATAAAAGGACGTATTTGTTATGAAATTGGAAACCTTATACAACATCAAGTTGGGTCTTGAATGACGATTTTTTTTTTTTTTTGGGGTCTCCAAAGAGCTAATTTCATCCCTATAGATATTAGTGATGAAATATTTTCTTCACAGGTTTCGTCATTGAATGTTTGTCACTAAAAGTCGCCATGAGGAAAAACAATTTTGTCACCAATAAAATAAATTTAGTGATGAAAATTTTTGTCACCAATAAAATAATATTTTATCACCAAAAATCGTCATTTTTGTCACCAACTAGTTATTCAGTACTGTATATATAACTTTAGTTGACGAATAAATTTGTCACACATGTTGATCATTGATGATGAAATAATTTCATCACAGTAAGATGTAAAGTTGACGAAATTTTTCGTCTCCAAAAGTTAGACATGGGTGACGAAATTTATTTTGTGGCAAAAATATATATACATGACGAAATTTTTAGTCACCAAATAACAAAATCAATGAAAACTTTCATATATAAGTTGCGATAAATTTTGTCACAAAAAATATTTATTAGCGACGAATAATCACTTTGTCATACTAACAAGTATAGATGACGAAAAAATTCGTCACTAAATTTGTTTCATATTTTATATTTCAATTTAAATTATTATTTCATAAATATCCTTGCTTATATCACAATAGCCTGTTAAATGTACTAAGAAATACACTAGCTATTATACATTACTCCACCCAAAAAATTCACTAAATAATTTATATTATAAATCAAAATATATTCATCAAACAAATTTAATAATAATCCATTAAGTATAACAAAAGAAAAAAAAATCATATCAAATCCCAAAATGAACTAATGTGGAATCTACCAAAAAAAAAAAAAAAACACTCGATCTTGATTTGCAACTAGAACTAAGTATCAGTTCATAAGAAAAAAAATTGAAACTTAATCTTGATTTGCAAGTATGCTTCCAAACGTCATCAAAAACCAATCTGCAAAGAAAATAAACAAGGAAAATATTAATATATTATCAATTACATCTAAACTCATATATAAATAATTTTATTTTATAAACGAATTTAGTAAAAATGCATATAACAATCCAAAACTTCAAAGAGTTAAGGTGATCCTTGATGATAAGCAACACAGGTAATAGAAGATGCCAAAAGATTACAGCAATACCATGTATCACTAGCACTAATGCCAACAAGAACCAGAGAGAATCACAAGACATGTTTGACGCAAACTAATCAGCCCATGATTTTTATCGGAGTTACCATTTTCATTTAAATCTAAATATTTTCCTGTTTTATTTTTAACCTCAAAGAGGTAAAAAAAGTCAAAACACACCCATGCAAGCAAACATAAAAACAAACACGCATGAATAGATATTGAAATAAAGCACGATTAGACCTCCAAACAGTTTGGGTTAATTATATCTCACCATAGTTTATGCATTGCAGGCACCAGTGGCAAGAGATATGCAAGGAAGGTCCTCTCCCCAGATTTCATTTGCTCGATCCTAATAATAAAACAATTCACATCAGAATATTTTCCACATACCACCTCAAAATTCCAAAAATAAAAAAATAAAAAAAAAAATAAATAAAAAGAGCGAAACATGGCCTTGTCAAAATTAGTAAAAGCAACTGTATCAGTGCTTGGCAAAACCTCAAAAACCAACAATCCTTTCCATTATCACTAAACAATTTTAGAGATTAGAATGAATGTCTTAATCAGCTAGAATTCCACAAATCCTGCAGAGCCAATTAGCTGTCCTGTTTTCCCTTATTTTCGTTCTTATGTTGATCAAATGAATTTATTATGAAGAAAAAATATCATAACATAATTTATTATAAAATGAAGCAATAATTAAACCACTTCAGCTAAACACTTGTTATGATAAGGATATGGCTTTAAAAAAGGGGTTATTTACTGAAAGCCACCTTTCTGTCTGATTATTAAAGTCAACCCTGAGTTGTCATTATTATGTTGATCAAATGAATTTATTCATGATTTTGAGTTGTGAATTATGAGGAACAATTCACTCTATAATTTATTCCTCTTTTTTATTCATAATAATAAAACTGGGTCTGCAGTGGGAAACAGAAGGATGCCTTACTTGAAGATAGGCCAGAAGAGACTAAAAAATCAATAGAAAAAAAAATTCCTTCCTGGACCTATCTCGGTGACAGGCCCAGTGCTAAATGTCAGGTTGCCTCCAAACAACATGACAACTCAAATATGTGCAAAGTAAATTGCAAAAGCTATACCAGTAAGATGCGAACCGAACTTCAGGTTAAAATGATGTTAAATGTATGTTGAAAAAACAAAACAAAAAGATAAGAAAATAAAGGAAAAGAAAAAAAATTAAGATTTGTAGAAAATCACGATAGATATAGTTCCTGAACTCAAGGTTTTGTGTGTTTAATGACTTGATTGAGTTTAATAGATTTTTATAACCAAAATATTCACAAATTTTCGGAAAGGGTATACTGTCACAGTTATACATAGAGGTTCAAGGGAATGTCTCAGGAAGAGAGATCACTGGTCCAGGAATATATGGCATGACAAATGTCATGATCACAGAGAAAACAGAAGCATATAGTTTTGCCAAACACATAAATACACCATTATTAGGAAAAGTAGTATGACCTTCAAACATCTGAACATGGCAGCAGAGTTGTTCCATGTACCATCAAGCAAAACAAAGTGCAGAGTTTTATCTCCATTTGTCTGTGCAGAATCAACATGAAAATTACCACCTTGTTGAACTGAAATAAGAAGTAAGAAATTGCACATTAAGTAGAGCAAAGCTACATTAATGACACACAGCAAAAAGAAAGGAAAAAGAAAAAGGAGGAAAGAAAATATCCTACAAAATGAATTGAAATTTTCTGTCAATTATCTTGTCAGTTCTCACAATGTACCAAGGATAAAGTCTGGCATGATGGCCAAGGCTTGATTCAAAAAATGGTCAGAGTTAGAGCGAACTGCAAAGTAGAATTCACACAGGCAACTCCCGATGGTCATAATAGGGCTTTCTTAGAATTAAAATGAAAATCAAAGACCTTCATTTTCACATAATCTATTTGATAGGCCAAGACTGAAAGAATTTTTTTGGTTTGCATTCTTGACCTGATGAAGAATCTTGACTAAAGGTATCATGAACCGACTTTGTTGGTGCATTCCTGCTGGGATAAAGGCACCAAACCTTGTCTTTCACTGAAATCAATGTAGAATGCAATCAGAATTCTGTCATTTTGAAGGAATGGATACTAAGAAACATCAACTTAGTCCAAGAATCGTGGCCAACAAATATATTTGACACACATTCATGTAATAAATGACACCTGATGATTGCAGATAATTAGCAAAAGTGAATTCCACAATACTACAACTGTAGTATGCATTACTGATGCAAATGTTAAGCAGGGTAAGTATGTGAAGTATTATAAATGACCAGGAAGCCAGACTCAAGATCTAATATGGTTATTTGGTAAGATTCTAACTCAGAAATTGCCTAGGAAAATAATTGTTAATTTTTTAATACTGTTTTATGTTTTTCTTAAATTTTTAAGTCGGGCAGTTCTATAATTTTGTATTTTGGGCCATAAAGTGGGCTATCAGAATGGACTGTTTTTTTGTGGGTTGATTTATGTAGTTTAAGTCATGTTTAGTAGATCAATCAAAACCTGCAAGGTTAAATGCATTCCACATTATTTGTTCAAGCTCAGGAATGCCATATAGGCACAAAGTTGCAGCTTGAACACCAAATACTTGCCATAACAACTTCCCTGTGTTGTTCTGTCATAGAAAATCCTGCCAAAAGAGACTGTTGTCGGTGCCCCTTGAAAAAAACTAAAACTAAATGTACATGAAATGATTAAATAATTCAAACCTTTGGGTGCATATACAACCAGAACCGAATGCCTTGCCAGAGAGAGCAGGGTATGAGTTTAGAGCACATGCAATCTTCTAGAGGAAGCCAACACTAGAAATTTGTAAACATTTAAAAGTAAATAACTCTTCTGCAATACATAAAGTTTACTTTGATTTCATGTAAAGTTTTAGGAGTACTGAAGAAGACATCATATTACCCAATGAAACATTTTTGTTTGATAAGGAAACCACATATCTTCTGGCAAAGGTAATCCCTACTACCTAGCAAGCGACATGCTATTTTCGTAGTTTGATTTGAATAGGTCATTGCGAAGTCACATACCAGTGGAACTTACAATTGGTGAACATATGCCAGAAGTAGTGATACCCTGATTGTACGTAGATGTGGTGACAAATGCATATGTCTGAATCGGCATAACTAAAAGGTGTAGCGATTGTGTTTGCATGGAGATGAGCCCCATACATACTATTACTAGCAAATTTGAAAATAATATTTGTTGTATAAATTTAGAAGCTGCTTTAAACAACCTTTTTGAACAACACATGTAAGTGAGGGCTGTAGGATTAGCACCTTCATACAATTGCTAAATGAGGAAGTAATCATCATTGTATTATACACATTTCCTTTTTCGTAGATAAAATATCCATGTGTCAGACGCAGGGGGACGTTCTATTATTATGTCTGCCACACCAAGTTTCATAGTCTTCTAATGTATCATAAGATAGAACCATGAGAAATCCCTTATCAAGACCTTATTTATTCAATTCCATAATAGAGAACACAACTATAGATTCTAACCACATAGCCAACTGTATATGAATTTTTTTTAAATGTGACTAGTTGCTTTAGGTCAATATGATTAGCTAGTTATATAGCTGTCTTCGTGGTATATACTGGAATCAAGCATTTTTTACTACTATGTAGTAGTAGCACTGTCATATTGGTAAGCTGATGTTTGTGGTTGATCTTAAGAGGAGCTAAGTTTCTTAGTATCCCAACTGTTAAAACAATGTTTCTGTTTACATCTTTGCACTTCCCTCCCTTTATTGCCACTGCTGCTAGTATGCTAGCCTAGCATTTAAGAATGGGATGATCTAGTGGTATGATGTGATTATGCGATTCACTAGAAACATGTGAATTGTATTATATTTTGTTAAATTGGGATTAGAATGGGCTTCTAATACTTATCAAAAGAAAATAAATAAATAAATAAATAAACAAATTAGACTGCTATTGAGTGATAAACTTTATTATTTGACATGAGTGGGCCTCACCCATCGTGGGAGTAAGGGCTGTAAATTCATCAAAAAATAATGCGGATTTACCAATTTCCTTTGTTGTTGTTTTTATTAAGGATAATATATGAATCAAAACTATTAAATATTCCAAGATCAAGTTGATAGTTGTAGTTTTGTGGTGGAAATAAGGCTTTACTGGCAGCTAATTTTGACCTGTCTTTTCTCTTTTCTTGGAATATCGTTTGGTGGAATATCTTTTTGAACCTCTATCGCTTGGGCATGTAGTTTTGTACTATGGTATTCATTGCAAGTTCAAATTCTGATGTATGGATTACTCAATTCAACTCAACTCAACAAACTTTAATTCTAAATTATGCAGGAACTATTTTTCAAAAATATGCTTTTTTTTGTATGTTTCTATAAATGATGTGTTGCTTGATTGAGTGGTGATTGAACTAATAATGATCAACCTGAAAATTTAATCACGAGAGTTTTGCTATTTCATCCCCAAGTCTTGTTTTTAATTCTTTGAATCTTCAAAATTCATAAATTTAGTTAGTGTACATTTCATTGTCAAAAAAACAAAGGAACTGGCATCTTTTTGGTAGATTTGGTGGTTTTCAATTCTGCAAATTCGATTCTCTAAAGAAAAGCTTGTTAGATGGTTTCCTAACATCTACAGATATTTCAAGGGCAGTAAAAAATTTACTTTTAATATCAACATTTAGTATCTCAGTCCTAAATTATTCGTCTAGGGATATATGATGGAATAGGGACAAATTCATATTAACAATAGATTGAGTGATTGTACACATGGAACAACTTTTCTTTTCTTTTTTTTCCCTCCTTCTAGATACATAAATATATATATACACACACACACACACATTCAATACTTAAGTTACCCAATGCCAATATTATAGAACTATAGAAAACCAAATCCCATAAAGGAAATAATTAAGTTACCCAACTATCATTTTAGCAAACAACTTCTAGCTAATCCAAATGAAAGAGCTTCTCAAATCACATTGAAATATTTTCTGCATTATTGCACCAAAAACTCTTTAGGAAGAAAAACATTTTAGATATAATGTATTTTATCGTTTTAGCCTCAATGGGGTACATTGTGGTTGAGATGTAAAATTTGCCAACAACTCCATAGTTTATCAATAAAAACAAATGAATAGATATATTTAATTTGATGTACAACCAGAAAGAATGATAGGGAAGGAGGGAAACAGAACGAACAGTAGAAGAAGGAGAAGAGAGGGAGAAACCTATTTCAATCAATGGTAATGAAATTTCAGGCTTTCACAATCCAAAAAAAGAAAAACAAGAAATTACATGTTCCTTCAATCATTTTATAGAAACCCATTTCAATCATTGATTCATTGATTTCACATAAATGAAAACCCTACAACATAACAAAATAAACCCTAGAGCTAGAGGGAAATGGGGAAACAAAGAAACATAGAGAGAGAGAGAGAGAGAGAGAGTGAGAGAGGGATAGAGATAAAGAGAAGAAGAGAAATAGAGAGACGAAGAGAAAAACCTCAATGTTGAAGCGATGCGATGCGAGCGGCGGTGGCGACGTAATGATGTTTGACGGTGGAAGATTGACGCTGGAAGATCGATGGTGGAAGAAACACGCGCGCGCGCGCGCACAAAAAAAAAAAAAAAAAAAAAAAAAAAAAAAGTATTCTATTTTTTTTCATTACCACCTAATTTGTCAAAATTTTCCCTCCAAATTTTGTGAAAATAATTTCCGCACTAAGAGGTCTTAAAATATTAAAAATTATTAGTGATGAAAATATATTTCTTATCAAATAATCTTAAAATATTTAAAATCAAGTTTTTGAAAAAAAATAAAATAAAATAAAATTATTGGTGACAAAAATATATTCCTCACTAATAATTTTATAATTTGTGACAAATTTTTTTCTCACCAAAAGTCTCAAAATTTTGGTGCCACAAAAAAAAAAATTAGCGGGAAAACTTTCAATGACGAAACTTAATTTTTCCTCATCTAAAAAGAAGTATTTATTGACGAAAATAAATTGTTGCCTATTATTTTTATTTTTTTCATTATATGTGACAAATTTTATAATTCGTCACGAATTATTCTTATTTAATGACGAAATTTATTTTCTTCACTACTTTTCGTCATATAGGTTACTTTTGTTGTATTAGGGGGCATAATGTAATTTCTAGAACCACAAGGGGTAATTTGTAATTTAAGTAAATCTCAGGAGGTATGTTTGTAATTTACCCTTACTATTTTGACTAAGAGCAATGATAGAGAGCTTTAATATTTGAGCTCTAAAGAGAGCTCTACACATGTGGCAAGAAAAAAAAAAAAAATATATATATATATATATATATAGGCGCACACATCACATCACAAGTGGCCCCCACCCATTTAGAGCTCCTCTAGAGCTCTCAATCATTTTTCTTTAACTAAGACCTCGTTTGGGAACATACTATTTTAATAACTTTTTGACTTTTTGGCTAAGATATGAGATTAAAAAAAAAAAAATAGTATATTTGGAATGATTTTTTGGTTTTTTACAAAAAAGATATGCAAAAAGTAGAGAGAAAATGAAATCTTTGATTTTTTGGTATAGGTTATAGGCTTTTTGGGTTTTTAGTAACTTTTTGACTTTTATGCTAAAACTGTTACATGCCAAACAAGGCCTAAGAGTAGTGATTAAGAGCTCTAAAATTAGAGCTCTAGTGATGTGGCATAGCAAAAAAAAAAAAGAAAAAAAGAAAAAAAGAAAAATGTTTGAGAGTTCTTATTTGAGAGCTCTAATGATGTGAAAAGTGGTTATGTGAAGGTGGGACGCACACTCCTCTCTCTATCTCTCTCTACCCTCTCTCTCTCTCTCTCTTCCACATCACTAGAGCTCTATTTAAAGCTCTAGTATTAGAGCTATGTATCATTACTGAAACAAAAATGTTAGATAGCTCTAAAACAATAAATGAGCTCTAAACAGGTGAGTCCCACTTGTGATGTGTGTTGTTTTTTTATTTTTTTATTTTTTTACCTTGCCATATCATTAGAGTTCATATTAAGGCTCTCTCCTTAGAGCTTTGTATCATTGCTGGAAAAAAAAAAATTAAAAAAATGCAAGTATAAACATCACATCACATAGTGAGTCCCACTATTAGAGTTCCTCCTAGAGCTCCAAAATTAGAGTTCTCAATAAATTTTCATAGAGAAATATAATAATTTGACCATCACTATTAAGGATTACTATGACTATGGACACCCCATTTTTGACCGCCCACAAGGCTCTAGCGCTTTGTCCAGTACACTCGATAATGAAAGTGGTATTGTGCGTGGTTCGAGATTTCAACGAAAGGGCCATTTTCTAAGCTTCGAAACAATCTCAAACCTTCTATATTTCCACTGATTATATTTCCATTTTTACACTTTGTGCCACCTTGTGCTGGGTCTGAAGTAGAAAAACAAAGGAACACATTGAGGGCCGGCCGTGCCTCAGTGAGGGCCGGCCATGGCTATTGAAGGCCGGCCGGGCCTTAGTAACGAGAAACACTATTCTGGGCGGGAGGCCGCCAGCTATCCATTTTTGAAAATATTTATGATATTTCTGGCTCAAATTCTATAAAAACGACCATATATCTTTATTTTGAGGGTTAAAGAATTTTAAGAAAGCCTCTATACCATCTTGAGAGCTCCTTCTTCTCCTTCTTCTTGTGCAAGCAACACTTTGAACTAACCTATCACCTTGAATCTAGATCCATACACCATATACATCTTTATACCTTAGCCTAGGAACCTTGGTTGAGCCTTGAACACCATAATTCAAGCTTGAGAGTGTGGTGAGACCTAATTTGAATCACAAGCAAAAGCTTACTTCTTTGAGAGGTATAAGCTTGTCATCCTCTCTTTTACTTATTGTTCTTTCATTAGCTATCTAGTTCTTGTAGTTTTATGTGGTTTTGATTCTATTCCAAGTGTTTCAGTTTGCATTTGGAGAGCTACCAAAAGGGTAAATAAAATTTACACTCTTTCTACACCTTTACCTATAGCTCAAACCCTTACTTTTGCACTCTTTTTCTTTGTTCCCTAGACTGATTTTCAGAGTTAAAAAAGGGCTAAAAATCATGCTTTAAGGTTTCAAAAGTAGAGGGGTTAGCCACCCCTCCTTGTTCTTGCTTACTAGTCATGTTTTCTCTCTTTGTTGTTTAACTTTTTAGGCTCTTTTCATGCATTCTAAGCCACTATTTTCCCTCTGTTTAGGGCTGATTTAGGGTTGTCTTACGTTTTTTTTAAATAGATCATGCTTTGATTAGTTTATTTGTTGTCTCATAAGTTTGCCTACATAGTTTGTTGTATGTTGTTCTTAACTTTTCTTCAACTCATTTCCATGTTTAAGAACTTTATTTTAATAATTAACTTGCCATTCATTTTTTTGATTTGAGAATTATTTCAATAGGTTGATGGTCATTCAAAATGTGAACTAGTGATTTACGCTTAATGGCTTAATCTCTACGGAGGTTCATTATCAACGGTGTAGTCTCATGTTCATGTTAAGAATCACTTCCCGTTTGACATACGTCTCACTTAGTGGATGTAATATCTAGTGGATGTAACAATCATCTTGGACTTAATGGATTAAATGATGAATTTGGCTAATGAATTTGGCTTAAAATGAACCAATCCACATAAAGAAAATGAGTTATATTGTGTCAAGGGTTGTCATACATCAATCCATGATGTTTTGATAAATCTTGAAGCTTCTCTACCTCTCTCTTTGAGTTCACCCTATGATAGGAATGAGGGGTGGTTGTTGTTTATTTCATTTATCGATTTTTGTCCAGAATTGTGGCCGAAATCATCAAGCAATCAACTTGCTCATTGATGGTTTTGGAAATGACTCCAACATTCTCTCGAGGCTTTCCCATGACATAGAAGTGTGAGAGGGACAAATAGAGTCTAGAACACTCTGTCTACACTGTTTTCACTTCAGAGCACAATACAAAATTTTGCATGAAATTGAGGAACGGCCGGCCTTCTTTAGGCCTAGCCGGGCTTCATTGAGGGCTGGCCGGTCATCAATGTTTGGTCAGCAATGTATTTTTGTAGAAAACAGAGGGCAGTGGTTGAAGGTGAAATAGAACAAAACCTAGGGCAGACAGAGTTGTTCTTGGACATTGTGCATGCAACCCTTGCGCATCCTTGCTTGCATCTTGATCGTTGTTGTAATTAATTAATTTATTTAGTGTTGTTTGTTGTAATTAGTCTTGTTCGTAATTAATTAATTTATTATTATTGTTCATTTGTAATTGTTGTAGCTAGTTAACTTAAATAGCTAGTTTACTTATTATTGTTATCCTTGTTGTAATAGCCTAGTTAGCTAGTTAATGCTTTAATTTATTCATTCGGTTTTGTAATAATTAGTTTAATTTGGACTTTCGGACTTTGATTCGCACCCTCTTGCACGAGCGCAATCATGTAATAAGTTGTATGTCTTCCAACCCCACATCTTTCTCCATTTTATTTACATGCTTACGATGGTTAGTATAGAACATTATTTTTCAAATTAGCATTCTTATGCTTTGCATCCATTGTCTTACATGCATCCAAGGTTCAGCTCATCATGTTAACCTAATATCAAATGTTCAAAATCCATTACTTGAATACATGCTTTATCACATGTCTTGAATGAAATCATATATCATGCTCATAGCCGAGCCTATAAAATAGATAATGTGTGCGTTGTATTCAGTCATATTGCATTAATTAGGAACATGCATATTTTTCTAATTATTTTGCTTTGTTTTGGCTCAGAGTACTAAGTGAGCTATTTTGAGCTTTAGCATCTTGCATCGAATGTTTGTGTTGCCATGTCTAGCATGCTTGCCATGAGGCTAATTGCTTAATTGATAAATTACTTAAATGCCTGTGGATGAAGGCTAATTACAAGAATTAGAATTATTTGAGTAATGTCCATATGCGATCACGTTTTCAAAGAGGTACATATTCACAAACAATTTCAAATAAAACATGAAATCAAATGTTCCAACTCTTGCAAATTAGTCTATACCTTGTGTGTGCATCACAAAGTAATATAGCTAATAAATCGGAACAAGAACATATAATGTAAAATAAAAATCACATCATGATTAGTAGAGGCCGATCTTTGATCGGGCGAGTGGGGTCCCCAATTCAACACCTTCCCCTCTTGTGGTTTGATTATATTATTGCATTGCACTGCATATCATTTGCATGATTTTGTTACATTGTATATCATTTGCATGATTTCATTACAATTGTGTATCATTTGCCTCTTGCCCCTGAATTACACTGGTTTGATTCCTCGCAACGGGATAGGCAACCCTTTGGTTCAACCAACTGCATCTGCATTTTGTTTGTTTGCCCAAGTCTTACGGCCTTGTCAAAATGGGTCATCTTCGGGCTTTGACATTCACTCACGTCATTTCAAAACTTCGAGCTTTGTCAAAAAGGGGCAACTATAGACACCCCATTTTTGACTGCCCTTAAGACTTAGGTGCCTCAGGTTGATCACTCGATGATGAAAGTTATGCTGTACAAATGTTCGATTTCTTCAGCAAGAAGAGCTTCTAAATCCCAACCTTACACTACATTTTTGACCAAAATCATTTTGGACCAAAACTATTTTAGACTTTAGAAACCCTCTTTTTCAAAATATTTTTTTAAATGTTTCTACGATGTTCCGAGGCTCGCATTTCGTTTAAAACATTACACTTTTCGGTAAACCGAGTAAGGATAAAGTAGAAATTAATGAAAGGGAGGTGAAGAATTTGAAAAATCTTTAAAACCTCTTATTTATAGGTTTGGAGTTGAAGAAAATAGGAGGGGAGTGAAGAAAACTAGTTGGGGAAATGGTTGAGCATGAAACTATTAAGAGAGAATTGAGTAGCCTTCACTAAATCAGGCCCATCTTTTTGTACACTTTGACTTTAGTTGTGAGGCCACCACCATTGAAAAGTGGACTTTCGAGGATTCAATTTAGACTCAATAATCTCCTAAAGCCAAGTCCGGATGAGGGAGATATGGCCGTTTGAAGTTAGGCATCAATCCAATTAAGATAGGCATATTTCTTTACAACACTTGGAAACCTTCACTAAAATAGGCATATTTCTTTACACACTTAGAATTTAGATGTGACGCCGCCACCATTGGAAAGTAGACTTCTGGGGCTTCAATTTAGACTCACGAATGACTTAAAATCGAGCCCGGATGAGGGAGACACACCCGTTTGAAGTCGGGCCTGGAAGTAGATTTTTTGTGGCCGACAACCCACTATTTGTGGACGGCCGCCCACTATTAGTGGCCGGCCAACCACTACTTTTGGCCTGCTAGCCATTTGTGTAAAACCCAGATATTTGTTTCCAGTTATCCCCCAAAAGCTCCAGTTGTTCCTATACGGATATTTCCGACATGAGAGACTGTTTTTCTATATATACCAGGCCAACCCTCTTGGTTTTAGGTTAGAAAAAATTCCTTAAGGACCAAAACTTGAAATTCTCTCTCTATCTCTATCTTGCAACACACACACCTTACCCAAACACTTCCTAAACCAATATTGGAACTCTCCTTGCTGAGATTATTGAGTCCAAATTTCAGCCCTTGAGAGTGTAAGCTTTGTGGTTTGTGAGCAAGAGAGTTACCTTGCTTCAAGAGGTATAATTTTGAGCATCTCTACACTACTTCTCTCTTATCTTTTCTTGCTGCTTTTGAACTATTTTTGGACTTTTTTTATGGGCTGAAACTTATGGTTTAAAGCTACCAAAGGTAGAGGGGTTAATCACCCTCCTTTGAACGTTGTTCTCTAAGCTTTTGCCATTGTGTTTCCCATTCTCTTCTCAACTTTTTTTTTATCCTTTTGCCACTGAATTTCAGAGTTTTTGAGAGGCTAAAAATCATGTTTTGAGGTCCCAAAAATGGAGGGGTTAGTCACCCCTCCTTATGCTTGTTTACTAGCTTACATTTCCCATTATTTTAGCTTACTCTTTTAGTTTTTTTTTACTTCAATGCCAGCACTGTTTTAGTGTATATTATGACTTTTTTTATGTGTTAGTTTTATTTATGCTTTGTATAGCATGCTTGTAGTGTAATGGTTCTCGTAGGTTTGGTGGTTTAGGCCTTAGACACCAACCTATTTGAGTTGATAGCATTTATTTCAAGCTTTCCATACTTGTGATCACCTCTAATCATCTCTGCAACCTCTCACTTTTCTTGGCATTTTATTTTGCTTTGAAGTTGTTTCAAACCAATTGCTTGTTTAAGCTTGAGATTGAGGTTGTTGTGCTTAATGGTTTAATCCCTTTGGGGGTTCATTACCAACGGCATGACATCTCTCTCATGCCCAAAACTACTCTTTGTTTGATGCTCATTTCCATTAGAGGACTTAAAGCTCATTTTTTGGACTTAATTGATTAAGGAATGAAAGGTAATTAAAATGAAGTAATAAAATTGGGACTAAAAGTGATGCAAGATAATAAAAGGTTTTGTGTTCAATCGGACGTTAATTGAACACATGGAAACTTGGGTCATTTCATACTTGCTAGTGATGAAATGGTTCAAGTTTCCAAGGTTAACCACTTTCCTTGATCAATCCATGATAGGGAGGAGGTTTTTGTGTGTCTTTCATTGTCTATTTATTGAATTGTGTCCCTTGGTTTCATAAGTCATCACGCAATGAAATTGCGTCGATTGATGGCTTGCGAATCAAAGCCTATCCCTCCTTTGACCTGTTTGCTGATAATGAGAGGTAGGGTGGACAAACATCCCCTGAAAACACTCTGGTTTGTGCGCTGTTTGTCCTCTGTTGCTGCAAGAAAGAACCAACATCAGTGGCCGGTAGGCCACTTTTACTAGACGGCAACCCACTATTAGTACCCTGTTGGCCACTACTTTTGGGTTGTCGGCCACTTGTTCCATGCAGGCAGTGCCCTTTTTCCAGCAGAGCAGAGCAAAAGCTGAGGTGAAAAACAGTGCAATTTTCCAACTGTGCAACAGAGGTATTCTGGTAGCAAAACAGTGGACTTTTTCGGGTGGAAATCCACGTGGATGCATAAGCATTCCTCACTTCCTGGGGTTGATTAGTTAGAGCAGTTAATTACTTAACTTAGTTATTTCTTTTGGTTGTATTCATGTTGTTAATTTGTAATTAATTAATTAGTGTAATTAATTAGTTAGTTCCAATTTGTAATAATTAGCTAGTGTAGTTAATTAATTATGGTGTTGTAGCATAATTAGTTTATTTAATTTGATTTGTAATAGTTAGTTAAGTCGTAGTAATTAGTTAGCTAGGCTATTCATTTGGATCCTTCTACGCGAGGGGAAGCAATGTAATAATGTGTATGTCTTCTAACCCCACGTCTTTCTCCCTTTTATTTACTTGCTTACGATGGGTAGTTTAGCACATCATGTTTCTTTTAGCATACTTCATGATTTGCATCCATTTGTCTTGCATGCATCAAGGCTAGGTTCATCATTCTAACAAAGCATTGTCATTTAAAATACTTCGTTGAAAACGTGTTTAAACCGCATGCTATCAAATTGATTCACATGTCATAATTAGTAGCCAAGCCTATTAGTTGCATATCACATGTGTTGCATTAGTTAAAAGCATGCATGTTTTCTAACTCTTTTGTTTCTTTTGGCTTGCCTTGGAGTACATGGTGAGCATTTTTGTGCTTTAGAATATCGCATTAGTGTGGTTGTTGCCATGTCTAGAATGCTTGCCATGAGGCTAAGTGCTTAATTAATATACTTGCTTGAATGCCTGTGGAAAAAGGCTAATTGCTTGAATTGGAATAATTTGAGTAATGTTCATATGAGATCACTTTTTCAAAGTGGTATATATTCAAACACTTTTCAAAACAAACATGAATCACAGTGTTCCAATTTTTACAAATTAGTCTATACTTATGTGCGCATCACATAGTAACAATAGCCTACTAACCGGAATAAGAGCATATAATGTAAATAAGAATCACATCATGATTAGTAGAGGCCGATCTTTGATCGGGTGAGTGGAGTGCTCAATTCATGACCTTCCTCTCTCGTACCTAAGTTTCCAAGCCGTGACAATCTTGGTGATGACGAACACATGGCCTTTGGCAGGAGTCATGGGTTTCCTAAATTTTTTAAAAATATTTAGGTGGCGACTTTGTATCTGGCAAAGCAGTCCATTTTTGGCATTTTTATTCAAAATCGATTTTCCAAAAGATTTGCCAGATTTAGACTCCTTGGTGTTTATCTATTTCACATTGCACTTGTGGAATCAGATTCAGAACCACGAGAGTCCGAACTGTAGGGCTATCGTATCTGAAAGGAGCACGAAAAGTTGAGCTACAATTTATGGCGACTCTGCTGGGGATTTAGAAAACTTGACTTGAAATTCATGATGTGAAATTTTATCTACACTTATATGCTCTTTGCATTGCATTTGCATTGGTTCTTTAAGTCAATGTGTTTGCTATCTGCTATTCTTGAACGGCTTGCCGAAGGCTCGCCCAAAAGGCTTGCCAAAAGGCTGACCAATCGTGGGCTCTGCCATGTTGGGAACACAACCCTTGGATCTGGACTACCGCTGTACCGTTTGATCCTTCTTTAACTTCTCGGTGATAGGTGTGAGAGGTATATTAGGTAGTCTTGCTGAGGTACCCCTGTTGACGAATCGGTGTAGCCTAGTGCTGCATATAGTAAAGCCATAGTGACTGTTCCAAGTATGGGACAGGATGCTCACCTATATGCAGGATTGCGTGAAACCGTTTTGATTGAAATAGTGAATCCTAGATCCACTCCAAAAGCTGGAATATGGGAAACCCTACCTCTCATAGGGGTGTTTTGAGCGCTTTTGTGCAAATGTGAAAATCTTTGGAAATACGTGATGCAATCCTGGGAGAGGTCTTAATCTTGAGGCGATTCCTTTTTCAAAACTTGAGGGTCATATCAGAATCAGAATTTGGGTCGAAATCCAGGAGTTTGTGTTTGATATGGGTGAATTTTCAGCAAGACCAAAACGAGGGCCAAAAATTGTATATTGCTTTGCTTTGACTGGCATACCTGGTATCCTGATCTGATGAGGTATTCGTATTTAATGATAGGTATGTCTGAGCCAGAGAAGGAGTAGTACCCGCCCAAACCCATCACAATCCATCCAATCCCAGAAAAAACCTACTTAGCAAAGGTCCAGTCCATCTGATCCCCAAAAGAAAAGATCCATCCAATACCGAGAGACACATTCTAAAAAAGCCCAATCCAGCCGAACCCGTCTAGACTAATCCAGTTCAGATACATCAAGTATAACCAGGTCGAAATCCTTGTTAGTCAGCTCTCAGCTTACACCTATCTATTTCTCTAAAATTGCCGACTCAGCATGTAGACCCGTGATGGCACAGAGTCTAGAAGAAGTTGTGGCCATGATAGCAGCCCTAAACTAGGGAATTGTCATGCAGGATGAGACCAATGATGAAAAGAAATGCACATCTAGGACATCTACGACACTTCCAGTCTTGAGCCCCCAGCCGAACTTTGATCCACCTCCGCCAATTAAAGATTTGCAGGGTCTAGATCCTCGAGAAGGGTTGACTCAAGCTTGCGTTTTCAGACCCCTAGTGCAACCTAATGAGGGGCTTTTATCCCCTTAATATTAATGATCCGCGACTTGACTTGTTAAAAATTGTTCACCCATTGAAAACAATTTCAAAAGGCATAGGTAGGGACTCAACTCCATTTCCCGACATTGAGGAGGGTAAAACCGACGCCATAGTAAGGCTCCCAGACAGATTCAAATGCCACACATTAACCGTTTCAATGGGTCTGGAGATCTTATGGTACATATCTGGCTTTTCTTAGACGCGTTGAAACCGATGGGTCTGACTAAGCCTCAAAAACTCTCTCTCTGTATGGAAGAACCCTATCAGGTATAATAGCCACTTGGTGCACCAAGTTGGAGGATATAGTTAAGCAGAACTGGGAAGATTTGGCTAAGGCGTTTGTCGATCAGTATTCTTACAATACCCAAATTGAAATGGCCACCCAAGAGCCTGAATCAACCCACCAGAACCCTAAAGAACCTTTTGTGGAATTTGTTGCAAGGTGGAGAACAAAAGCAGCACAAATGACAGATCGGTCGGCCCTTTTGAAGAGGGACCGGATAGTGGTGCAAAACCTTGAGCATGATATGGTACAAAAGTTAATAGTCGCTCCACTATTCACTTTTAAACTTTGTATGAATTAGGGGTTCAGATTGAGAGTGCATTTAACAAAGGGATTATTCTTAGAACAAGCGAACCAACAAGCAGGGTTTTTTCCGGAAGTACCAATGCTGGTAGTAACACTATTCCCAAACCCACTGAAGTCAATACCATCACCACTGGTCCAAAAACTGCCGACCCATTTGCCAATACCAACCCACTAATAGCCGGCCCAACCCGAGCTCAAGGAAGAACTTTTACCCCTTTCCATATGAGCCTAACCAGTGCACTAAAAATCCTGATGGAAAAAGGGTATCTCACACCCCTTGATCCCCAACCACTTCCTGACCCACTTCCTGCTAGACATAACCCCACCAAATACTGTGTGTACCATCAGCAGTGCGGTCATCGTACCGATCATTAATAACGTCTTCATTATGAGGTTCAGAATCTCATTGACAACTAGATGATAGCCCCACCCCAAGAACCCAATGTTACTACCAATCTACTTCCCATCCATGACCAAGTACATTCTCCTCACCTTAACATCATCCACACCCTCCCATCTACCTTCAACCCCAATATATACATCACCCTGGCCCATTTTCCCAAGCCTGAGGTGTTCATTCCAGAAGGCACTGACTTGTGCATGATGGATGCACCCAATCCAGTTCGGGTATGCCAAGAGCACCAAATGGCCAAACCCACTACTGCTAAGATGTTGGGAATGATTGAAGACCTTCAAGGAACGGTGGCGGATTTAATATTTGGGGTTTCGATCCCGTCACATAGCTCTCCAATCCTGGGGCGAGCTGCAGTTAAAAAGGGCCAACCCGAGACTATCTCAAGTCTAGGTGATGATAAATCAATAACAAATGGGTCTCGCTTCGATATAGCCACCCAATCCCTTGGCCAAGAAGAAACAAGTGGCAAGAACAAAGTCGGGACACGTATTGATCCCTATGCACAATTTCGGTGGGCTATTAAGGCTTTGAAGGTCAAAGGGTTGAACAGGCAGCAAGTGCTTGAAGTTGTTACAAAGGCTGTGGATGACATTTTTGTCGCTCAGGATAAGAGCATTTTGAATCAGAGGGAAACAATGAAAAGGGATGCTTTACTAGAACACCCATCCTGATTCCAGTCCCAAGCCCATGAATACTCGACCAACACCTGCCGACCCATTTGGTAATATTTCTAAACCTAATGCTTCCTCCTCCTAAAAACAACCTTCACCTAACTCCATATGAGCCTAACCTGTGCATTGAAGGTACTGATGGAGAAAGGGTATCTCAAACTGCTCATTCCACAACCTTTCCCTAACCCTCTCCCACTTAAACATGACTCTACCCAATATTGCACATTCCATCAGTAGTATGGTCATCATACTGACCGTTGCTTCCGCCTTTGCCATGAAATTCAAGACCTGATTGACAAATAGGTTATCACTGCACTTGAAAATCCCAAAGCTATCAATAACTCTCTCCTTGACGGCAATAGATTGCCATTCCATAACATAAAACCCATACACA
Organism: Camellia japonica; assembly: GCA_030407325.1. Lineage (NCBI taxonomy): Eukaryota > Viridiplantae > Streptophyta > Magnoliopsida > Ericales > Theaceae > Camellia > Camellia japonica. The sequence goes on from JAPPVO010000032.1 coordinate 122,490,249, forward strand.
TCTTGCCACCAACCAACCATTACCCTAGCCAACACATCATACCCGCCAATGAGACCAAACCCATTGTGTTCATTCCTGAATCTTCTGATTTCGATCTGAGCAAAAGGAATAAAATCTTTGAAGAGATGGAAAGTTTACTCGATCCTGGCTAGTTCAAACTTGATGAAGCAGTGATGCCAGCACAGGTGGTTGGAATGATGAATCTCAGTCTCAGCTAGGGGAATGCATTTGGAAAGGACCTTTTGAACTAGGGGCATGGTGTGAAGAAGAATTGTTTCAGTCAAGAAGATGTGTAGGGACAACGTAATTATGAGATTCAACCTGTGAGACCCGATTTGAAAGTCGACAATCAATCCTTCTGGGTGTGGATGTGAATTGCTGAATTGAAGGCAGGTCTGGACTTTCCCGTGGGCTACTTGAAGTTGTTTTTGAAATTCTACAGATGGACTTGGAGAAGGGAAACCCCCTTTTTTGTCTCAAAAATGCTTATTTTGTTTTGAGTTATGTCCTGCAAATAGTTGTGTTGTGAATTTTATTTTCTATCTTTTCTTGCGTTGTTGCGTCAGTTGAGTCTTTTCCTTTGAGTCGCTCTCGTGTATCCTCAGGTCTTCATCTTTATAAGAAAGTGGGAGTCAAGTTTCTGATCATTTTATTGCGCCTATAGTGATGCATGTGTGATCTTTTACAAATAGAAAAAAAAGGCTTTGAATTTGTTTTTTGAATGAGATTTTGTTAATAAGATCGAGTGTTGAGAAGGATCCCCCGAATGGTTTGAGTGAATTCTAACTTATCGGTGCAAAGTCGTTCATGATTTCAGAATTTTAAGCTATTTCTTTTGCAGACTTGCAAAGATAGGTTTAGAATTGTGCGCGGTATTTTACATTGTCCTGGGAATTCTCTTCGTCGTTAGGCAATCATTGTGGCAAGCACAAGGTGGCTTTCAGACTTGTAAGCACAAGACGACTTTTAGACCTCACAATCATAGCATTTCTCCCCCTAGTGTTTTCAGAAAGAAATGGATAAGCGAAACCAAAAAAGAAGAAAAAGAAAAAAATAAAAAAGAAGAAAAAGAAAAAGAAAGAAACCAAGAAAAAAAAGAAAGAGAAAAGAAGAAAAGAAAAGAAAAGAGAAAAGGAAAAAAGAGAAAAAAGTCATCTATCAAGCCAGGGGCATTCATTGGAATGAATCCAATCAACTATTATCCATTTGAATGAAGTCTGAGCAACTGTGAGAAAATGAACTTTTTTCTGAATTTGGGAAAGCCAATGCGAGGAAGTACTACATTGCAAGAAGAGCCAACTCTGAAAATGGAGCAATAGAAAAGAAGAAGACATGCATAAGAGAATGGCGAATCAAGCTCAAATCAAGGCGAAGCCAGTTTCAGTATTTCGGCAATGATGACTATTGATCAAATTCACCGCAAGTGTTGTAACACTATAATTAAGAGGCTCGCTAGGCCAAAAACCCGAAAGGGCGACCTTGGCAAAAGTTAGAGCATGAAAACTGAGAAATCAAAAAATATAGCTTGCAAGGTTGAAAACCCTGAAGGGGCGACTTTGGCAAAAGTTAGAGTGCAAAAAGAGAGTGTCAATACTCAAGTGAACCTCAGCCATGAACTACATTGACCTGATTCCCATTCTTGGGATACGTAGGCAACTTTATCCTGAAGTTCAGTCCCAACCACGTCCATCTTGTTCATCTCAACCCAATCACTTGCCCAATTCATGTTGTCAGCTTCACATCAATCCATGAGCTACACCGATTGCTGTGTATATATCATACTTGCGTTGGGTAAGAAAGAACTAGCTTGAATCAACAAGTGGAAAATTTTCAATACTTGAACTTATCAGTAGAATCTCTATGTTGGGCAAAAAGGGAATTAAAACTCGGGTTTTGCGAAATTGAATTGAAGGGAGCATAAATAATACTAGGGGCACTACGAATGATCAGTTACCTTGAGTCTTTTTCTACTTTTGGGTCAATTATGAGTTCTGTTGTGTTGTGCCCAGTATTTGTTTCAGTCTGCGCTCTTTATTGAGTCAACATAACGTGTCTGTCGCTTAAAAGCGCTCTTCATCAAGTCACCTTAGCGAGTCTGTCGCTCAGAGTTCAACAAAATGGCATGGTCAAAATTCCATACACGAATGTTCGCTCCAAACTAAAAAACAAGTCCATGTGTGGAATTCATAAACGAGCTGAGAGTGCCCATACAAGGGGCAACGCATTCATGATCGGTGTATATGAGGAATCCATGACTGCTTTAGGGGGGACTAGAGTAAGTTCTCAACATACCGGGACAAAAGGGAAACATGAGTTTGATTGGTTGGCAGCTATTCTAGGATCTGATGATCTCCATCACACGTGCCTGCATAATGTTGAAAACCGGTGGCCAATGACTGGACACTAGGGGCAATTTTTAGTGCATCTGATTGGGCCATCCATCGAGCAAAGGGCATGAACCCAACCAGTGGCCAATGACTGGACACTAGGGGCAATTTTCAGTGCATCTGGTTGGGTCATCAATTGAACAAGGGGCGTGAACCTAACCTATCTCTCAGTCTGCCAAAGCTATTTGTCGAGCACTTCCCCTGGATTAGGGTGGGTTTACTCCCATAATGATTTTGATATGATTTAGCTTTCGAAAGTTGTCTCCAACCATTTCAAAACTCTATTGGGATTGCCATCTTCCCTCTAATTAATACATGTGCTTTGGATTATGCCTGCATGCTTATACACTCTAGTAGAGTTAAACTGCGTGATTGGTTGCTCTTGCTCTTGACTTTGTTCTGCACTTAATAGAGTTTTGTCAAGTTACCTCCCTTTGTGTTACATTTCAATGAGTTGTGGCAAGTTGCCCTACATTCATGTCATAAGGTACATGATGCACTACTCTATGTACTGTTTATTTCCCTCTGCATACCTTTCAACTTGCATCGCACTATTTTGTGCACCCTGTATCGCACTGTCCTGTGCACTTTGTATCACACTATCTTGTGCATCCTTCCCTGTATCGCACTATTTTGTGCACCTTGCATCGCACTATCTTTTGCATTTCACCCTGTATCGCACTGTCTTGTGCAAGATTGCATCGCACTGTTTTGTGCATTTAACCTACATCGCACCTTCTGCAGCACTGTCTTGTGTATTCACTTGCATCGCATTGTCTTGTGCACCCACCTTGCACTGTCTTGTGCACTTGCATCGCACTGTCTTGTGCACCCCGTGTCGCACTGTCTTGTGCACTTGCATCACACTATCTTGTGCACCCCGTATCACACTGTCTTGTGCACCCCGTATCACACTGTCTTGTGCATTCACATCTATTTCGTGCATTCCACTCACATCGCACAGTCTTGTGCACCCCTACATCACACTATGTTGTGGCACCCTCACTCGCACTATCTTGTGCACTTACATTGCGCTAATCTTGAGCATTCACCCATATCATATTGTCTTGTGCAAACTTGCATCGCACTGTCTTATGCACCCATTTAGCACTGTTTTGTGCATTCACCCTGTATCGCACTGTTTTATGCATTCACCCTGTATCGCACTATTTTGAGCACCTTGCATCGCACTGTTTTGTGCACCTTACATTGCACTATTTTGTGCACCTTGCATAGCACTGTTTTGTGCATTCATTCACCCGTATCATAGTGGCTTGTGCACTTGCATTGCACTGTCTTATGCACCTACATCACACTATTTTGTGCACCCACATCGCACTATCTTATGCACTTATATAGCACTGTCTTGTGCATTCACCTTGCATCGCGTTGTTTTGTGTACCCACACCATACTGTCTTGTGCACTCAGTGGGTCTAGGAGACCTTAAATCCTCTAGAGGTGCAATCCCTTTGGTGTTTGTCGTGCCGAACAACTTCAGGTGGTCTGGTATAGCCACCTGACTATGTTTGTAGTGAGTTCCTAGGAGATCAACTTAGACGGTGGAATCTAGAGTTCAAATGGCTATGGCCTAGAATGCAAACGTTCGGAATTTCTGAGACTGAAGTCTGGTTTAAATACCCAGAGGTGTATCCTCGGCTTGAAATCTGTATGGAAGCCTTATAGGTTGAGGTAGCGTATATGCGCCTTAATTCTGGATACTGAACCAACCTAGTCTATCACCCTATTGGAGAATAGGGAAAGTTGCAAATATAGCCAGGGAGAAAAGTAGTACCTGTGGTTTGGAAGTGCAACCAAGAAGAAGAGGAAAAATCCATAGCAACATAAGGTGAGTCATCGCCAATTACCCTTGTAAGGTGCTTTCTAAGGCACCACTTCCTAGCTGCTACATCATATCCATTATTATCTAGTACCTCTATTACATTGCATATAGCATCTATCATACGCATCTATTGCACTATCCATTACATTCATTACATCATACTATTTTATCGCCTGTATCCTTTCCATGCATGTTAAGTTTAGTTTGGCATGCGCTCATACTTTCCCTTGTTGAAACATGGTTCTATCATGTGTAAGTACCCATGTTGCGTTGAGGCCAGTATTGAGGGTGTCGGCACCTTTTCTGTGTTAGACGTGGTTTGTTTGTGCCCATACATTTTCTAGGTAAAATGTGGTTCGGCCTGCACCTCATTCACTGCATCCATTGCATCCATTGCATCGTACTTTGTCTTGTTGCATTCAGCATTTATGATCATCATCTTTCCCCAGCAGATCATTCCTCACTTATATCATACCACCCAATTACTTGTACTCTTTCTGCGAAAAACAAAGCTCTGCATGTGCTTACACACCGTTCACGTTGAAACATGGTTCTGTTATGTGTAAGCATCCATGCTGCGCTGAGGCCAGTATTGAGAATGTAGGCACTTAGCCTATGTTAGGCGTCGCTTGGCTGTGCCCACTTCTTTTCTATATAAAAGATAGTTTGATATGCATCTCCATTCCTTTATAATATTTGTGTGGTAAGCACTGCTTGTGGTTTGATTATATTATTGCATTGCACTACATATCATTTGCATGATTTCGTTACATTGTCTATCATTTGCATGATTTCATTACAATTATGTATCATTTGCATCCTGCTCCTGAACTACACTAGTTTGATTCCTTGCAACGGGATACGTAGACAACCCTCAGGTTCAACCAATTGCATCTGCATTCTGTTTGTTTGCCCAAGTCTTACGACCTTGTCAAAATGGGTCGTCTTCGACCTTTGACATTCACTCGCATCATTTCATGACTTTGAGCTCTGTCAAAAGAGGGGCAACTGTAGACACCTCATTTTTGACTGCCCTTAAGACTTAGGCGCCCGTAAGACTTAGACACCCCATTTTTTGATTTCTTCAGCAAGAAGAGCTTCTAAAGCCCAACCTTACACCCCATTTTTGACAAAAATCATTTTGGACCAAAACTATACACCTTCTTTTTCAAAATATTTTTTCAAATGTTTCTACAATGTTCCGAGGCTCACATTTTGTTTAAAACATTGCACTTTTCGGTAAACCAAGTAAGGACAAAGTGGAAATAAATGAAAGGGAGGTGAAGAATTTGAAAAATCTTTAAAACCACTTACTTATAAGTTTGAAGTTGAAGAAAATAGGTGGGGAGGAAATAAAACTAGTTGGGGAAATGGTTGAGCATGAAACCATTAAGAGAGAATTGAGTAGCCTTCACTAAATCAGGCCCATCTTTTTGTACACTTTGACTTTAGTTGTGAGGCCACCACCATTGGATAGTGGACTTCCGGGGATTCAATTTAGACTCAATAATCTCCTAAAGCCAAGTTTGGATGAGGGAGATATGGCCGTTTGAAGTTAGGCATCAATTCGATTAAGATATAAATGAGAAACCTTCACTAAAATAGGAATATCTCTTTACACACTTAGAATTTAGATTTGAGGACACCACCATTGGAAAATAGACTTCTGGGGCTTCAATTTAGACTCAAGAATGACCTAAAACCGAGTCCGGATGAGAGAGATACGCCCATTTGAATTCGGGCCTGGAAGCAAATTTTTGTGGCTGGCAACCCACTATTGGTGGCCAGCCGGCCACTACTTCTAGCCTACCGGCCATTTGTGTAAAACCTAGATATTTGTTGGCAGCTATCCCCCAAAAGCACCAGTTGTTCCTATACATATATTTCAACCTGAGAGCCTTTTTTTCTATATATACTAAGCCAACCCTCTCGGTTTTAGGTTAGAAAAAATTCCTTAAGGACCAAAACTTGAAATTCTCTCTGTATCTCTATCTTGCAACACACACACACCTTACCTAAACACTTCCTAAACCAATATTGGAACTCTTCTTGTTGAGATTATTGAGTCCAAATTTCAGCCCTTGAGAGTGTAAGCTTTGTGGTTTGTGAACAAAAGAGTTACCTTGCTTCAAGAGGTATAATTTTGAACATCTCTACACTACTTCTCTCTTATCTTTTCTTGCTGTTTTTGAACTATTTTTATGGGCTGAAACTTGTGGTTTAAAGCTACCAAAGGTAGAGCGGTTAATCACCCTTCTTTGAACCTTGTTCTCTTTTTCCCTTGTGTTTCCTATTCTTTTTTCACTTTTTTTCGAGTTTTTTACAACTGAATTTTAGAGTTTTTCAGAGGCTTAAAATCATATTTTGAGGTCCCAAAAATGTAGGGTTAGCCACCCCTCTTTATGCTTGTTTACTAGATTACATTTCCCATTATTTTAGCTTACTCTTTTAGTTTTTTTTACTTCAATGCCAGCACTGTTTTAGTGTATATTAGGACTATTTTTTTTGTGTTAGTTTCATTTATGCTTTGTATAGTATGCTTGTAGTGTAATGGTCCTCGTAGGTTTGGTGGTTTAGGCTTCAGACACCAACCTATTTGAGTTGATAGCATTTATTTCAAGCTTTCCATACTTGTGATCACCTCTAATCATTTCTGCAACCTCCCTCTTTTCTTGGCATTTTATTTTGTTTTGAAAGTTGTTTCAAACCAATTGCTTGTTTAAGCTTGAGATTGAGGTTGTTGTGCTTAATGGTTTAATCCTTTTGGGGGTTCATTACCAACGGCATGACATCTCTCTCATGCCCAAAACAACTCTTTGTTTGATGCTCCTTTCCATTAGAGGACTTAAAGCTCATTTTTTGGACTTAATTGAATAAGGAATGGAAGGTAATTAAAATAAGGTAATAAAATTAGAGCTAAAAGTAATGCAAGATAATAAAAGGTTTTGTGTTCAATCGGACGTTAATTGAACACATGGAAACTTGGGTCATTTCATACTTGCTAGTGATGAAATGGTTCAAGTTTCTAAAGTCAACCACTTTTCTTGATCAATCCATGATAGGGAGGAGGTTTTTGTGGGTCTTTCATTGTCCATTTATTGAATTGTGTCCCTTGGTTCATAAGTCATCACGCAATGAAATTGCATCAATTGATGGCTTGAGAATCAAAGCCTACCCCTCATTGGACCTATTTGCTAATAAGGAGAGGTAAGATGGGCAAACATCCCTTGAAAATACTATGGTTTGGGCTCTGTTTGTCCTCTGTTGCTGCAGGAAAGAACCAACATCAGTGGCCGATAGGCCACTTTTACTGGACGGCAACCCATTATTAGTGGCCGGCAGGCCACTTTTTCTAAGCAGGCAGTGCCCTTTTTCCAGCAGAGCAGAGTAGAAGCTGAGGTGAAAAATAGTGTAATTTTCCGACTGTGCAACAAAGGCATTCTGGCAGCAAAATACTGGACTTTTTCGAGTGGAAATCCGCGTGCATGCATAAGCATTCCTCATTTCCCGGGGTTGATTAGTTAGAGTAGTTAATTACTTAACTTATCTATTTCTTTTGGTTGTATTCATGTTGTTAATTTGTAATTAATTGATTAGTGTACTTAATTAGTTAGTTCCAAGCTGTAATAATTAGGTAGTGTAGTTAATTAATTTTGGTGTTGTAGCATAATTAGTATATTTAATTTGATTTGTAATAGTTTGTTAAGTCGTAGTGATTAGTTTGTTAGGCTATTCATTCGGACCCTCCTGCACGAGGGCAAGTAATGTAATAATGTGTATGTCTTCCAACCCCACGTGTTTTTCCCTTTTATTTTCTTGCTTACGATGGGTAGTTTAGCACATCATGTTTCTTTTAGCATACTTCATGATTTGTGTGGGGGCCGAGTATTAGGGAATGCAAAGAAGCCGAATAAGTGAACTTAGAAAATCGAGATATATACATTGTATTCGGCCCCTTTTATACAAATTCAGAAGTATCCTAGTCGGCCACATAGCCAGTTGAGCGAGGTGCCGAGTGAAGAGTGATTTGCCACAAAAGGAGCCGAGTAAGTAGTTACACGGTGGATTAAAGGTGGGCCCGACCCTGAGGCCCAAGAGAAGATATAAATAAAAGAATATCAACCAGAGAGAGGTATGTGAGAACTAGTATGCTTAACTTAAGATACAAGCAATCAAGAGAGTTTACACTGACTTATCCGTCGGAGTGCTAATTTTGGCACCCCCAACCAGAGTGTTCATTCCTTTTCATGTTATTAGCTGAGGATCTTGAGCGTTCTATTGGATCCAAATAGTATTTCCAACCCACCTCCCTACAATTGGCGCCGTCTATGGGAATACTCCAGCACATCCATGGCGGGCGTGACGGAAGATCCTCTAGCAGTCGCTGACAACCTTACGCCACCAGTCGATACAACTCCAAGCACCATGCTGGGACTAGAAATCATTACTGCAAGAAGAGCCTTGAACTTTGACTCAGTTGATGAAACAATGCAAGCGATTATGGATCAGGCGAAGCAAAACGAACAGAGGTTGGAGAACATGATGGCTGAAAATGAGCGCCTTCGACAGGATTTGGCCGTGGAGGTGGCTAAATCCCAACAGGCCACGCGCCAAGACCTGGCACAACCTCTGAGAAAGGATGTTTGACGAACTCGAACTCGGAGACAAGATAGTGACAGTGATTCTGACTCTTCATCCCTAGACCCCAAAAAGAAGGGGCGAGTCGAAGTCGCCAGTTCTTCTAAGGGACGTCCACGTGCACGGAATAAGAGAAGAAGAAATGATTCAGACGAAGAGGACCAACATGACCCCTTTGTGTGACGGATTGCAAGGGCAGTACCACCCAAAAAGTTCAAGGCTCCACCATTCACCCTATATGACGGAAAATCGGATCCCACTGACCACATCCGTCATTACAAGCAAGCCATGACGCAGCATGCAGATGACGTGGCTCTCATGTGCCGAATATTTCTGAGCAGTTTGGGACCATTGGCCGTTAGATGGTATTAGAAGTTGGAACCGGCGTCGATTAAGAGCTTCCATCAATTACAGAAATCCTTTAGGGCAAGATTCATCACCGATGAGGTCCAGCCGAAGCAAGCTGACTCTCTCTGGGCAATGCAAATCCAACCAGGGGAAACCTTACGAGCGTATTCGGCGCTATTAGGAATGCTTTAATCTTATAGATGACGCCTGCAACGACTCCATGGCCATCACCGCCTTTAAAATGGGGTTGCATCCTGATAGTGCCCTCCGCAGTTCCTTGACTAGAAGGCCTACCAAAACAGTCTGGTTGTTGATGAAGAAAGTCGAGGAATACTGCAAAGTGGAAGATGACGCTCTGCGGGTTAAAGCCAGGAACAAGGCCATCAAAACGGCCCCTTTTGAAATTGTTCAGCCGATAAATTCTGTACCGTCATGAGCCCTGAACCACGGAATTGGACTAAATGAGACAGGAGACGGGATTCACGCCGATCAAACGACCAATGTTCCTACCAAGCTAGTGAACAACTTTAACTAGATAGCAGGTGCACAAAGTGCACGGACAAGAAATATACGGAGTTGTTAGAGCCGATCAGCATGGTTATGTCTAAAGTCCAACACCTGCCATTCTTCAAATGGCCATCCAAAATGGTGGGACCTCCCGACATGAGGAGACGAGATAGGCGGTGCGAGTATCACAAAGACCACGGCCATGATACCGAGAGTTGTTACACATTAAAGGATCACCTTGAGGAATTGGTATAGGATGGTCGGCTTAAGCAGTACGTCCGAAAAGACAACTCCACCAAAACAGTAGCTTTACAGCAAGACTCACCTCCACTCGGCGTAATCCATATGATATACAGCCTGCCGACGTCATCCGCGGTACATACAATTTGGTCGCATTCTGACCTCCAAAAGCAAATCACACCAGCAAAACGGCCCCATGAAGCTCCGAGTATAACCTTCGATGATTCTGATTTGATCAGCGTAACACTCCCCTACATTGATCCATTGGTCATCGAACTACACGTAAACCGATTCACCGTTGAGCACGTTCTCATAGACCAGGGGAGTACTTCAGAAGTTATGTATTACAAGACCTTCATCAAACTCGGGTTCACCGAGTCGGACCTGTCTCCGGCTCCTTATCCATTATTCGGCTTCAACGCCAATCTAGAATACCCGTTGGGCAAAATCACACTGCCAGTTAGAGCGGGCTCCCGAACAGTGGATGTAGAGTTCTTGGTCGTCAAGATGACTTCGTCGTATAATCTCATCATGGGACGAACTTGGCTGCATACCATGCAGGCAGTGCCAAGTACCTATCATCAATTGCTCCACTTCCTAACTGAACGCGACATTGAACAAATCCGTGGTTCCCAGAAATCGGCACAAGCATGTTATTTTCTTGCTGCCAAGACACCAAGAGAACTGGAAGTGAATTCTATTGAGGTGCCGGATCGAGAGAGCCTCGACGAAGTTAGATGGAACCCAAGTGAAAAGTCCACGGAAGCACTGGATCGAGTTGAAATTGACGGAAATCCTGACAGGTTCTTCTTGGTCGGCGCCTCCCTGAATCAAGTCGACAGGCAGCAGCTAATTACCTTCTTACTCGGCAACCTTGATGTATTTGCATAGTCATCGTATGAGATGCCGGGGGTAGATCCATCTGTTTCTCAGCACCGTTTAAATGTTGACCCCAAATGTAAGCCGATTGTTCAGAAAAGTCGGCGGTCAGCCGTAGAACACACTGCTGCTGTTGTTGAAGAAGTTGACCGGTTGCTTGATGCCGAAGCAATCCGGGAAGTGACCTATCCTACATGGCTATCAAATACTATGGTTGTAAAGAAGAAAAATGGGACTTGGTGTGTCTGCATGGATTTCATGAACTTGAACAAAGCTTGCCCCAAGGATTGTTTTCCCCTCCCCAGAATAGACCAAGTCGTAGACGCCACGGCACATCATCAACGTATGAGCTTCCTCGATGCCTACAGAGGCTACCATCAAATTGCCATGCATCCGGAGGACCAAGACAAAATTGCATTCCTCACCCCAAGAGGAACCTATTGCTATAAGGTTATGCCTTTTGGGCTGAAGAATGCAGGGGCAACTTACCAAAGACTAGTCACGGCCATGTTTAGGGAGCAACTCAGCCGTACTATGGAAGTATACATTGACGATATGGTGGTCAAGTCCAAAGAAGAGCAAACTTATCTAGCTGATCTGGAAGAGACATTCGGCATTTTACGCAAGTACAAAATGAAGCTGAATGCTTCCGAATGTGCATTTGGGATCGGATCCGGCAAATTCCTTGGCTACATTGTCAACCACCGAGGAATCGAAGCCAACCCGAAGCAAATCACAGCAACCCTTGAACTCGGCTTCCCTCGATCAGTCAAGGAGGTTCAAAAGCCGATGGGGATGGCCGCTGCACTCAACAGGTTCATTAGTCGTTCCACAGATCGCTGCCGACAATTCTTTCATACCCTACGGCAGGGTAAAGCATTTGAATGGACCTTTGAGTGCGAAGCCGCTTTCAACTGTTTAAAGACTTATCTCCGATCAGTTCCACTATTGACAATACCTTCGGCAGGTGACCCGCTCATTTTATATCTGGTAGTTTCTGACCAGGCCGTCAGCGCCGTACTGTTAAAGGAAAAAGTTGGGGAGCAGCGACCAGTCTATTATGTGAGCAAGGCAATGGTTGACGCCGAAACACGTTACCTTCCGTTGGAAAAAACTCATCCTAGCCCTCGTCATGGCAACAAGAAAACTGATGCATTACTTTCAGGGGCATACCATAGAGGTACTAACGGACTACCCCCTCCGGTTGGTACTCCGCAGTGCAGAAGCATCAGGGCGCATTTCAAAGTGGGCTCTTGAACTCGGCCAGTACGATATTCAGTTTCTTCCTAGAACCTCAATCAAAGGGCAAGTGCTTGCCGACTTTGTGGCCGAATTCACTGGGGGTCTTGCCGACTTCAAATCTGATCAAATTCAACCTAAGCCGAACTGGAGAATTTATGTTGGGGACATTTGGCAGTTGTACTATGATGGATCGTCCAATCAACGTGGCAGCGGGGCGGACGTAGTGATCATGGCTCCCGACGGGGCAATAATTGAGCAGGCTGTCAAACTGGGCTTCGATGCATCGAACAATGAGGCCGAATACGAAGCATTGTTAATCGGTCTACGGAATGCACATCTCCTTGGTGCTTGGTGTCTGCTTGTCTTCTACGATTCAAAGCTGGTCATTAACCAATTAAAAGGGGAATACGTAGCCAAAAATGACCGAATGGCAGCTTACATGAAAACGCCGAATTCATTGCTGGCAAAATTCGACCATCATGAACTAAACCAAATAACCCAGGATCAGAACACACATGCGGATGCCCTGGCTTGCCTAGCTTTTGCCATCAACTCAGATATCAAATGGACAATTGAAGTGGGATTTATCCTTGAGCCGAGCATTGCCCTTCAGAGTCGATTCAAATTAATGTCATAGAATCAGGTCCAAGTTGGATGGACCCAATCACTGCATTCCTATCTTCTGAACAGCTCCCTGCAGAAAAGAGAGAAGCTCACAAACTACGAAACATAGCCCTGCGATATTACGTGGATCCACAAGGAAAGCTCTACAAAAAATCCCTTTCCGGTCCATATCTAGAATGCGTTCATCCGGATAAGGTCGAAGAACTCCTGACTGAAATACATGAGGGTAGTTGTGGTGCCCATTCAGGTGGGCGCTCTTTGGCTCATCGAGCTGTGACACAAGGGTATTATTGGCCGACAATGAGAGCTGATGCTGAGAATTACATCAAGAAATGTGAGTGGTGTCAGAAGTTTTCCCCTTTAACCCATTTGCCTGCTGAAGAGTTGAGCACTATCACCAGTCCCTGGCCGTTCACCCAATGGGGACTTGATATCGTCGGACCATTGCCGTGGGCCCCAAGGAACAAGCGATACTTGATTGTCGCGACAGATTACTTCATAAAATGGGTCGAAGCGACGGCACTAATGCACATTCGAGATGCTGATGTTAAGCACTTTGTATGGAGAAATATCATAACACGATTCGGCATTTCAAGAGCACTTATTTCAGACAACAACACCCAGTTTGATATGGCATCTACCAGGAGCTGTGCAGCAAGTATGGTATCCGGCCTTATTTCTCCACGCTGGCTTACCTCAAAGCAAATGGTCAAGCTGAAGCTTCTAACAAATCCATCTTGAACGGCATCAAGAAGAGGTGGAGAAAGCTAAAGGCAGATGGGTCAAAGATTGCAATGCCGAGGTGATCCACTGGGGAAACGTCGTTTGCTTTATGCTTTGGGACCCAGGCAATCATCCCCCTAGAGATCGGCCTCCCAACCTTGAAATCAAAAGTTTTTGATATGGGCCGAAATGACATGATGTTGGCTTGAGATTTGACTCTAATTGAAGAACAACGAGACCGTGCCCTTGTGTCCATGGCATGGTACCAGCAACAGCTTGCCAATTCATATAATCAACGTGTCCAGCTATGCCGCTATGCACTAGGAGAATTGGTCCTGAAGAAAGTACTTCCGGCTACCAAGAATCCGGCTGATGGAAAATTGGGTCCTAACTGGGGCAGCCCCTATCAGATCGATTCAATCGCGGGCATTGGGGCATATCGGCTCAAAGACATGTCTGGGAGGAGTCTGCCACGTCCTTAGAATTCCACGCACTTGCGTAAATTTTATCATTAACCCGGCATGTGGTGCATGACTTGTTTTGTGTATTCGGCTTGTACAACTTCCACTTTCATAATGCAAGACTTCTTATCTCATTATATGGAATTGTAGTTTGAAATAAAAAGCCTCCGAATTTGAAGCCCCATCCGTGAATAACATGTTTGGGCCGAATAAGCCTCTGGATTCGGAGCGCCCTTCATGGATGGCCTCCGAATTCGGAGCTCCATCTGTGAATGACACGTTTGGGCCGAATAAGCCTTCGGATTCGGAGCACTCTTCATGGATGTCACGATTGGCCAAGTAAAAAGCCGCCGGATTCAGAGTGCCCTTCGTGGATGTCATGATTGGCCAAGTAAAAAGCCTTCGAATTTGGAGCCACATCCGTGAATGACACGTTTGGGCCGAATAAGCCTCCGGATTCGGAGCGCCCTTCGTGGATGTCACGATTGGCCAAGTAAAAAGCCTCTGGATTCGGAGCCCCATCTGTGAATGACACGTTTGGGCTGAATAAGCCTTTAGATTTGGAGCGCCCTTCGTGGATGTCACGATTGGCCAAGTAAAAAACCTCCGAATTCGGAGCCTCATCCGTGAATGACACGTTTGGGCCGAATAAGCCTCCGGATTCGGAGCGCCCTTTGTGGATGTCACGATTGGCTAAGTAAAAAGCCTCCGGATTCGGAGCCCCACTAGTGAATGACACGTTTGGGCCGAATAAGCCTTCAAATTCGGAGTGCCCTTTGTGGATGTCACGATTGGCCAAGTAAAAAGCCTCCGGATTCGGAGCCCCACCCGTGAATGACACGTTTGGGCCAAATAAGCCTTCGGATTCGGAGCGCCCTTCGTGGATGTCACGATTGGCCAAGTAAAAAGCCTCTGAATTCGGAGCCCTATCCATGAATGACACATTTGGGCCGAATAAACCTCCAGATTCGGAGCGCCCTTTGTGGATGTCACGATTGGCCATGATAAAAAGCCTCCAAATTCGGGGCCCCATCCATGCAGGACAGAGTGGGCATCTGGCTTCAGCACGCTTTTCATGAATAATCAACAAGTATCAACTCAATTGAAGGATGGAAGATTCTTAACATGTTTAAACATAAACTAAAACATGTGTAAACATAAACTAAAACAACGTGCAACATAAGCTGAAACAACATGCAAATATGTAAGATAATATGTTTTATTGAATTAATCGATAATACATAATTCGCCCCCAATTTATGTCAGGGCGCTACAATATGTTTAACTTTATTCGGCGTCCCCCTCGTCATCACTCTTCTTGACTTCGAAGGCCGCAAAAGGAAAATGATGACTCTGGTATAATGGCGACACCGAATCAATGCCTGCTACCCGGAGAGACTCCGCGGCCTGGAGAGCCTTGATCCACCTGTGTTTAAATCCACGGTTTTCACATCGGCAAACTTCCTCGGCGAGCTTTTCCTTGGTCTTCTCAATCCCAACTTTTTGGCCCACACGGAAGCCTTGTTGATAAGCCCGGGCCTTTACAGATTCTATTGCAAACATGTTTGCCGTGTCGCGATCGGCAATCACGTGACTCATAAGGCACTGAGTCACCATTTCCTCCACGACCGAGTTCGATTGGTCGGCCGCGCGTGGCTCGGCAATTTTGGCCTTTTTTACCTCACGCTCAGCCTTCTCCGCGCGAGCTTCCAAGTTCCAAATTTGTTTATTCTTCTGTTCTATCTCCCGCCGCGCGGCACGTAGTCACATGCTGATTTCATAGGTGGTATACAGTCCTTTCACTGCTCCATGGATGCCCTCCCGAAACACTTCGAAATCCTGTTGACCGACCATCGACTGCTGGACTTCTGGTAGAAAAATCTATCAAGCGAACTTGACTGCCACACCTGGGTCGTGAACAATTGAATCCGCTTCCGTCATCGGTTTATTCCCCACAAAAATCGCAAAACTTGACGGTCGCAATGTCACATCGGATTCACCTCTCGGTCCCTGTCGAGGGAAGTTACCCCGCTACTGTTTTTCTCTTCTGGGTGATCTACTTCGATGACGTAGGGACTGACGTTTTTCCTGCTCCCTCGACGTCCTACTCCCCGTGCGCATAGGATCGCCACTTCGATTCATCTCTGTATCCAGCTCAACCAATGTCCTCCCTTCTCCTCTACAGTTGAAGAATAGTCTATTTGACATTCGCACTTATCTAGCCTTCCTCAACTGACTGGTTTAAATTGAGCCTGAACACACCCCGTTTATTCCTAACAGGTGCGGCGCCCCCGAGGCGATCTCATTAATGTTAAACTTCAAATGCCTGGCGCCGATGTACTCGTGCCACAGTCACTCCATGAACTGACAGTATTCAGCGTTCCAGTTTATACATTGGCGGGGCAAGGGTAGATTTATTAATCTAATCGGCCAAATATCTAAGCCCGGCGCCAATCTACTCATGCCACAGCCACTCCATGAACTGACAGTATTCGGCGTTCCAGTTCATACATTGGCTGGGGCAAGGGCAGATTTATTAATCTAATTGGCCAAATATCTAAGCCCGACGCCGATCTACTCGTGCCACAGCCACTCCATGAACTGACAGTATTCGACGTTCCAGTTCATACATTGGCTGGGGCAAGGGCAGATTTATTAATCTAATCGGCCAAATATCTAAGCCCGACGCCGATCTACTCGTGCCACAGCCACTCCTTGAACTGACAGTATTCGACGTTCCAGTTCATATATTGGCTAGGGCAAGGGCACATTTATTAATCTAATCGGCCAAATATCTAAGCTCGGCGCCAATCTACTCGTGCCACAACTACTCCATGAACTGACAGTATTTGGCATTCCAGTTCATACATTGGCTGGGGCAAGGGCAGATTCATGAATCTAATCGGCCAGACGACGACGCCCTGAGTCGATTCACTTGTTCGGATAAAGTTACTAAATTACTAAGATACTGTTATCCAATCGGCAGGTGTTCACGGATGTTTAACTCACTCGTCTTATAATCCTACATCCTATTGGATCGATAGCTAGTAAGCACAGTAGACAACAGTTATTTTATCCACAGTAGTAAAAGCAACACTATTCATCAATAGCAAACATTGAGCACAAATAATAGCGAAGAGCAAAGGAAATTTTCAAGCAAAGGGAGTTTTCATTAATAAATTGAGTACAGATAGTAGCCATTTTACACATGAAAACTACCTTAAACTAACAGAAATCTACTAAACAAAGAGCTACAACCTTGCATGGAAGATGCCTAGCAAAAATTAAAATGTCACCCTAGTCAATCCTCAAGGTCAGACTCTAGTGGCTCAATGTCCACTTGCTCGAATGGAATCGGCTCGACCAATGTCACATTCGCAACAGTAAGGGCTTTGAGCCAGTCGTGTTTGAAGCCCCGGTCATAGCTCTCCAAGGCGGCTTCTTGTCCAGCTTGGAATGCTTTTGAAACCTCAGAGTCAGCTTTTTCCTTCGGCTTCTTCGATTCTTCTAAGTCGGCTTCCAGCTTGGCAATCACTTCCTTGGCTAGTTGGAGCGCGTCCTCACTCGCTTTTGCCCTGTCTTCGGTAGCCAGCCTTAGTTGGTCGGAATTCCTCGCGCTCTCAGCCTCAGAGTCGGCCCTCGCACGTTCCTCCACCACTTTCGCCGCTTCGGAATCGGCTCTTTGAGAGGCTTCCACAGCCTTGCTCTTTTCACTTTCAACTTCAGTTTTCAGGAAGGCGATCTATTCTATAGTGTCATGTTGACGGCGGCCTATTTCGGCTATCCTGCCCACTATCTGCAAAATAAGGAAATAGAGTTGAATAATATAAAAATATGTATTTAGGCGGAAGACTGCATATAAAGCATGTACCAATAAGAGCGACTAAGTAGCTAATGCGATCGATAGCAGATCTGGCTCGGCCCGAAATACGGCTCTGTCAACCGGTAGGGAAGCCGAAGAGGCCATGCTCAAGGCCACAGCCGGGTCTCTTAAAGCCAACGCGTTAGAGGAAATCGGCATGTTCCTTATCCTTGGTTGAACAGTGAACGGAACAACCAAATCCGATTCCTTGGTGCGTGGCCGTTTATTGACTTGCTCTTCAGCGGACTCGACTACTTTCTCGGCGGGGCGTTTCTCCCCCCTTTGCTGAGCCTCCTGATCCGCCTGCTCTATCCGCTCCGTCTTGGCCTTTTAGATTTGAGCCGTCTCTTCCTCGACAGGCAGGGAGGGCTCAGCATCGGCAAAGGGTGGAATTTCCGATCAGATGGCCTCTGCTCTCCGCCGGGCGGCCATTCTTTCGACGTTTTTCTTCTTGGCAAGTTGCGTGAGCGACAACCCAGCCATGTCCTCAGGATACGCGCCGGGAAGGTCTCCTAAATCTATAAAGAAATCTTCGAAGGAAGCATCCCCTCAGCCTGAGGTGGATGGAGGGTTGGATGAATTGAGGTCGGCTTCCTCAAAGGCCAACTTCAAAGCCGCCTCTACTTCGGCTTCAGACTGGCTTGATTCCTCAACGACCTCCTCGACTACCTCCGCCTACTCTGAATCGGATGCCTCCAAACCAACTTGCCTCAAGTTTTTGAAGTTGGTTAAGATAAGGGCCGTAAGAGACTCTTCGCCCCTCGGAACTGGGATGCTTTTTGCCGCCGAAAACGTCGTATACGTCGACTCGTATCGAAGAAGAATGTGGGCTGCCCTCCCTTGTTTCTGAAGGCTTGGACAGCCAAAGTATTGGAGCGCGACTTTAATTCCCGCAAAAACGGCGTCGTCGGTTGAAACCAAAACTTTCTTCAAATCGTTTCCTGCACAAATAAAACCATGAGACCACAAAAATAAAGCCAAATAAATATAAGAAAGATAAACGCAAGGAGCTATATGGCCACCTGGTTCGCCTCTCCGTCTAGGAATAGGATCTAGGCGGTCTTCACCTTCGCCGAATTCCCAGTTACCTCGGACAACGACCATGACATCATCAAATCGCTTGCAAGAGCTGGAAAGCATAGTCACTAATTGATGGTCGATGTCCTTGGCCCTAAGGAAATAGCGCCCATGTCGACCAGAAGACTTGGCTAAGGCATAACAATGCCAAATAGCAGGTATGCCAAGATTAATCCTAAGGCAACGATTTAACTCTATAATCCCCATTATGATTCAAAAAAAATTCACATTAGGTTGGGAAGGGATTAGACCCCAATGGTGAAGGACGACCTTGAGAAATGGGTGAAGGGGGAAACGGACTCCGCCCTCTGCAATTGATAAGATAGGGAAGATGATTGTGCTTTCATCAGCCCTCTCCATATCAAGGGTGATGTCTGTCACAAGTGACAGACAAACGTCCTCAGGAATGGAAAAATGGCGTCGAAAGCCAGAGGCTCGATCCGCATAAAGGAGGTCTTTCAAATTCTTTGCCATTTTCGTCAATCTATGGAATATGCTAAACTAAAAATAAACCAGGAAAAGGGATTCAAAATAGAGAGGAAGAGAACTTACAAGAGGCGGAGAAGACAATGAGGAATAAAAGGAGGTTGCAGAGGTGAATCGGAAGGCACACCAAGAGCTTCAAGTATTCAAAAAATGTGTATGCACTTGAAAAGACAACAAAATTTTAAAATCACAATAAATGGAAGAAGCGTACGAAGGGGTAGGAAGTTGTAATAATGACTGAAAAGCGTGTGAGCTCTGACATTCGCGTTGGAATGAGGATTAGCCGCCGAATTTCGGCTTTGACTTTTCAAGTTCGAAACCAAACAAGCCAGCTAACTGCTACTAGTGGAGTGTTTGGGGGGGGGCAATTGTGGGGCCGAGTAGTATTAGGGGATGCAAAGAAGCCGAATAAGTGAACTTAGAGAATCGAGATATATACATTGTATTTGGCCCCGTCTTATACAAATTAGAAGTATCCTAATCGGCCACATCGAGAGTTGAGCGAGGAGCCGAGTGAAGAGTGGCCCCGTCTTATACAAATTTAGAAGTATCCTAATCGGCACATAGCCAGTTGAGCAGGAGCCGAGTGAAGAGTATTTGCAACAAAGGAGCCGAGTAGTAGTACACAGTGGATTAAAGGTGGGCCCGACCCTGAGGTCCAAGAGAAGATATAAATAGAAGAATATCAACTAGAGAGAGGTATGTGAGAACTAGTATGCTTAACTTAAGATATAAGCAATCAAGAGAGTATACACTGACTTATGCGTCGGAGTGCTAATTCCGGCACCCCCGACCATAGTGTTCATTCCTTTTCAGGTTATTAGCTGAGGATCTCGAGCGTCCTATTGGATCCAAAGAGTATTTCCAACCCACCTCCCCACAATTTGCATCCATTTCTCTTCAATGCGTCAAGGCTTAGGTCATTATTCTAACAAAGCATTGTCGTTTAAAGTACTTCATTTAAAACGTGTTTAAACCGCATGCTATAAAATTGATTCACATGTCTGTAGACACCCCATTTTTTACTACCCTTATGACTTGGACGTCACCATTTGCACACCCAATGATGAGTGTATATGTTTGTTAAGTGCTCGGAGTCCTCAGCGGAATGCCATAACTTTGAGCCTTCAAACCCTACACACCTATTGCTTTATTTTTTTTAGGCCAAAACTAGAGTTTTTCAAGCCTGCTACCTCTTGTAGATTGCCGGCCCCTTCTATTGGTTGCCGGCCACTGCTTCTGGTTGCTGGCCATTGATGTGGCTTGCCGGCTAGTATTAGTGGCCTGCCAACCACCATTAGTGGCCTGCTGGCCACAAGTGTGTTTTGCAGATATTTTTTTTGCCAGCTGTGCCAAATGGTGGCACAGATGCATGCACCTTCTTACACGTGTATGTATTGATATTTCTGAGGGAGTTGCATGGTTTTCTATATATAGGAGGCCTCCCCTTCCATTTTCAAGGTTGGAATTTTTAGAGCAAAAAATCTCTATCTCTCTCTACAATTCTCTCTCTCTCTCTTGCAATTTCTTATCTTTTTGTAAGCTTTTGCCTATACACTCTAAACCAAACCTTACCTTCTTTGAGTTGAGGTACCTTTGAGCCTAGTTTGAGCTTTTGAGGGTGTGTGAACCTTGATTTATTGCCTAGAATTGGTCTTTTCTTTAAGAGATATAAGGCTTTGCTTGTTGCTTTACTTTAGTTGCTAGTTTTCCTACTACTTTTCTATTATTTTTGAGCTGTATAAACTCTGTATTTTTCGGTTAAAACTTGTGGTTTAAGGCCTCAAAGGGTGGTGGGGTGGTTTACTCTTCTTTCCACCTTGCTCTTCTAGCATTTATCATTATGTTTCCCATCATTACACCATCTCTTTTTGAGCTTTTTTACACTGATTTTAAGAGTTATTTCAATGGCTAAAATGTTTTTTTGAAGTCCAAAATTAGAGGGGTTAGCCTCCCCTCCTTGTGTTTTGCTTGCTAGCCTAGCATGCTCCATGTTTTAGCTTATTGTTCTAGTTATTTTTGCCTTAATTCCAACATGTTTTAGGACTATTTTAAGCTGTTTGTTGTATTTGAGCTTTGTATTGCATGCTTGTAGTGTAATTGTCCTCATAGGTTTGGTGGTCTAGGCCTTAGCCACCACTCTATTTGAGTTGATAGCATTTATTTATGGTTTTCCATACTTGTGATCACTCTTAATCACCTCTGCAACCTTCCTCCTTTCTTGGCTTTTCATTTTCTTTGAAAGTTGGTTCAAACTAGTTGTTTGTTTAAAGCATAAGATTGAGGTCTTGTGCTTAATGGTTTAATCCCTTTGGGGGGTTCATTGTCAACGACATGAAGCTTCTCTCATGCCCAAAACAACACTTGGTTTGATGCTTCTTTCCATTAGAGGACTTAAAACTCACCTTTGGACTTAATGAATTAAAGAATGGAAAGGTAATTAAAATAGAGTAATAAAATGAGGGCTAAAATGATGCAAGATAATAACTTGGTTGGGGTTCAATCGGACATTAATTAAACCCTTCAGTTTTGGATCGTTTCATACTTGCTAGTAATGTAAATGGTTCAAGAGTCATTATCAACCATTTCCCTTGATCAAGCCACGATAGGGAGGGCATTTGAGAGTCTTTATTTGTTGCATTTATTGAACTTGCAGCCTTTGGTTCATAGGCCATCATGCAATGAAATTGCATCCATTGATAGTTTGTGAATAAAATTTACTACTCCTTTGAGCTGTTCAAATGATAAGGAGAGGTAAGTTGTGCAAACAAACCCTTGAGAATACCTTACTCTTGCTCTGTTTGCTCTCTCTTGCAGCAGGAAGAACCAAGTAACAGTGCCCGGCAGGCCACCATTTGTGGATGGCAGGCAATCACTTCTAGCTTGCCGGCCACCTGTGCAAAATCCAGCAGTGTAATTTTGAAGCAAAACATAATTGGTCTTGAGGTGGAAAACAATTTAAGTGTTCTACTGTGCAACAAAGGTATCTGGCAGTAGAATAATGGCCTTCTTCGGGTAGAAACACATCCATGCATGAACCCTTCCTCAATCCTCGGGATCCGTGAAGTGATGTTAATATTAATGTTGTGCTTGAAGTAGTGGCTTTGTAATAGCTAATTCGTTTCGTATTATAATTATTTAATTAGCTAGAGTAGTTAACTAATTATTTTATTCTCTCTGTAATAATTAGTTAAGTAATTTAGCTAAATTATTCATTGGGTTTGTAATAGTTAATTAATTAGCTTAGCTAGTTAGTCTATTCAGACCCTCCTGCGTGAGGGCGCAAATGTTGTAATAATGTGTATGTTTTCCAACCCACGTCTTTCTCCCCTTTATTTACTAGCTTATGTTGGTTAGCTTAGAGCATCATGTTTTGTTTAGCATACTTCATCTTTGCATCCACTTGTTTTGCATGCACCGAGGCTCGGTTCATCATTCTAACTTGCAACTTGCATTGTTAGTTAAAAATTCTTTGAATATGTGTTTAGACTGCATACTATCAAATTGATTCATATGCTATATTAGTAGCCGAGTTTAGTAATTGCATATCACTATATTGCATTAGTTAGGATCATACATTTTTTCTAACTCTTTTCTTTTGACTTGCCTTGGAGTACTAGGTAAGCATTTTCACTTTAGCATATTGCATTTGTATGTTAGTGTTGCCACGTCAAAGCATGCTTTCGATGAGGCTAATTGCTTAAATGATAAACTGTTTGAATGCTTGTGGATGAAGGCTAATTGCTTGAATTGGAATAATTTGAGTAATGTTTATATGCAATCGCTTCTTCAAATGGCATATTCGAAACAATTTTCAGAAACAAACATGAATCAAACTGTTCCAATTTTTGCAAATTAGTCTATACTTGTGTGCACATCACATAGTAAGCAAGTCTAATAAATCAGAACAAGAGCATATAATGTAAATAAGACTCACATCATGATTAGTAGAGGCCGATCTTTGATCGGGCAAGTAGAAGTGCTCAATTCATGACTTTTCCCTCTCGTACCTAAGTTCCCGAGCCGAGACAATCTTGATAATGACGAACACGTGGCCTTTGGCACGAGTCATGGGTTTCCTAAATTTTCCAAAAATATTTAGGTGGTGACTCTGTATCTGGCAAAGCAGTCCATTTTTGTCAATTTGATTCAAAATCGATTTTCCAAAAGATTGCCAGATTTGGACTCTTTGGTGTTTATCTATTTCACATTGCACTTGTGGAATCAGATTCAGAACCGCGAGAGTCCGAGACTGTAGGGCTATTCGTCTTCTGAAAGGGGGCACGAAAAGTTGAGATACAATATCATAATTAGTAGCTGAGCCTATTAGTTGCATATTGCATGTGTTGCATTAGCCATGTTGCATTAGTTAGGAGCATGCATGTTTTCTAACTCTTTGTTTCTTTTGGCTTGCCTTGGACTATGAGGTGAGCCTTTTTGTGCTTTAGAATATCGCATGAGTGTGGTTGTTGGCATGTCTAGCATGCTTGTCATGAGACTAAGTGCTTAATTGATATACTTGCTTTAATGCCTGTGGATGAAGGCTAATTGCTTGAATTTGAATAATTTGAGTAATATTCATATGATATCACTTTTTCAAGTGGTACATATTCAAACACTTTTCAAAACACACATGAATCAAAGTGTTCCAATTTTTCCAAAATTAGTCTATACTTGTGTGCGCATCACATAGTAAGAATAGCCTACTAACCTGAACAAGAGCATATAATGTAAATAAGAATCACATCATGACTAGTAGAGGCCGATCTTTGATTAGGTGAGTGGTGTGTGCTCAATTCATGACCTTCCCCTCTCATACCTAAGTTCCCGAGCCGAGACAATTTTGGTAATGATGGACATGTGGCCTTTGGCATGAGTCATGGGTTTCCTAAATTTCCCAAAAATATTTAGGTGGAGACTCTGTATCTGGCAAAGAAGTCCATTTATGGCATTTTGATTCAAAATCGAGTTTCCAAAAGATTTGCCAGCTTTGCATTATTTGGTGTTTATCTATTCCACATTGCACTTGTTGAATCAGATTTAGAATCGCGGGAGTCTGAACTGTAGGGCTATCGTATCTGAAAAGAGCACGAAAATTCGAGCTACACACCCATTTGCAGGATGTTATGAAACTTGTTGTTTGACATAGTGAATCCTAGTTCATAATAAAAACTAGGACAAGGTAACCCTACCCCCCTCATAAGGGTGTTTTGGTTCTTTTACTTGGTATATGCTTTTATAGTGAGACTATATAGGTTGGTTCATATCAGTATTAGTTTGAGAACAGAGTTTAGTGGGGATTGTAGTTCTTCAGCTATGTTTTTCTCTATTGTGAATTGGACCAAAGCGCTGTCTAATTTTGATCAATGGTTTTTCTTTCTCTGTCTTTTGCTAGGTAGTTTACCATCATAGCTTCAGAAAGACTTGATATTCCCCAAGTTGTGTGGACTCGCTCTGGCAGGCTTTGTAAAGCTCAAGACCTTGTTGGTGGTTAGCTAGTGTTAGTCTCACTTCCGCCAGTTATTTGCCGAAGACGGAATATACAGTCAGTAGTACCAGTACAAAGCATTCAGTAAACACCTAGCCGTTCTCATTTAGCCAGTTCACCAATATCTAACTCACCTAGCCTAGTAGTGGCACAGAATGCAGATGAATATGCTACCAAGATGGCAACCTTCCAGAGAACCATGGATACTGTAAACCAAAGGATGGCTGCACAGGATAAAGTCATTGCTGATCAATGACATACGTTTGGAGCACCTGCGTCAACTGTACATCCAATCCCGATTGCTCATGAAATGTTTCCTCTGGCCCAACTTATAGGCCTCTGGTACAACCTCCTACGGGAATCCTTCCCTTTGATATCAATGAAATTGATCCGGCCCTGATCAAGATAGCCAGGCTAGAGAAAGCACTAAAAAAGTCCCAGGGCTTCAACTCCATTCTGGATATCAAAGACGGGTACACTAAGTCTTCAATCAGATTACCAGAGAAGTTTAAGATGCCCCACATCGACAAATTTGATAGAAGTGGGGATTCGATTGTGCACGTCCGTTTGTTTTCAAATGTGATAAGGCCAATGGGCCTGTCTCAGGCTCAAAACTATTGTTGTTTGGGAGAACTTTGTCTGACGTAGCGGCCATCTGGTACGCAAAATTAGAGGATTCTATGAAGCAAAATTAGGAGGAGTTATTTGATGCGTTTGTCAACCAGTACTCTTATAACACTCAGATAGAGGTAACCATCAGTGAGCTGGAGGCTACTACCTAGAAACCCAAAGAATCATTCATTGATTTTGTCGCCAGATGGAGGGCCAAAGCAGCAAGAATGACAAATAAACCTTTTGAAAGAGAGCAAGTCTGGCTGGTGGTCTAGAATCTTGAACCAGATATACTGCAGAGAATGACAGTAGCACCGTTATCCACCTTTGCTTCCCTACACGAGTTGAGGGTCCAGATAGAGAGTGCATTCAAGAAGGGCATTATTTACAAAACAAATGAACCTGCCAGAAGGCCATTCTTCTGGAGTACCAATGCTCGCAATAGCACTATTCCGCGACCTGCAGATGTCAGTACAGTTGTTACAATGGCCAAAATGGCCGATCCCTTTGTCGTCACAACCTGGCAACCTGCACAAACTACCAGTCCACCCTGAAATCGAAGAGCCTTTACCCCCCTCCATATGGGCCCAGCCCGTGCCCTCAAATTATTAATGGAAAAGGGACATCTAAAGCCCATCGATCCTCGACAATTGCTTGACCCATTACCACCCAGACATGACCCTACTTAGTATTATATCTTCCACCAACAACATAGTCATCTCACAGACCTGTGTTACCGCCTACGTCATGAGATTCAGGATCTCATTGATAACAAAGTCATTGCCCCGCACTCCAAGCCCAACGTAACTACCAACCTACTTCCTATACATAACCAAGTCCCCCCACCTAAAAACATTAACCAAATCCATACACTACCAGCGTCTTTTAACCCCAGCTATAGATTACCTCTTCCTACTTAACAAAACCTGAGGTGGTTATTCCAGAAGGCACATACATGTGCATGATGGACTTGAAACCGCAAATCCAACCCGAGCCCGCGGCAACATAGGTGGAGAAGAAAGAGAGTACACTAAAGAAGGGTTTTCCTGATACCCATGTCATAGAGAAGAAGGCCTCCCTTGCGGAGGAATACGACCCCAGCTTATACATTGTAGCCATCGATCAGTCGAAGCCAGTGGTTATACTGCCAGAGTTCATCAGTATCAATGCTATCGGGGAGGATTAGCTAGGGCAACATCAGAATGAGTGGCCTGAGCAAGGCCTTAATAACTTGGCTAAACTGGAAGGGGATCTGGCCGAGCTGAAAGAGGATCTAAACAACCTCTAGTTCTTTGAAGAAGAGGATATAAGTAGTATACAACTAGGGTGGTGGGATCCAGGCCAGCCGGAAACAAGCAAAGGGTGGTTGAGTGAGGAGGAGTCAGATGTGGAGGAACATATAAGACAGACTGAGAAAGAAAAAGAAATTGGTGGCAGTGGTAAGACCGAGGCTGCACCTCTGACTAAGAAAGAACAGGCGTTGGAACAATTTCAAAAGGAAATGATAGAAGAAATCCAGAATAAGATGGCTCTGGAGCAGGGAAAAGGAAAGGGGAAAGAAGAAATCGAGACAATAGTATGTGATGTCCAAGCTACCAAAAAGATTGAATGGGAACCCAGTGATCGGAAAAGAATGCCAAGGAAGCTTAGAAAGTATTGGAATGCAGAAGCTAAGACCGTGGTAGAAGAGGAATGCTATGATGATGGGGGGCATGACGTGAACATGGCTCAGATAGAACTAGAAAAAGCACGGCCATGGCTGCAGGAGAGTGGTGGGAAGACAGCGATCTAAGTCATGCATATACTGATGAAGTGTGAAAAACTGATACCCCTGACGACACCTGGTATACTAACGAGATTAACCACATGATTAAGAGCAGTCGGTACTTCAAACCTGCGGCCTCAGACCAGCCAAAGTCCTCTAACAAAGAGGTTGTGAAATCAAAAGAAAAAGATGTTAAAGAAATCCTAGTCTTGAAATAACTTAAGAAAATTCAAGCGGATATATCAATCTAGGGGCTAATCATGGCTTCTCGGAAGTATAGGCAAGCACTGCTGGCGGCAATGAACCGCACCAAACTACCTATCGACACCACTGCTGACCAATTGGTATCGTTGGTTACATCCGGGGACATTACCCTAGTGATATCTTTTACGGATAAGGAATTACTACCTGAGGGTGCCAACCACAACCGACCGTTATATATAACCTTGGAAAGTAAAAAAAAAAAAGTGGATTCTGGTGGTACTGGTAGATACTAGATCGGCTATTAATGTATGTCCAGTGAGGACTGCTTATGCTATCGGTTTGAGGCCGGCTGATTTTACACCCACGCCTCAGGCCGTCCGGGCTTAGGACAATACGAGCTGGGATGTTATGGGAACGTTCAAAAGCCATATTCTAATTGGTCCGTTTGAGCACGAGGTAGAATTTCATGTCATGGACGTTCTGGCCACCTTCAGTCAACTACTGGGAAGGCCCTAGCTACATCAAATGAGGGCAGTGTCATCAATGGTCCATCAGTTGGTAAAGTACCCCTTTCAAAGACGGGATTGCTACTGTGTACGTCAATTCTGTGACCTATCCTCCCAAGGGAACTACTGCGCCATTATTGGAAGTCATACATGGGGAAGAGGACGTGTTCCTTTTTGGCTTCTCTTTGGCAGAGGCCCGGTTGGTCCAAACTATCATGGCAAAGATGACGAAAATTATGCAAGTGCTCAATCTATCTACATGATGAATAAACAGGGGCATATCCCTAGATCGGGACTGGGCAGAAGCGGCAGGAAATGAAGTATTGTTGCCAAGGAGATAAGTCATAACCCCCATGCTTTTGGGTTAGGATACAAACCTACCACTATGGATTGGCAAAGAAAGGGGGATGAGTTGCGAGGAAGGCTAAAAGCGAAGAGGACTGGAAAGCAGTAGGAGTTAGTCCATAAACAAATACGGGGAACCTTGAACGGTCGTTTCATCCGCCAAAGGGAAGACTTCCCCTTATGTGGATTTCCAAAGCCTTGGTATGATTGGGAGACAAAAACCAAGTATTTGGGGTTTGAGATCTTTTTCGGACACCAGTTACCAGAAGAGGAGAATAAGCAAGCAGACCAAAACATCCCCACAGATCAAGGCGAGACAACAAGCCTGGATATTGAAGAGAAGGAGCTGTTCAGAAAATCGCTGGCTGACTTACTGGCAAGTTCTACTGCTGGAGCTAAGTATCTCAACTTGGGGGATAGTTTTACTATCTCAATGATCGGGGATAAACCATCAACATATTTCTTCAATCCTATTGTGGATCCGTCTAAGGCTCCACGCCTGGTCTGGAAGTTTGAGAAAGACGTCATCAGCAATTCTGAATCGGATAGTGAGCCTGAATCTAATCCCACTAAGTTTGTGGAGTCGGAGTCAGAATCTAGTTCCTCTGAGTCTGGTACTTCCGAGAGTGATAACTCGAATACCAAAGTCCTGTCTAGGTCATCTTTCAGCTTTTCATTTGAGTCCACTATAACCGAGGATCCAGACTTGTTGAATGGGAATGTAGTAGAATTTGCTTACTTCTCTGTGCTTTTAGTTTGTTGTACTAATCTTGATTTTCAAAATTTTAACTTAAACGAATAGGAAGAAATTCCTCGAGTGTTGAAAATTTTGGTTGATCATGAGAAGGAGAGGCGTCTTAAGCCCTGTACAAATGAAATTATATCAATTAACGTGGATACTGAGAAGGATTCTCGCTTGGTCCAGATCGGGTCCATGTTGTCTTCGAAGGAATGCGAGAGTTTAATCGCTTTATTAAAAAATTTCAAAGATGTTTTCGCGTGGTCCTACGAAGACATGCCTGTAATCGATCCTGAGATCATACAGCATCGGATCCCTCTTGACCCTAAGGCTCGACTAGTTAAGCAGAAACTGCACAGAATTCGTCCGGATTGGGCACTGAAAATCAAGGAAGAGGACACCAAGCAGATCGAGGAAGGTTTCTTGTTAGTATCTAAGTACCCAACTTGGTTGGCCAATATCGTCCCAGTGCCGAAGAAGGATGGCAGAATTCGAGTTTGTGTTGATTTTCGGGACCTGAACAAAGCCAGTCCGAAGGATGACTTTCCACTGTCGCATATTGATAAGTTGATAGACTTCACCACGGGCCATGCCTTGTTATCATTCATGGATGAGTTTTCCAGGTATAACTAGATTCTGATGGCACTCGAGGATAGGAAAAAGACTACTTTCATTACTCCGTAAGGCACTTACTGCTATCGAGTCATGCCATTTAGGTTGAATAATGCCGGGGCTACCTACCAAAGGGCTGTAACCACCATTCTGCACAACATGATCCACAAAGAGGTTGAGGTGTATGTGGACGACATGATTGTCAAGTCTAAAGAGCGAGAGGGCCACTACATCGCACTAGAGAAATTCTTTCAACAAATCAGGGAGTATAGATTGAGGCTAAACCCCCAGAAATGCACCTTTGGGGTAACGACAGGGAAAATGTTGGGTTTCTTAATCACATAGAGGGGAATTGAGGTGGATCCTTCCAAAATCAAGGCCATCCTAGAAATGCCACCACCAAGGACTGAAAAGAAGGTGCGCAGCTTTCTGGGTAAAGTGCAATTCATAAGACGGTTTATATCCAAATTAACCTTAACTTGTGAACCACTATTTGGTCTCCTGAAGAAAGGAAAAAAGTTCCAATGGGACGATCGCTGTCAGTATGCCTTTGAATAGGTTAAGCAGTATTTGCAGAACCCGCCTGTGTTATCCCACCAGAACTAGGGAAACCATTGATCTTGTACCTATCAATGATGAATTCGACTATGTGGTGCATGCTAGCTCAGGAATCTGAAGCCAAAGTGGAGAAGGACATCTACTACTTGAGCAAAAAGATGCTAGACTATGAGACCCGCTACACTCTCCTGGAGAAAGCTTGCCTAGCCTTGGTATGGGCTACCAAGAAGTTGAGGCACTACTTGTTAGCTCATTCTACAATCTTGTTTCAAGATTAGATCCCATTAAATATCTCTTCGAGAAACCAATGCTTACAGGTAGGCTAGCTCGTTGGTTGCTCCTTCTCTCTGAATTTGATCTCAAATATGTCACGTGCAAATCTGTTGAAGGGAGAGTTGTGGTGAAATTCCTGGCAGACCATCCGGTGGAGGGAGATGAAGCAGTGGAATACCGGTTCCCAGATGAGGGCATTCTGCATGTAGAAGAGGAAAGGTGGACAATGTACTTTGACGGGGCGGCTAATTAATACGGTTATGGGATAGGTGTGTTGCTCATACCACCCGATGATTTCTATATACCTCTAGCGTTCAAACTCCGATTTGGAGTGTCCAACAACAAAGCAGAATATGAGGCATGCATTGCTGGTTTGGAAGCTGCTTTAGAAGTAGGGCCAAAGAGGTTGGACGTCATTGGGGATTCAAATTTGGTTCTCTCAAGCTAACGGGGATTGGAAGGTCAAAGAAGGGAATATGAAGATATATCATCAGGCCTTGGATATTCTGATTCCTAGGTTTGAAAAACTGAAATTCACACATTTGTTGAGGGAAAGCAACCGGTTCGCTGATGCGTTAGCACCTCTATCTTCCATGATAGACATCGTATTGGAAGTGAAGATGCGTCCAATTATCATCGAGCAAAAGTACATGCCTGCTTACCAGACCATCGCCGCGATAGATGAAGTTCAAGACAATAATCCCTGGTATTACGACATTTGGAATTTCCTAGAAAATGAGACATATCCACTAGGGGCAAATGCCAAAGACAAACGGGGAATACGGTGCCTAGTTATCCAATTTATCATCTACGGGGGTAAGATATACAAGAGAGGTCATTTGGGAATGCACAAGTTGTGTGTCAAAGAAAAAGAATCAAAGTGTCTCATGGAGGCCATCCACGGAGGGGACCACACATGAATGGTGTGATGTTAACCTGAAAGATCCTCAGACAAGGCTATTATTGGTCCACTATAGAGGAGGATTGTATTGGTTTTGTGCGGCGATGCCACAAATGACAAGTCTATGCTAATCGTATGAATATACCGCTGTCAAAGCTGTACAACATGACCTCGCCATAGCCTTTCTCAGTCTGGGGAATTGATGTTATTGGTACCGTCTCACCAAAGGGGACAAATGGGCACGAGTTCATTCTGGAGGCAATTGACTACTTCACGAAATGGGTAGAGGCCCAGTCTTACTCTGTATTGAAGGCATCGCATGTGGCTAAGTTTATCAAGAACAATATCATCTGCTACTACGGAGTTCCAAATGAGATCGTCTCCGATAACGGCTCGCACTTTAAAAAAGAGGTGGTGGATCTGCTTGGGAAATATAATGTGGCTTTTCATAAGTCATCGACGTATAGACCACAGACCAACGGAGCTATTGAGGCCGCAAACAAGAATGTGAAGAACATCTTAGAGAAGATGGTTGAAACATATAGGGACTAGTCGGATAAACTGTCATTCGCGCTCTGGGGCTACAGAACCTCAATCCGAACATCAACAGGGGCAACCCCCTATTCCCTAGTGTATGGAATGGAAGTTGTTCTGCCGATTGAGATCGAAATGCTGTCGTTGAGAGTTATGGCCGAGTGTCGGATAGCGGAAGAATGTTGGCAACAAAGTAGATTTGAGGAACTAATGCTATTTGAAGAAAGAATGCCAAGGGCATTGAATCATGTACAGGCCTACCAACGCCAAATTTCTAGGGCCTTTAACAAGAAAGTTAGGTCCAAAAATCTCAAGGAAGGAAATATGGTACTGAAAGACAACCTAGCTCTCATCCATGACCTTAGGGGCAAGTTCAGACCCAATTGGACTGGTCCTTATATCATCAAGTCAATCTAGTTAGGAGGGGCGATTATTCTTATGGATTTAGATGGCCTGAAACTTTCATAGCTGATCAACATGGACAAGTTGAAGAAATATTACCCTTGAGAGGCTCGCTAGGCCGAAAACCCGAAAGGGCGACCTAGGCAAAAGTTAGTGCTTGAAAAATTAGAAATAAAGAAAAACTGAGCTTGCAAGGTTGAAAACCCTAAAGGGCGATTTTGCCAAAAGTTAGAGTGCAAAAGAAGAGAGTTAATACTCGAGTGAACCGAAACCAAACTATGTAAGGCCTGATTCCCGTTCTTGGGATACTTAGGCAACTTCATCCTAAAGTTCGGCTGTAACCATCTCCAACTGAATTGTCCTGACCATTTGTCTAATCAGGTCATCATTGTTCATTATCTGTTAGCTTGGTTGTGATCTTCATCATGGGTAGAAGAACCGATGTACAATGCAGAGCAGTAGTAGTATGCAATCAAGGTCATTTATGATCTCCTGATCTGGGGTTATACATCTTGAGGATGGGTTTTGAATGTGTCAAGAAGAATGACCATTTTTTAAAACAGTTTTGAAAAGTTTTAATGAAATTTATTTATTTATCCTCAAAATTTACCTTTTACCACGTGGACCATTTTGGGACCAAAAGGAGATTTTTCAGTACTCGTAACTTTAATTTTATTGATTTCAACACAAGTACATTCTTCAACTCTCTGATTTAAATCAAAGTTGTTTTTACATCATAAAACTTGAAAAGAAAGATCAAAGCAAAAAACTAGGGGTACAGCCAAGTTAGGTAACTCTATGTCTTATGCTTGCACTCATGGAAGTTTTTATTAAAGATGGCCCAACTTGTTCTTCATCCTCAAGCCAAGCCAAGCAATCGCCAGAAAAGGTGTAACTGAAGCTAGGGGTAGGGGCTAGGAGCTCTCTTGTCCTCCAAGTAGTGAGGTATCGAGGCAAGTGTGAACCACAAACAGGAAATGAAGTTGGGTATTCTACCCATTCTTCTGGACAAGTCTGATCATGCCCAAACTCGCGTCTGAACTGAAAGGGGAAGTAGAACACGCAATGCGTAAGGCCAATCAACTATATACCCGGTTGACGGGACATGCTGTAGCTCATCTTAGTCAAATTAAGCCAGGGGCACTGCCAAGTTGTGTTGGCTGCAGATCTGCAGCACATCCAGTCACACCACAACTCGTCTGAAGAGAAATCTACTAGCTGTTGGCAAAAGAAGTAAGCTTTGGTTGAATACTTGGGGCAAAGGTCTACCACTTTCAACTTGTCCATCAACCATACCTGGGAAGGGATAAAAAATAAAAGAGATTAAAGAATAGAGAGATGTATGTTGAGAGAAAAGTAAGGAAAGGGCTAGAGAGGAAAATAGAGAATGAGTGTTGAGTGGCGTGAGGATCATAAATAAGAAGGGTGGGAAACGATACCTGGAGAAGCAGTAGGCTCCCTGCAAACCAAATAGCTTCTTGCCGACGGAAAGTGTCAAGACCCATCAAAGTTTCGGCGAGGGCCAAACCCATGCAGCTTTTTCCCTCTTTCAGACACTGGCCAATTTGATCGACCAGATGCTAGCCACGCTGACACTAGGGGCAAGAAGGAATTGCGAAAGTAGGCACAAACAAAGAGCATGTTGCCGGTAGCCTCGCCAGAGAAGGTCACTACTGTCTCCAATAGCCGGAAACCGATGAACTAGACCTGGGATGTCCAACTCCCCGTCATGAGCCAAAGATCGAGCCTCGTGTAATGGAAGCCCACACATCTGACCCAAAGCCTTGGGCATGGCCAAAATGGGGCTGCGGCATAATTTCTTTGTCGCGTCGGGATTCCATCAATGCTTGAAATTCTTCGAGCGTTGGACACATTTCTTGTGATCCAAAGTGAAACACATGCGTAATGGGGTTCTAGCATTGAGCTACGGCATGGAGAAACTGGAAGCAAAATGGGGTTCGGCTAAAAAAAAAGAACGTAGGCCGAAATTGCAAAAATTCACCTTTTCTGAGCCGTCTAAAGTGGCAATCCAATCTCGGAGCCTATTGTTGAGAAGAATCTCCATTTTGAGAGAAAAATATCAAAATTTTGTTGTTCTTCCAGGAAAACAACTAGGGATCACTTTTTATAGACTTTGAGAAGGAGCAGTGTATGACAGTTGGACTGCACTGATCGACACCACCTTTAGAGCCAGCCAGCTCTCATTGGAGTCCGGCCGTATCTACCTTGAGCCGGCCGGCTCTCAATGTCAGAGAAGTGTCAGAGAAAGTAGGTCCTCGCCTTGGTGTACCGAAGCAGTGTTTTGAGTTTGTGTTTTGTTTGCATCAAGTGTTGTTTAGTGTTTTTTAGGTTGTTTCCATTTTGTTTTCTGTCACCGAGTTGTATTTTGTATTTTGACCGGATGTAAGTTGTTATCTAATTCAAGAATCAATTCAATAGCAAGCATCCACAGTTGTTAAAAATCTCATACAAGGCTAATCATGCAAACGCTATTCATTCATCACATGTCACATCGTGCAAAAGGAAAATATCCTTTTCATAACTGCCGGGTCCAAACCTGATCATTGTTTTACAAAGACCAAAAACAAAAGAAAGTTTTTCAAAAAAAAAAAAAAAAAAAAGACAAAACAAAACAAAACAAAACAAAACAAAATACAAGGGTCTCTCTGAAGCTACATAGTTCCCAACTACAAAGCAAACGAAAAGAAAAGAAAAGGAAATCAACCCATCCTGGCCCTCTTCATCCTTGGCCGTAGAGGAGGTGCGTCACTGTCATCATTGAGGCTGCTAGACTGCAAGTCGACCTCCTTTCCCTCATCCTCGGGGGTTATAGAGTCGTCAAAAGACTCCTCAAAAGGTGAGCGCTGCCTCACTCGACCTCTCTCCTGATCAGCCCATCTTCGGCCTCTCACTGGGCCCCGTCTCATTCTCCTCTCGGCTGGAGGAGATCCTGCAGGTGTAGTTGACACCGGCTCAAATATGAAAATAGCATGAATATCAATATAGACTCAATAGAATAGTAGGCAAGATTGTAGCAAAAGTGAACAGTATACCTCAATCCCGTGAGTGGCCAAAATAGTTTGCCTCATCCGTACCATGAGAAGCAGTCAGTCAATCGTCCGAAGAAGGTCACTAGCATATGCAGTAGGTACCTACAAGAGAGAGAGCATTTGAATTGAGAACCAAATAACAAAGCACAATGGACAAAATCACAAAATACAAAGAAGAAATGAGAAAGTATAGTGGGCAAAAGTATAAAGAAGTGTGTACCCGCTCAATGTCGGGAGCAAGCACTAGCCTACGGTCCCTCTCCTCGATAGGCTGAAGAGAGATCTACTTGATCACTCCATCCAGTCGCATGTACACGATCTCGGTAGGAATCGCAGGAAGCCTGGGAATAGGAGCTGCAGCAGGAGCACCTCCGGCAGCGGGAGCATCGCCAGCAGCCTCAAAAAGTACGTGAGCCAGCACCCGGGTCTGTAAGAATGTGATGAAGTCGCCGGGCTCGTGGTACCGGTCACCATCCTCTCCCAACATAAGGAAGACAACTTGGGGTCCATCGTGGATATCATCGACTACCCTCATGCCGGGAGGAGGAGGAAGTGGAATGTCAGGATCTGCTATGCCTCGCATCTGACAGATGAACCTCTCCCCCAAGTAATAATCTTGGCCAAAGGGACCCTCAAAGAAAATCCTCATAGTAGAGGCGTGCCATGCAGCAACGTAGGTCATCCTCGCTACCTGAGGGATGCCTGTCCAAGGGTGCTAATCGACCTATGGAAGTAGGTGTCGGATGTCAACGGTCTACGCATTATGGGGACAACAGTATGAGAATAACAGTGCAGTATGGAATGATGGTAACAGTGCAGTGTGAAACCAACGGTATAGAAACAGTGCAGTATGGGTCAACAATATCGACACAGTGTAGTATGCACGCAGTATGTAAAAGTTAACAGTTAGTATTGGTACCCGATCTGCTGTGACGGTGTCAAAGAAGCGGTGAAATAAAGGGAAATCTCGATCTACACACCGACGCTACTCAAATTGAGAGTTGTAGTACCGAGAGCAAGGTATTGACAACTTAAGTGGCCATACTAGGACCAGAGCAAAGGAGGTCAAATATGTGTAAATCCATATCTACAAGAAAGCAGATAAGCAGATATGAGGAAATGCAGATAAACAGAGAAGACGTAAAGCAAAAACAGAAAGAAGAAGTGTGAGGTGTACCTCCCAAACTCTCCAGTAGCCGCCAAGTAAGTCCGCCTTGCAGCAGGATGTGGAGCTTATGTAGCAATATAAGGTGGCCTGGCTGGCGCCACCCCAGTCATACTATTCCATCTGCTACAAATGCACCAGTGCTCCCAACAAATAAAGCCCTGCGATATTTTCCCTGTTCGCAAACAGGGTAATACTGAGGAGATACAGAAGAAATCCATGAGCATACTAGGTGACCTCCACTAGAGTAGCCAGCAAAAAGTCAGAGAAATGCTCCAAGAACCAACTGTAAGCATCATAAAATCATATAGGGTCAAAGTCATCTCCCCAATCGATGAAAAGTGAAACGTGTTTATGGTGTCCCACCATTCCTCCATTAGGGCCCCGTGAAGTATTGGGTCAGCCCCCATCTGCACCAGTCCCAATCAAAAGGGTCCGAAGCCGGCCGCGTCGACTAAGGCATAAACCTCAGCAGGAAGCCACTTATACTGGTGCCTTGGACCAGAGATAGACCTGTAGCGCCTAATGCTCCTGGCCATCACTTGTAATGTGGGAATGTTGTTAGTATTCACAGTGCATTGAAAAGAATATTTGGTTGCAAGTTTCAATTATGTGTAAAACAAAGAGAAGAGTGCTCACCGTAGAAGCATTGGCAGACAAGTGCTCAGTGGGCTCCCGCAGCAGAATGTCCTCGTCAATCCCTGGAATGAGACCCTCAAATTGCAGAATGCCGCCAGGGGTCAGAGTGTGTATACGTGGCAGGTAGGTGGCCACATCAAATGTTCTAGCAGCAATGAGAGGAAACCCCGGCTCAGGAATGGAAGGGACGACGTCCTCGGCCTTTATCCCCACCTAGGACGGCTCCAATATCAGCAGCTGGGTCAGGAATGGGAAGTTCACCGCTAGCCGTGAGGGAACTAGTAGAAAGGCTGAAGAAAAGTGAGCAGATGGGCGAAAGATCCCAAAATCCCAAAACCCTAGGAGAGAGAAAATAAAAAGAAAGGGAAAAACAAGAGGGAGAGGGGAAAGTGTGGGCCAACACATGGGAAAGCAAGGAAAAAACAAAGAGAAAACTCTAAACTCAACCAAATCTCTTTTTGTTCGGTTCAAAATGTAGAGGGGGAAGAGGCTTTCAAAGGGAAAATTTGCAAGAGTTCACGGGTTTTTGCGAAAAGAGGGAAAATATAGAGAAAATGGAGTCCTAGAGAAAGATGAGGGTTGTTTTCGGATGTGGGTGTGAGTAGAATGATGGTTGGGTTTGATTTAAACCAACCATGGCCTGTAGTTTTACCAATCTGTCCCTAGCCGCCATCGTGTGCTGGCTGGCTCTGTTTAGTGCTGGTCGTACTTCATTGAAAGCTGACCGGCTCCTAATGCAAATCAGTTCAGTTTTTTTTTTTTTTTCATTTGTTGTTTGAGTCAGTGTTGGGTTTGGATGTAGAACAACACATAGAGCAGAAAAGGAAAAACCGTGAAGAAAGAAGAAAAGAGGAAAAGAGCAGTGAAGAAAAAAGCAAAAGAAGAAGGCAAAAAGAGAGGAAAAATAGGGGGAATAGAGAAGGGAAGGAAAATTTTGTTCTTCTTTGGTGGTTTTTTTTTACTCTATTTTATGATTTGTTTCATCATTTCATTTGGTTGTTTTGTTATTTCATAATTTGATTCAAATTCATAGTTTGATCCATTAATTTATAGTTTGTTATTTCATAATTTATGTGTTCTTATTTCAATTTATATTTGTTCCATGGAATTATCTTGCTATTTCCAAATTTCGCGCATCGCGGAAGCATGGTCCAAATTGCATGCTTATCGTGTTCAAAACAAAAAGTTGAAAATTATTTTGATTGCTTTTGTGATGCTTTGTTTTGTTTGTTAGGTTTGCGTTCAACTCTTTGTAACTTCGTGTTTCAACTTTGTACCTTGAAATGGGTTATCTTAACGAACTTCATTCTCTGAGGCCTTTCAATCTCGCTACGTTGAGTTTTTGTTTGTTGTTTCATCTTTTGTTGATCCATCTTTCCTCCTCTCATGTGAGACGCGTTAGGATTTTTCAATCTAGATAAAAATAGCAGGTGCGCCTGTTTGTTCACACCATCTTCCTCCTTTCGCATAAGACACGTTGGGATTGTTGTTTTCCTTGGTTAAAAATAGCAAGTGTGCCTGTCTGTTCACACCAACCCTTTCTCCTCTTGTGTGTGATACTCTAGGATTGTTTTCCCCAGTTAAAAACAGCAAGTGCGTCTATCTGTTCACACCAACCTTTCCTCCTCTCGTGTGCGACACGTTAGGATTGTTTTCCCCGGTTAAAAATATCAAGTGCGCCTGTCTGCTCACACCAACCCTTCCTCCTCTTGCTTGTGACGCATTAGAATTGTTTTCCTCAGTTAAAAACAACAGGTGCACTTGTTTGTTCACACCAACCCTTTCTCCTCTCACATGTGACGCGTTAGGATTGTTCAAAGCCGGTTAAAAACATCAGGTGCACCTGTCTGTTCACGCCATCTTCCTCATTTTGTATGAGATGCGTTAGGATTGTTTTCCTCGATTAAAAATAGCAGGCGCACCTATCTGTTCACACCAACCCTTCCTCATCTCGCGTGTGACACGTTAGAAATGTTCAAAACCGGTTAAAAATAGCAGGTGCGCGTGTTTGTTCACACCATCTTCCTCCTTCTAGCGTAACATGCGTTAAGATTGTTTTCCCCGATTAAAAATAGCAGGTGCGCCTGTCTATTCACACCAACTTTTTTTTTTCTCGCGTGCAACACGTTAGGATTATTTTTCCCGGTTAAAAACAGTAGGTGTGCCTGTCTGTTTATACCAACCTTTCCTCATCTCGCGTGTGACGCTGTAGAATTATTTTCCTCGGTTAAAAACAACAGATGTGCCTATCTGTTCACACCAACCTTTCCTCCTCTCGCGTGAGATACGTTAGGATTGCTCTCCTCGGTTGCAAACGTTGGGTGCACCTGGTGTTCACATCGCCCTCTATCCGCTCTGTGTGAGACGCAGTTTGGCATAGAGCTTTTCATCGTCTCTACTTGAGACGTAGTTTGGTTTTTCATTGTCCTTTTTCACATGAGACGTGTTTACTCACTCCTTTCTGTGTGAGTCACGGTTGGACTTGTGCTTTAAGCATTGCATACTTGCTTTTACTTATAGCATTGTTTTGTCGCTTGTTAGTCACATTTTTGTTTCAATGCATTGTTTCATTACATGATGGTTTGATTCCTTGCAAAGGGATATGTAGGCAACCTTCCGGTTCAACCTTTGGCAATTGTATTTTAATTTGTTTTCTTGCCCAAGTCTTACGGCCTCGTCAAATGGGTCGTCTCTAGGTTTTGACATTCACTCACGTCATTTCATGACTTCGCGTTCCGTCAAAGAGGGGCAACTGTAGACACCTCGTTTTGACTGCCCGCAAGATTTGGACGCTTTATCCTGTGCACTCGATGATGAAAGCCGCATTGTGTATCGTTCAAATCCACAACCAAAGAATCCAAGTTCAAGCTCCGAAACAATCTCAAACCTTTTATATTTACCTTTTTGTACCCCAGAATTTCCTTGTTGAACCTTGTGCCACCCTGCACTGGGCTTGAAATAGAGGAACAGGGGAATAGATTGGAGGCCGGCCGGCCCAGAATGGGAGCGGCCACAGCCATTGGGAGCCAGCCGGCTCTTGATAGCTAGAAACACTGTTCTGGGCGAAAATGGGCCAGCTGTCCATTTTTTAAGACATTTATGACCTTTTTGGCTCAAATTCTATAAATACGAGCTCTTGGCTTTATTTTGAGGGTTGAACATTTTCTAAAGAGCCTATACACACAAGAAAGAGCTCCTTCTTCCTATACAAGTCACATATTATCAAACCTATCTCTCTTGAATCATATATGTACATCATATACCACCTTAGATCATACCCTTAGAGCCTTGGTTAAGACTTGTGAACCACAATTCAAGCTTGAGAGTGTGCTTGAACCAAGTTTGTGCTGCAAACAAGAGTTTGTATAGCGATCCCGGTTTTCCCTTCTTTGTTTATTGTATTCCGGACTCGGGTCCGTGGATGTTAGTTGTTGTCTTATTCTCGTTTCCATCCTTACTCTTTGTATTTGAGTCTTGGGTTGTGTTGGGCAAGTTTGAAATAGGTTGGTTGTGTTTGGAAACCAAGAGTTGATGCCCAGATTTTGGCCTTTACGCTCGAGCGGGGCTTTTGACGCTCGAGCGGGCCCTTTGCTTTTGTTCCTCCGCTAGAGCGGGCAGTTTGGCGCTCGAGCGGGATTGTTCATCTCTCAGTATTTTTGCTCTGCAGGTCATCGGATGCTCGAGCGCCCGCTTTCACGCTCGAGCAGGGACCTT
The DNA here is from genome assembly GCA_030407325.1 of Camellia japonica. NCBI lineage: Eukaryota > Viridiplantae > Streptophyta > Magnoliopsida > Ericales > Theaceae > Camellia > Camellia japonica. The sequence continues at coordinate 122,531,071 of JAPPVO010000032.1, forward strand.
TGTCTATAGAACTTCTGGAAGTGTGCATTCGACGCTCGAGCGGCGCTTTTAACGCTCGAGCGTGAGTCTGTGTCTGACGCTCGAGTGGGGCGTTCCACGCTCGAGCGGACTGTATATTATATCAGTTCGAGATGTAGATTTTTGGATCACTTTTTTGACTTTCTCGACTTTCTCTCTCTCTCTAACTTTTCAAAAACCTCATTTGAGAGCTCCTCTCTCTAGAATACACCTTCTCTCTTTAAAATCACCTAGTTTTAGTGATCTTCTACCCTAGTCCCTTTGTAAAAAGTGTGGAGCTTGGTGTAAGCTACATTTTGATCCGAAAATCATTGAGTTTGGAGCACCTTCGAATTTCTTCATCTTGTCCTTTGAGCTCCGAAATTCGAGGTAGGGATAACCTACTCTATTCTATGAGTATTAACATAAATTTTGGTCATTTTGATTAGATGGTGTTGCCTAGTCATTTTGAGAAAGTTAGGGTTTGACTTGAGGTTATAAAAAGGGGGGTTTTCAAATGTTAAAACCTATGTGTGTATGAGACATTGAAAAATGAAATTGTTGTTGTTAAATCGATGAAATTGAGCCTTTGGGCTAATATTGAGAAAAAGGGAAAAATGCCCTAATTATGTTGAGTAATTAGTTTGAATAATTAATTTGGGGAAATGTGAAATTGAAGTGAAATTCATGAAATTGGAAAATTGTGGGAGTAAATGGTGTAGTGGGATAATTTAATCACCCACCTATAAAAATGTCGATATTTTATCTGTTGATAAATTTATTATCTGTTTAAAGATAACTGCTTTGGGCTATCGGTGGAGGATAGTCTTGATTGTTGTAGACATTGTATGATGATTAGGGAAAACTGAAACTAATCACATTGAATATGTTATTGGATATGACAGTTGGAATAATACAGCAAACGTGTGTATTGATTGATCATTGTATATGATAATTGTTTAAATACATTGTACATGTATAATGTTTGGGAGGAGATAGGGGATGTACTCCATGGTTTGAGAGGGGATAAGGGATGGACTCTCAAACCTGATTGAGAGGAGATAGGGGATGGACTTCACTAGTACAGCAAATCTGTGTATCACTTGAAATATGGAAGTGTTGAAGTATGGAAGTGTTTTAATATGAGTCATATTCTCATGTGAATTATGAAGTATAGAAGTGTTTTAATATGTGTTATAGTCTCATTGAATTGTTTGGCCAGGTTCTGAGCCATAATTATGAGTCGAAACTGTATAAGTGAAGGAAACTGAAATGAAAAATGGATGTACTTGATGTTGAATTGAAAAGTGTTGTAAGTTGGTTTATAAGTGTCAACTATATATCAAATGCTATTGTTTTAGTTATTTCTCATACTTGGTTTAGTATAACTCTACTGGGCATTGGCTCACCCTATATGGGACATCATTTTCAGGTTCAGGTGATATGCCACCTCCAAGGACATAGCTTGGGAGGCTTAGAGGCTGAAGATCCCTTTTTGTTGTTTACCTTTTTGTGTATTACACGTAAATTCAAGCCGAGGGCTTAATGTGTATGAGTTAGTACTCTCTTTTTTGTAACCAAGTGTTGGCTTGGAAAGTTGTAAGCCCATAGGGCGTTTACTTTTGTTGTCAACATGTAATACTTTTGTGATAAATACTCTGATAAATAGATGTACACTTTATTCTCTTGAATATATTGTCAATTTCTTGTATCATGAATGTATGAATTATGGGTTTATTTTGAGGGTTTTACAACTTGGTATCAGAGCGTAGCGGATTCGAATACTTTGGGTATGCGGGAAGTGGTTAGTACCACAATGGGTTTGTCTCGCTTGTTAGAGACTTATGCGTGATGTTATATGTTTATTTGATAACATGTTTATGTGACTATATGGGTATGAGATTTTGTTTCTAGGATGTTGATTGGATACTTGGGCTTCTGGGAGTCCTGTTGGAAAAGCACTTGATCGATGCTGTTTCTAACTGGAACTCTAGCAACGCCTCGGGACTGTTATTATCCGGAAATGAATTTCCTAAGTGCTTATGTGATTATGTGCTTACGTGGAATGAATTACTGTTGTCCAATGCATTAGGACGTGAGTGTTGTAGCTTCGGCACATTTATGAATGTGCTAATGATCTTCGTTACCATTATTAGGATGTCAAGACGAGGACGTGGTGGTAGGCGAGGTAGGCCTAGGAGGCAGGAGATGCCTATACCGGATGAGATTCCGGCACAGCAGGAGGGTGTTGGTCAGGCCAATGTGGCCGAGCCAGTAGGTCAGCAGGCCATGGGCGCCTTAGCCCGCGAGATGGCAGGAGCATTGAGGGAATCCATGGACATTCTCAGAGCTGAGAATCAAGTCCAGGCCCATGTTACTGAGGCAGGGCCTTCTTTTCTGAAGAGGGAGTTTTTCTGGTCTAATCCGGATGAGTTTCTAGGGGATCCGAAAGAGCCACTTAAGGCTGATGAGTGGCTTGAGCAGATGATAATGACGTTTGAGATGCTTGGCATCGAAGACAGGGCTTTGAAGGTGACCTTGGCGTCTTTCCAACTGAAGGGAGATGCGGGTCAGTGGTGGAAGTTTGTTCGGGGCCGTATTGGTGGGACTTGGGAGGCTTTCGTTGACACCTTCCAGGAGAAGTTTTTGTCTCCCACTGTCAGGGAGAAATTGAGAGATCAGTTCTGTCAGCTCAAGCAGCTGAGTTCATCAGTGGCCGAGTTTGAGGCCGCATTTACCAGTTTATCTAGGTTTGCACCTAAGCTAGTGGCGTCTGACGAATGCCGTTGTCTGGAGTTCGAAAGGAAGTTAAGGCACGGACTCAAGGTTAGGGTTGTAGGGTCCATGACTCAGGAGTATGGACGCCTTGTGGATGTTGCGGCCCATATGGAGATTATTATGCACGAGGAGGATGAGAGGTTGAGGGGCTCCAAGAGGAGTCAGGATGGCCAAGGGGATGGCAGGAGGCAGAGGGGTTCTAACCCTCAGCAGTCATAAGGTGCTTTTGCGAGATCTACCTTTTCAGGTTCTGGGAGAGGCAGTCAGGGAGACGTTACTTGTTACAAATGTGGTCAACTAGGCCACAAGTCTCCAGCTTGCCCGCAGAGGGGAGGAGGGCAGAGAGCAGCTTCATCTTCGGCTCGTCCTCAGAGCCAAAGTCAAGGCAGAGGTCAGCCGATTTCTTGTTACTAGTGTGGTCAGGCGGGGCACCTGAAGTGGTTTTGCCCGCAGTTGAGTGGCACATCTGGTGCATCTGGTTCGAGGCAAACTCAGAGACATCAGCCAGCTCAGTCAGTTCAGGCCTCGAGGGCCAATCACGGAGCCTCATCGTCTCAGTCTGTATAGCAGACTTATGCTCCGAGAGGTGAGCAGGTAGATCAGAGACCTTCAGGGTGTGTGTATGCCGTTACCAAGCAGGATCTTGTACCGGCTCCATCTGTTGTGAGAAGTACCTTTCTGTTTTGCAACTCGGTTGCTAATATGTTGATTGATACGGGTGCATCCCATTCCTTTATATCTGCTGCATTTGCATCTGTTTTGGGGTTGGAGTTGGCACAGTTAGCTTCTCCTATTTGTGTTGTATCACCTGTTGGGGGTGAGTTGATTTTGAAACAAGGGTGTAGAGGTTGTGATATTGAGGTCGCCGACCGCCGGCTTCCATTTTCTTTTGTAGTTATGGCTATGTCGGGTTTTGATGTGATTTTGGGTATGGACTGGCTATCGTCATACCGGGCTGTTATTGATTGCTACCGCCAGCGGGTTACTGTGTATACCTTGAGCGGGGATTGTTTCCACTTCTTGGGAGATCGGGTTGGTAGTGTTTTGCCACCAGTGTATGATCCGCGAGGGCGGAGTGAGCTTAGTTGTCTTCTCGCTAGCTGTATGAGTAGTGAGTGTGATGAGACCCAGACTGTATTGCCGAGAGTGGTTTGTGAGTACTCGGACGTCTTTCCCGAGGATCTTGTTAGTTTGCCACCCCATCGAGAGGTGGAGTTTTCTATTGATTTAGTGCCCGGCACAGCGCCGATTTCCATGGCACCTTACCGTTTTGCCCCAGCCGAGTTGAGTGAGTTGAAGATTCAACTCCAGGAATTGCTAGATAAGGGCTTTATTCGCCCTAGTACTTCGCCATGGAGAGCACCGATCCTCTTTGCTAAAAAGAAAGATGGGGCTTTGAGACTTTGTATTGATTACCAGAAGTTGAATTGGGCTACGGTTAAGAACAAGTACCCTATGCCTCGTATAGATGATCTGTGTGACCAGTTGAAAGGGTCCCGTTGTTTCTCTAAGATGGACTTGAGATCGGGTTACCATCAGTTGAGGGTCAGGGAAGAAGACATTCCGAAGACGACATTCCGTACGCGGTATGGCCACTATGAGTTTCTGGTGATGCCTTTTGGGCTCACCAATGCACCAGCAGTGTTTATGGACTTGATGAACTGGATCTTCCGAGAATTCCTAGATCGTTTTGTGGTCGTCTTCGTAGACGACATTCTGATTTACTCACCTTCGGAGAAGGAGCACGAGGAACACATGAGAGTGGTGCTTGAGTTGCTTAGAGTCCATAAGCTATATGCTAAGTTCGGGAAGTGTGAGTTCTGGCTAAGAGAGATTAAATTCTTAGGCCATGTAGTTTCCGAGGAAGGGGTGTCTGTTGATACATCCAAGGTAGGGGCAGTGTAGGAATGGGCACAACCTAAGAGTGTTTTTGAGATCCGCAGTTTTCTGGGATTGGCCGGTTATTACCATAGGTTTGTGAAAGATTTCTTCAGGCTAGCTTCGCCGTTGACTAGGTTGACGCGGAAAGGGGTCAAATTTGTGTGAAGTGAGACTTGTGAAAAGTCGTTCCAAGAGCTTAAAGTTAGACTTACCACCGCTCCAGTTTTGATTATCTCGGAGAGGGGTTTGGGTTATACAGTGTATTGTGATGCCTCACGAGAAGGTTTGGGTTGTGTGTTGATGCAAGAGGGGAAAGTAGTGGCCTATGGCTCACGTCAGTTGAAAATACACGAGAAGAATTATTCTACACATGACCTAGAGTTAGCAGCTGTAATTTTTGCCTTGAAGATTTGGAGGCATTACTTGTATGGTGAGAGATTCGAGGTGTTCTCGGATCATAAGAGTCTGAAGTATCTGTTTACACAGAAGGACTTGAATCTAAGGCAGAGGAGGTGGATGGAGTTTATTGAGGATTATGACTTTGAGTTGCACTATCACCCGGGAAAGGCCAATGTTGTGGCCGATGCCCTTAGTAGGAAATCCATTAGTGATGTAGCTTGTATAGCCATCCGGGAATGGGAGATGTTGGGTGCACTTGGCGAGTTTGATCTGCTTCTGGGTGAATCTGTTGAGTCTGCGGCCTTGTTTTCTGTAGTTGCGCAGCCCACACTTGTGAATCGAGTGTTAGAGGCACAGAGAAGTGACCTTGAGGTAGAATCCCTTTGGGAGAAGATCTCTAATGGGAAGGTTGAGAAGGGTTTGACTGTGTATCCTGACCTGAGTGTGAGATACCGGGACCATTTGTTTGTGCCGGAGTCTTGCCGAGAGGAGGTACTCTGAGAGTTTCACCATTCACACCTTGCGGTGCATCCGGGAGGCACCAAGATGTATTGTGATTTGGGTCGCCAGTTTTGGTGGCGGGATATGAAGAAAGATGTGGTAGTGTTTGTGTCTAAGTGCCTTACTTGTCAGCAAGTGAAGGTTGAGCATCAGAGGCCAGCGGGTTTGTTGCAACCCTTGCCTATTGCCGAGTGGAAGTGGGAGCATGTCACGATGGACTTCGTTGTAGGTCTTCCGAGGACTCAACGGGGTAGTGATGCTATTTGGGTGGTTGTACACCGGTTGACTAAGTCGGCGCACTGCATCCTTATGCGCGTGAGAGATTCTGTAGATCACCTTGCCAACTTGTATATTCGGGACATAGTGAGGTTGCACGGAGTCCCAGTGTCGATCGTCTCTGATAGAGATCCACGCTTTACTGCTAGGTTGTGGCAGAGTTTGCACAGTGCCTTGGGCACTAAGTTGACTTTTAGCACGGCTTATCATCCTCAGACTGACGGGCAGTCCGAGCGTACTATTCAGATCCTTGAGGATATGCTTCGAGGCTGTGTCCTTGACTTTAGTGGGTCGTGGGAGAGGCACTTGCCCTTAGTGGAGTTTGCCTATAACAACAGTTTCCAATCGAGCATTGGTATGGCACCGTTTGAGGCCTTGTATGGCTGACCGTGTAGGTCTCCAGTATGTTGGGCCGAGGTGGGTGATGCACCTTTGTTGGGCCCGGTGTTGGTGCAGGAAACGACGGAGAAAGTTGAGCTTATCCGTAAGAGGCTTGTTACAGCCCAGAGTTGCCAAAAGAGTTATGCTGACCATCGGAGGAGGCCTTTGGCATTTGAGGTGGTTGATCATGTCTTTCTGAAAATATCACCTAGGTGGGGTTTGATGAGGTTTGGGAAGAGTGGGAAGTTGTCCCCTCGATTTATTGGTCCCTTTGAGATCCTTGAGCGGATTGGGGAGGTTGCATACCGTTTAGCTTTACCACCGCAGTTGTCCGGGGTGCATGACGTGTTTCATGTTAGTATGCTTCGGAAGTATGAGCCGGATCCGTCACATGTATTGGATTGGACCGACTTAGAGGTAGATGAGGATGCCTCGTATGAGGAGAGACCAGTTCGGGTCTTGGATAGGCGGGATCAAGTCTTACGAGGCAAGACGATACCCTTGGTGAAAGTATTGTGGAAATATCACGGAGTGGAGGAAGCCACTTGGGAACGTGAGTTGGAGGTCCGTGAGAAATACCCGGACTTGTTTGTTAATGTTTAACCATGTGTTGGGAATTCTGTTTTGTTAATGAATTCTGGAAACATTATATATGTTTTAGATTGTGGAAAAGTTATAGCCATCGAATATGGTTCGGAGATGGAAGTTTATTTTAACATTGCTTATGTTAATTATGTTTTGGAAATGCAAATATATTATTGACATTGAATATGTTATTGAATTGTGGAATACTTATGTTGAAATTGTTGAATTTCAAGGGAAAGCATGTTGATAATGCATATTGAGTTATATCGTGAATTGCCTCTTGAAAAGAGATGGGATGACCGGTATTAGGTCAAGTTGATGGAATGTTGAATTGCAATATTGTTGAGAATTGAGAAATCATGTTTTTAAAACTTATTTATCTAATTTCGGGGACAAAATTCCTTAAGGGGAGAAGGTTATAGCGATCCCGGTTTTCCCTTCTTTGTTTATTGTATTCCGGACTCGGATCCGTGGATGTTGGTTGTTGTCTTATTCTCGTTTCCATCCTTACTCTTTGTATTTGAGTCTTGGGTTGTATTGGGCAGGTTTGAAACAGGTTGGTTGTGTTTGGAAACCAAGAGCTGATGCCCAGATTTTGGTCTTCACGCTCGAGCGGGCCTTTTGACGCTCGAGCGGGCCCTTTGCTTTTGTTCCTCCGCTCGAGCGGATTATTCATCTCTCAGTATTTTTGCTCTGCAGGTCATCAGACGCTCGAGCGTCCACTTTCACGCTTGAGCGGGGACCTTCGTCTGCAGAACTTCTAGAAGTGTGCATTCGACACTCGAGCGGCGCTATTGACGCTCAAGCGTGAGTCTGTGTCTGACGCTCGAGCGGGGCGTTCCACGCTCGAGCGGACTGTATATTATATCAGTCCGAGATGTAGATTTTTGGATCACTTTTTCGACTTTCTCTCTCTCCCTAACTTTTCAAAAACCTCATTTGAGAGCTTCTCTCTCCAGAATACACCTTCTCTCTTCGAAATCATCTAGTTTTAGTGATCTTCTACCCTAGTCCTTTTGTAAAAAGTGTGGAGCTTGCTGTGAGCTACATTTTGATCTGAAAATCATTGAGTTTGGAGCACCTTCGAATTTCTTCATCTTGTCCTTTGAGCTCCGAAATTCGAGGTAAGGATAACCTACTCTATTCTATGAGTTTTAACATAAATTTTGGTCATTTTGATTAGATGGTATTGCCTAGTCATTTTGAGAATGTTAGGGTTTGATTTGAGGTTATAAAAAGGGGGTTTTCAAATGTTAAAACCTATGTGTATATGAGACATTGAAAAATGAAATTGTTGTTGTTAAATCGATTTAATTGAGCCTTTGGGCTAATATTGAGAAAAGGAGAAAAATGTCCTAATTATGTTGAATAATTAGTTTGAATAATTAATTTGGGGAAATGTGAAATTGAAGTGAAATTCATGAAATTGGGAATTGTGGGAGTAAATAGTGTAGTTGGATAATTTAATCACCTACCTATGAAAATGTCGATATTTTATCTGTTGAAAAATTTATTATCTGTTTAGAGATAACTGCTTTGGGCTATCGGTGGAGGATAGTCTTGATTGTTGTAGACATTGTATGATGATTAGGGAAAACTGAAACTAATCACATTGAATATGTTATTGAATATGACGGTTGGAATAATACAGCAAATGTGTGTATTGATTGATCATTGTATTTGATAAGTGTTTAAATACATTGTATATGTGTATTGTTTGGGAGGAGATAGGGGATGTACTCCATGGTTTGAGAGGAGACAAGGGATGGACTCTCAAACCTGTTTCGGAGGAAATAGAGGATGGACTCCACTGATACAGGGAGGAGATAGGGGATGGACTCTACTGATACAACAAATATGTGTATCACTTGAAATATGAAAGTGTTGAAGTATAGAAGTGTTTTAATATGAGTTGTGTTCTCATGTGAATTGTGAAGTATGGAAGTGTTTTAATACGTGTTATAGTCTCATTGAATTGTTTGGCCAGGTTCTGAGCCATAATTATGAGTCGAAACTGTATAAGTGAAGAAAAATGAAATGAAAAATTGATGTACTTGATGTTGAATTGAAAAGTGCTGTAAGTTGGTTTATAAGTGTCAACCATATATCAAATGCTATTGTTTTAGTTATTTCTCATACTTGGTTTAGTATAACTCTACTGGGCATTAGCTCACCCTATATGGGACATCATTTTCAAGTTAAGGTGATATGCCACCTCCAAGGACATAGCTTGGGAGGCTTAGAGGCTGAAGATCCCTTTTTGTTGTTTACCTTTTTGTGTATTACATGTAAATTCAAGCCGAGGGCTTAATGTGTATGAGTTAGTACTCTCTTTTTATAACCAAGTGTTGGCTTGGAAAGTTGTAAGCCCGTAGGGCATTTACTTTTGTTGTCAACATGTAATACTTTTGTGATAAATACTCTGATAAATAGATGTACACTTTATTCTCTTGAATATATTGTCAATTTCTTGTATCATGAATGTATGAATTATGGGTTTATTTTGAGGGCGTTACAGTTTGCCTTATTTGGGAGATATAAGCTTACTACCTCTTCTCTTACTCTCTTTGATATCTCTTGCTATCTATCTCTTGTGTTTTTGTATTATTTTGAGCTTATTTCAAGTGTTTAACTTGGGTTTGGATAGTTACCAAAGGGTAGAGAGAGTTAACACTCTTTCTTGCTCCTTCACCTATAGCTCAAACCCTTGTTTTACACTCTTTTCTTTTCTTTCCAAACCAATTTTCAGAGTTTAAAAGAGGCTAAAAATCATGCTTTAAGGTTTCAAAGGTGGAGGGGTTAGCCACCCCTCTTTGTTCTTGCTTACAAGCCTTATTTTCTTTGCTTTTTGTTTATCTTTTTGGGCTCTTTTCATGCACTTTGAGCTACTAATTTTTGCATAGTAAGGACTGTTTTAGGGCTATCCTAGGTTATTTAATTAGTTTAAGCTTTGATTAGTTAGCTTATTATATCATAAGTCTTCATATCTTGCTAGTTGTGTGGTGTTGTCTTTAGCTCTTCTTTTTTACTTTTCATGTCAAGAGTTTAATTTTAATAATCAATTTAGCATTCATTTCTGCAACCTCTCTCCTTTCTTCTTTTCTTTTTCTGTTTGAGAGTCATTTCAATCGATTAACGGTTATTCAAAGCATAAAAAGGAGATCCATGCTCAATAGCTTAATCTCTACAGAGGTTCATCGTCAACGGCATTGTAATAACCTGAACTCCTTCAAATGCTCCATACACTTTAATTCCCTTAATATATGTGTGATTATGTGTTTGATGTGAAATTCCATATTTTAATGAGTAAATTACATGTTTCTCAATTAGTATCTGTCGGTTATAAAGAAATCTGTTGAAACTGTGACCTTTGGACTGCAAATTGAGGACTTTAGAAGTGTGATAAACCAAAACTGACTTTACAGTTATGATTAACATGATTTTTAGGATATCATGTGAAGTTTTGTAAAAATTTGATTCGTAACGAATTAATTAGCTTTATTGGGCTAAAATTTCTAGAGTTAACACTTTAAAACTGAAATTAACGACTTTAATGAGTTCAGAAACCGAAATTGAGTACATAAATATGCTAATGGGAATTTTTAGAACCATCTGGATATTTTAATTAGAAATTGATTTCGTCTGATTCGTTGAGTTAGATTTGGGTGGCCTATATACATACCTAAGATTTGTTATATATATATATATATATATATTTGAGCTTTATATGTTATTTTCACTCAACAAAACATCAAAAAAAAGAAATATCTTCTAAGAGAGTGAAAGGGTGCTAAAGAAGAAGAGGAAAGAGAAAGGGCTTCAACAAGAGTAAGGATTGAAGAAATTGAGAAGAGTCTTTGAGACTAGAGTTCAAGGTATAAATAATTTAACTAGAATGTCCTAACCTCTCTCTCTCTCTCTAATTGATTTGAAAATGAAATCTTTACATTCATGTAAGCTAGGGTTTACAACAAGAGTCTTGCTTATGGTAGTTGGTTGATTTGAAGGATGATCCTTGTGTTTTAGGTTGTTTTGAGCTATGTTGAGAATGATTACCTCTTATTCTTTAGTTTTATATGTTTTGAGCTCAGACATGCATCTTGATGTTTATAGATATATATTTTGATAAACCAAGTATGGATAAAAACATAAAAGATTTGGGATGTATATATGAATTTAAAAAAGGTTATGAACTAATTATGCTTGTGATTCATGCTTATTGTGATGATATATCATGATATTGAGCAAATTTTCCCTATTTTGCACCTTGCAATGTGTTTGGTTAGTTGAATTTTTGTCTAAGTTTTGGACTGCCCAAAACAGAGTATACTACTGCACGTGCGGGAGACACAACTGCACGTGCGGGGCTCACAGCCGCACGTACGGAAAATAGGGGTGAAGGACTGATCTACACTACAATAAAATCACATATGTAGACACCTCATTTTTGACCATTCTCAAGACTTGGACGTCGTCATTTGAACACTCGATGATTTTGTATGCTCGTGTTTGTGTTGAGTGCCCGAAGATCTTGGCTGAGCGCCTCATTTTTGAGCCTTCGAACCTTATCTGTTTTGTGCTGGCCGAGCGCCTCGCTTTTGAGCCTTCGAACCTTGTCTGTCTTGTGCTTGGTTGTGGACCAAGAGCCTATTGTTACAAGTCTGGAGGAGAGGGTGGCCTGTCGGCCAGCCCCACAGCCTATCGGCCATGGCTTGTGCCTGCCGGCCATCATTGGTGGCCGGTCGGCCACATGTGGTGGCCAACGGCCATTTTTCTCCTTTTTCAGATATTTGTTTGCCAGCTGTTGTTCACTGAAGTGCATCTCCATACATATATATGGTAGGATGATTTCAAGCCTTAATTTTGTTTTTCTATATATAGGGGGCGCTCTCCCCCATTTGGAGGGGTTAGAAAATTTGGATCAAATTTCTCTCTCTCTCTTCTTGTTTTGTGCCTTTCTCTACACCTTTGCACATAGAGCCTTAACCAAACTTGACCACCTTGGAGCTGAGATCCCTTGGAGCCTAGTTTGAGCTTTGGAAGGAGGTTTGAGCCTAAAATTGTGGTTGTTTTGTGTTGTGCTTACCTCATTTAAGCTTATTGTGCACACTTGTTTTGCCATCCTTTTATACTGTTTTTAAGCTAGTTTTCAACTATAAAAAAACTCTGGTTTTTTAGGCTTAACATAATGGTTTGAGGCTATTTTGTGTTAAGGGGTGAGCCACCCTCCTTGTTGCTTAATTATGTGAGTTTTTGTGCCATCTTTCAAGGCTTTCAAGTCAACCTTCTGGGCCTTTAAACCACTGAAATTCATAGTTATTTCAATGGTAAAAACCTCATTTTGAAGTCCAAAATTGGAGGGGGTAGCCTCCCCTCCTTGTGTCCTATTTGCATACCTAGATAGCTTAACATGTGAGCCTGTTTTTCTAGCATTTTGTACCTTAATCTCAGCATGTTTTTGCTACTATTTTGACTGGTTTCAGCTCTATTTTGAGCCGGTTTGGTCCTTCGAGGCTTGTATTGTGTGGTTGTAGTGTCAAGAGGCGTCACTAGCTTAATGTTTTAGGCTTTTTAGTATGAATTGCATGAGTTGCTTGCATGTTTTAGTGTCACTTTGCACTCCATTTCAGCAATAAAATCTCTACAATCTCCCTCTATTCTTCACACTTTCATTTATTTTGAAAGTAGCTTTGAACCCCTTGTTGTCTTGAGTGTGAAATTGAGACACTCGTGCTTAATGGTTTCAATCCTCTTTTGAGGGTTTCTACTAATCAACGGCATGAGGTCTCTTTCATGCTCAAGACACTTGTGGTTTTAGCCTACTTTCAATTAGAGGACACTCACCTTGGACTTAATCAATTAAAGAATGTATTGGTAAGCTAAAATGAGTAAACAAAAGTGGACTAGTAAAATAGGCAAGATAAAGCATCTTTCGTGTTGCATTGCATGTGTTCGGATCAGACGTTAATTCGAACATGAGGCAAATGGGACATTTCATACTCAAAAGTGATGAAATGTGCAATTTTCCTTGGTCACCATTACCCTTGATCATGCATGATAGGATGATGATTTTGTTGAGTCTTGTTTTGCACTCATTAAGATTGTACAAGCTTGGTTCTTTGGCCATCATGCATGAAAATTGCTTGGTTGATGGCTTGAGAGCCAAGAGCTACACTTCTTTGAGCTTGTGTGATGATAAGGAGGGTAGTAGTACATACACTCCTTGAGAATACACTGCTTTGCCTCTGTTTGCTCTCTGTTGCAGCAAAAAAAAGAAGTTCAGGAAAGGGGTAGCCGACCGGCTACCAGCAGTGGCCGACCGACCACCAATGGTAGCCAACAGCCACCATTGGTAGCCGACCATCCATCCATGAAGGAAGTTGTTCAGTGTGCTCCTAAAGGGGATCAGAAGAGTTCTGGAAGTTGGTGCAATTTTCAGTGTTCAAACAAGTACAAACAGAGGTGTTCAATGGCAATGCGGTGGATTTTCAGGAGAAAGCCAACTGAGTATGCATGCGTCCCTTGCCCTCGAGGCCATTTAATTGCTTTATTTAGTTAGCGTAGCTAATTATTCAATTCAAGTGTTGTACTTAATTAGTTAGTGTAACTAGTTATTCAATTCTGATTTGTTGTAATCAATTAGCTTAGAATAAGTTAGTTAATTAGTTTCAATTGTGTTGCAATAGTTAGCTTAATTAGCGTAGCTAGTTAGTTAGCTTTATTCGTTCAGACCCTCCTTCGCAAGGGCATAATGTTGTAATAAGTGTGCGTGCGTGTGTGTATGTCTTCCAACCTCACGTCTTTCTCTCTTTTATTTAACTGCTTTTGATGGTTAGACTAGGGACATATTTCGATTAGCATACCTTATGCTTGCATGTTTGCATCCATTCATTTGTCTTGCATGCACTGAAGCTCGGCGCATTATTCAAACTGCATTGCAATTTCAATACTTCCTTGAATACGTGTTTCAAAGCATATTATCAAAGTGTTGCAAATACCATGATTAAGTAGCCAAGCCTATTTAGTTACATCATTGCATGCGTTGCATTAGTCATTTAACATAGTTAGGATTATGCATCTTTCTAACTAGCTATTTTGGTTTGGAGTACTCGGTGAGTTTTATGCTTTAGCATACTTGCATAAGTGCGATTGCCATATTGCCATGATTCGCATGCTTGCCATGAGGCGATGTGCTTAAATGCTTAACTGCATGAATGCCTGTGGATGAAGGCTTTGTTGTTTGAATTGGAACGATTCAACATGTAAGTTTTCAGCCCACTTTGTGAAGTGGCAAAATCATGTTTTAAGCCCACTTGAGGGTGGCAAATTCAAACCCTTTTCAAAAGCAAACATAAGTTGAGTTGTTCCAATTCTTGCGATTTTAGTCTATACTTGCTTATGCGCGTCACATAGTAAAGTTAGCTAATAACCGGAATAAGAACACATAAGGTTTATAAAACATCATATCATGATTAGTAGAGGCCGATCTTTGATCGGGCGAGCGGGCATGCTCATTTCAGGACCTTCCCCTCTCGTACCCAAGTTCCCGAGCCGAGGCAACTTTGGTGATGACGGATACGTGGCCTTTGGCACGAGTCAGGGTTTCCTAAATTTCCCCAAAATAAAATATTTAGGTGACGACTTTATAATCTAGCAAAGCAGCCCAATTTTAGCATTATTTGATTTAAAATATGATTTTCCAAAACAATTTGCCGAATTTGGACTCTTTGGTGTTTATCAGTTTCACATTGCACTTGTGAGACTAGATTCAGCACCACGAGAGTCCGAACTATGAGGCCTTCTTTTCAAACCCTTTCCGAAAGGCAGGGGCGCAGAAAAATACGAGCCCACAGTTTCTTGCGACTCTGCTAGGGATTTAGAGAACTTGACTCGAACTCATGATATGTTGTTTTATCTACATTTATGTGTTTCTTTGCATTGTATTTGCATCGGTGTGCCTAAGTCACAGTGTTTGCCATCTACTATTCCTGAGCAGTTTGCTGGAGGCTTGCTTGGAAAAGCGTGTCATAAGGCTGACCGGTTATGGGCTCTGCCACGATGGGAACACAAGCCTTGGATCTGGACTACCGCTGCACTGTTTTATCCTTCTTTCACTTCTTGGTGTTAGGAGCGAGAGGTATATTAGGTAGTGTTGTTGAGGTACCCTTTTTGACCAATCAGCCTAGTTGCATATCGGAAGCCATGGAGACTGTTCCAAACTAGGACAGGTTGCTCACCCGAATACAGGAATTCTTTGAAACCACTTATTTGCGTAGTGAACCCCTAGCTCCTGACGAGATTAGGACAAGGTAACCTTACCCCATAATAGGGGTGTTTTCGCTCTCGCTTGCTTGATACGTGCTTTTAGAGTGAAACTCTGCAGAAATGTATGTATCAAAGTTGCAGGTCTGGGTATCAGCTTGAGGGTATCAGTTTTGAGGCAGAGATTTGGGGCAGAAATCAACATTTGAGTACAGTCGTTCGGCTTATGATTTCAACTGTGTGTTGTTTCTGTCTGAGCTAAGGTGTTGTGCGTTTTCTGATTTTTGTTTCTTTTGCTTGATTTTTCTTTTTGCAAGGTAGTGTTTCACAATTGCTTCAGACGAAGCTATTACCCCCCGAGCACTCTGGACCCGAGTTAGGAGGATTTACCGATCTGAGGATCTTATTGGAGGACAGCTAGTGTTTACTTCACTACCCCTGGTTACAAGACGGAGAAGAGTCAGACATAGCTCACCGGTTCAGCAGTCGCCAATTCAGCAGTTATTGACTACTTCACCTGTGCTCAGTCGAACCCAGTTATCTACTTCTACTTCGGAAAGGGAGTACACACCAGTTCCGATAGATCAGCATCCTGCGGTCAATATGGAGGATATGCTACTTCAACTCCAACAAACTATTGAGGCAATGTAGCTAGACGCTGCTCACCAAGCAGAGGTCACCGCCCGCCAAGCAGAAATTGTAACCCAGCAGGCCGAATTGATCGCTAGGCTTCAACAGCAACAACAACCACAACAAGCAGCAGGTTCTGCTTCGCATCCACCCCCAGTCAAGGTTCCAATACCCGGGGTTACAACTAATGTCTAGGAAAATGCAGACATTCCGGCAGAGCCAGTTCCACCCCAGACTTCCAAAGCACCAGTTTACCCAACGGAGGCACCATTTGAGTTTGAGGTCGACCCTACCGCACTGAAAGTGAGCAAGCTTGAGAAGCTCTTCAAAAAAGCTCAGGGTGTCAATTCGATCTTGGATATAGAGGATGGCTATACCAATGCAGCGGTGACCTTGCCGAATAGGTTTAAAATGCCACATATAGATCGCTTTGATGGCTCGGGTGATCCTATGGTCCACTTGCGACTATTTTCAGATATTCTACGATCGATGGGCCTATCTAGACTGTAGAAGTTATCCCTCTTCGGCCGTACCTTGTCGGGTATCGTGGCTATTTGGTACGCTAAACTTAACGATTCTATAAAGAGGAGTTGGGAAGAAATGGCTGAGGCTTTTATTGCTCAATACTCCTATAACACTCAAATCGAGGTCATAACTCATGATCTCGAAGCAACTCGCCAAGAGCCGAAGGAGGGCTTCTCTGATTTTGTCACGTGGTGGAGGGCCAAGGCCTCCATGATGACCACCCGGCCAGCTGAAAAGGACCAGATCAGAATGGTCATCTGTAATCTGCAATCGAGGCTGCTACAGAAGATGATAGTCTTACCTCTGCCTACATTTGCTGACCTCCATGAAATAGGGGTGCAGATAGAGGATGCAATGAAACAATGTCTGATAGACCATGAGAAAGAGCAGCCTAAGAGGACTTTTACGCGCAGTTCCAATGCGGCTACGAGTAGTAATACAGCTGCAAGGACCTCTGATGTTGGTATGGTCACCACCACACCCAAAACTGCCACCCCCTTTGCCGGTACATCCGAAACAACGTCATAACCTGCGAAACACCAACCTCGAGGCCAGAGGGCCTTCACCACACTCTACATGTCTCTATTTGTGGCCTTGAGGGTCATGATTAAAAAAGGGCATCTGAAGCCCCTAGAGCCGCGCCCATTGCCTAATCCCCTCCCTCCTACACATAACCTGGCCAAGTACTGCGCCTTCCACCAACAGCATGGTCATGACACCGACCTATGCTTCAGATTGCGTCATGAGATTCAGGATCTCATTGACAACAAAGTGATAACGCCTCCTCAAAAGCCTAACATCACTACAAATCCCCACCCACCACATAACCAAGCCCCTCCACCCTGGCAAATAAACCTTATCCAAACACTGGCCATCTCTTACGACCCCAGTATATACATCACCCCCTCCCACCTACCTAAGTCGGCGATGTTCATCCCAGAAAGCATAGACTTGTGCATGATGAGCGCGTCTATATCCCAACCCGAACCTGTAGTGGTAGCTGTGGTAGAAGAAGGCATGCCTAAGGGCTCCATGAGCTTAACTAAAGAGGAATACAACCCGTGCCACTACATTGTTCCAACCAGTCAGGCCAGACCAGGGGTGGAATTACCGACGGGAATGGAGGTTAATGTAGTCTGGGAGGACAGACCAAGCTGGCGATTGGATGACTTAGCTAATCTCGAGGAGGACATCAGTAACCTACAGTTCTTTGATGAACAAGATCTAGGGAGTGTACAGATTGACTGCTTTGATATGAACGGATCAACGGATAATACAGGGTGGCTCAGTGATGAACCGGATGTTGATGAGGGGTCTTAACCAAAACAGGAACAGTTGGAAATAGGGACTACTGCAACGGTTAGAACGGTTGATAACAAGGGAAAGTTGCCAGAGAGCACCGGTACTAAGAATTATGCTCAGGAATTGAGTAGCGTTAGTACAACTAATACAGAGCAGGAGGCCGCTCTAAAGCGGTTTGAACACGAAAGTGATAAGAATAATCAGAAGGCTAGAAAGGCCAAAGGCCCTGCGGGGACTTACTGTGATGTAGATGCAGGAATGCTTACAACGGAACCAGACAGTTGCTTGTCGGTTGCCGAGGAATGTGGTGGGAAGATGATGATTTGCATCTTGCCCATACGGATGAAGATTAGGGACATAATCTGCCAGATGATACATGTTATTCCGAGGAAGTCGATCACATGACTCGGAGCGGGCAGTATTTTAAGCCCCCACATCTGGACCAACCAGAAGCATCTGGAAAAGATAAGGAGACCGAAAAACAGAAGGAGAAATTGCTAGAAGAAGAAGTTGTACTGAAGCAGCTGAAGAAGATTCAAGCGGACATATCCATCTGGGGGTTGCTCATGGCTTCACGGGTACACAAGCAAGCCGTCCTATCAGCAATGGATAAGGCCAAGCTCTCTATCGAGACAACCCCCAAGCAATTAGTGGGACTGGTTTTCCCAGGAGGGGTTTCACCAACTTTGACCTTCATAGATAAGGAATTGCCGCCTGAGGGCTCTGAGCACAACAAACAACTATACATCTCTGTTGAATGTAAAAAAAAGTGGATACCGGTTGTCTTGGTTGATACTGGGTCTGCAATTAATGTGTGTCTATCGCGTATAGCCTATGCTGTTGGCTTGAAGCGAGCAAACTTTGTACCAACGGCCCAGGTGATTCGGGCTTATGATAATACAAGTTGGGAAGTGATGGGGACAATTTGGTTCAGAACGCAGGTTGGCCCAGCACAACAGGATATTAAGTTTCACGTCCTGGATGATTCGGCTACCTTTAACTTGCTACTTGGGTGACCGTGGTTGCACCAAGTAAAAGCTGTTTCTTCCACCTTGCATCAGATGTTGAAGTATCGTCTTGGAAAAGGGGTGGCCACTATTTTTGGGAATTCTTCTATACATCCCCCGCCGGAGGACACTACACCAGTACTGGAGATTGTATACGGCGACGAAGATGTTTTCCTGTCTGGATTTACCTTCACTGAGGCCCGGATGGTGCAAGATATTTTAGCTATTGATAAGGGGTTGTACGTTAGTGCTCAATCAGTCTACCTCATGAATAAGCTACAACATGTACCTAGAATGGGATTGGGAAGGAGCGGCTGGAAAGGCGTTCCTGCATTGGCTGAAGTGCCACATAACCCTCATACCTTTGGTCTAGGTTACACGCCTACCAAAGAAGACTGGGTAAGAAAAGGGAAGGAAATGACAGGAAGAGCCAAAGCTAAACAAAGTGGGAAGCACTATGAGCTGGTACATAGACCCATTCAAGGAACCCTGAACGGTCGTTTTGTCCGGAAGGGGGAAGATTTCCCATTTTGTAGCTTTCTTGAGCCATGGTTAAACTCTGAGAAGCGGCGTTTGCCCGACTTCGAGATTTTCTTCGATCTACAGCTGCAAGAGGATGAATCTACGGAGGAACAGACTGACCTACTAGCTGAGGCTGAATAGAGTATAGAGGATGAGTCCAATGGCAGTGAACTTGATATAGGAGCAGTGTTGGCTTGTCTCCTTTCAGATCCTCAAATCAAACTAGAGAGCTTAGGGGATGACTTCACCGTTTCCATGATCGGAGATGAATCAGGTGTGGACCTTTCCGGTGGTATTCTGGATGCATCTATCGCACCCTCTCTTGTTTGGCAGTTCGAGGAGGGCTTTTTGTCTAGCAGTTCTGAATCAGCTAGTGAACCAAAATCTGATTCCACAGAGTCTGTGGAGTCAAAATCAGATTCCAGTTCTTCTAAGTCGGTGTCCGATATTCCTGGGGTTGATAACCCGAATGCCGTTGTTTTGTCCAGGTCGTCTTTTCCTTTTCTTTTAAATCGGTTGTAACTGAGTAATTGGATGAGCTGGAAGCTTTGAATGAGAATGGTACCACTGCTGTTTCTGAGTACTTTTCTGTGCCACTTGTATATTGCATTGATCATAACTTTCAAAATTTTGATAAAAACGACGAGGAAAGAATTTCTTTGGTTTTGAAACATTTGATTGATCAAGAGAATGAGAGGTTTGTAAAACCCCTTGTTGATGAGATCGTTGCAATTAATGTGGGTACTGAGAAGGATCCGCATCTGGTCCAGATCGAGTCCACGTTGTCTTCGGAGGAACGTGAGCGCTTAGTTACTTTATTAAAAGATTTCAAAGATGTTTTCGCGTGGTCCTACCAAGATATGCCTGGAATCGATCCTGAGATTGTATAGTATCGGATCCCTCTTGACCCCGAGGCCCGACCCGTCAAGCAGAAGCTTCGGAGAATACGCCCGGATTGGGCTTTGAAAATCAAGGAGGAGGTCACCAAGCAAATAGATGCAGGGTTTTTGCTAGTATCTGAGTATCCTACTTGGTTGCCAATATTGTTCCGGTGCCGAACAAAGATAGCAGAATTTGGGTGTATGTGGATTTTAGAGATCTGAACAACACGTTGCTGAAAGACGACTTTCCTCTACTGCACATCGACGAATTGGTGGACTTCACGCGTTGCTGAACAAAGCAAGATCTGAACAAAGCTAGTCTGAAGGCCACGCATTGCTATCCTTCATGATGGGTTTTCTAGGTATAACCAGATCTTGATGGCACCCAAGGATAGGGAGAAGACTGCCTTCACCACGCCATAGGGAACCTACTGCTACAAGCTAATGCCGTTCGGTCTGAAAAATGTTGGGGCTACTTATCAACGGGCTGCAACCACGATCTTGCATGATATGATCCACAAAGAGGTTGAGGTGTATGTGGACAACATAATTGTCAAGCCCAAAGAAAGAGAGGGCCACTGCACCGCCTTGAAGAAATTCTGCCAACGGATCAGAGAATATCGGTTGAGGCTGAATCCACAGAAATGCACTTTTGGTGTCACAGCGGGGAAAATGCTGGGTTTCTTGATCACACAGAGGGGCATTGAGGTTGATCCTTCCAAAATCAAGGCCATCTTAGAAATGCCACTACCAAGGACTGAAAAGGAGGTGCGTGGCTTTCCGGGTAAAGTGCAATTCATAAGACGATTTATTACAAAATTGACCTTGACTTGTGAACCACTATTTGGTCTCCTGAAGAAAGGAAAGAAATTCCAATGGGATGACCGATGCCAGGTTGCTTTTGAGCAGATCAAACAGTACCTTAAGAACCCGCCCGTGTTGTCACCGCCAAAGCCGGGGAAGCCGTTGATTTTGTACCTGTCAGTAATTGACACGAAAATGGGCTGCATGCTTGCACCGAAATCTGAGGATAAAGTGGAGAAGGCCATCTATTACCTAAGCAAGAAGATGCTGGAATATGAGACTCGTTACACCCCGCTAGAGAAGGCTTGCTTGGCCTTGGTATGGGTTACCAGGAAGTTGAGGCACTACCTGTTAGCTCACTCCGTAATTCTGATTTTGAGATTAGATTCCATCAAATATCTCTTCGAGAAACCAGTGTTTACGAGTAGGCTAGCCCGTTGGTTGCTTCTTCTCTTCGAATTTGATTTGAAGTATATGACTCGTAAGTCTATCAAGGGGAGAGCGGTAGCTGAGTTCTTGGCAGATCACCCAGTGGAGGGGGATGAAGCAGTGAGTATTTGTTCTCAGATGAGGCCATTCTACAGATTGAGGAAGAGATTTGGAACATGCACTTTGACAGAGCGTCTAATCAGTACGGTTATAGAATAGAGGTGTTGTTGAGAGCACCTGACAATTCCCACATACCTTTAGCCTCCAAACTCTGATTCAAGGTATCGAACAATAAAGCAGAATACGAGGCATGTATCGCTGGCTTGGAAGCCGCCCTGGAACTAGGGGCAAAAAAGGTTGGACGTCATTGGAGACTCAAACCTGGTTGTGTCTCAAGCAAAAGGAAACTGGAAGGTTAAGAAAGAAATTATGAAAATCTATCACCAAACCCTGGATGTTCTAATTCCCAAGTTTGAGAAGCTAACCTTTACGTATCTGTTAAGAGAGAACAACAGGTTCGCTGATGCTTTATCAACTCTATCTTCCATGATAGACATCCCTTTGGAGTCCGGATACGTCCAATCATTATTGAACAGAGGTATGTGCCAGCCTACGAGTTACTCACCGCAATAGAAGAAGTACAAGATCAAAACCCCTAGTATCATGATATCTGGAACTCCTTGGAAAAGGAGGCTTATCCACTAGGGGAAAATGCCAAAGATAAAAGGGCGATATGGCGAATGGCTGCTCAATTGTATGCTAGGCTGCTAAGCCATGCTGTAACTCATCTTGGTCAGATTAAGCCAGGGGCAACGCCAAGCTATGTCAGCAGCAGACTTGTTGCACATCCAGTTGCACCACCATCTCTCATTCGGGAAATCCACTAGTCGGTAGCGGAAGAAATAACCTCGAGCTGAGTACTCAAGGAAAGAGTCCACTACCTTTAGCTTATCCATAAGCCACACCTAGGAAGGGATGAAAAGAAAAGAGAGTTTAAAGTATAGAGGGGTGTATGTTGAGAGAAAAGTGAGAAAATGGCTTTGAGAGAAAAATAGAGCATGAGTGTCGAGTGATGTGAGAAACACATATAAGGAAGGGTGGGAAACAATACCTGAAGAAGTAGTTGACTCCCCATGAATCTGGTAATCTCTCACCGATGAAAGGCGTCTAAACCCATCAAAGTCTTGGCCAGTGCCAAACCAATGCAACTCTTGCCTTCTTTAAAACCTTGGGCCACTTCGATCAACTGAATGTTGGACCAGCCAAAGCTAAGGGCAAGAAGGAAATGAGCAAGCATACATAAGCAGAGGGCATGTTGCCAAAAACATCGCCAGAGAAGGTCACCTCTGTCAACGATGTCGGAAAATCGATGGATCAAATTGGGAAAGTCTAGTTCTCCATCATGGGCCAAAGATCGAGCCTCGTTCAAAATAAACCCACACATCCGTCCCAAAGCTTGGGCGTGGCGAAAACGAGGCTGAGGCATGATTTTTTTCATCGAGTCGAGATTCCATTAGTGCTTGAAATTCTTCAATGTTGAGCATATTTCTTATCCCTCGAAGCTAAAGACATGTGTAATCAAGTCCCAACATTGTACCGTGGCATAAAGGAACAGAATAAAAAGTGGAGTTTGGCTTAACGGAAAAAGTGCATTTATGCCGAAACCCCAGAAATTTACCTTTTTCGTGCCGTCTAAAGTCACAATCCAATCCGAGAGCTTTTCTGCGAAAAATGGCTCAATTTGTGAAGAAATTGCAGCTAAAATGAAGTTCAAGAAAAGAAATCACGAAGTTGAACCTTTTGTAGAAGATAAGGCTGTGAGTGGAAGCCAACTGTCAACAATCTGGCAGTTCTTACATTTGATGGCTGGCAGGTGGCCGGCAAGCCACACCTGCTGGCCACCTCTTGTGGCCGGCAAGCCACTCTCTATGGCCAGTAAGCTCCATCTCTGGCCGGCAACCTTCTTTCTAAGCCTGCCGTCGACCTGTGTGTTGAATAGTGCTGAAAGCATGCATTTTGTTTTGCTCTTTGTGTGTTTTAAAGTCTTGTTTTGAGTCTTTTTGGTTTTTGCAAGTTTGTTTATTTGTATTTGAGTTGTATTTGCTTTGTTTATTGAGTTGTTTTTGCTTATCGAGTTGTGTTTTGCATTTTCTATTTTGGTTGTTGGTCGACTCATTACTCGATTAAGAACATTGTTTTAATCAAGCGTTCTCTTGGCAACTTCGATTCCATGTCCATTTCATGTAAATATGATGCTCATGATGCAAAAATAACAGCACTTTTTATAGAAACTGCGAGGTTTTATTCCGATCATGGTTTTTACAAAAGAGGAGTACAAGTTTCAAAGAAAAATAAAACCTATCTGAGGCTATACATGTGCTAATGCTACCAAACGAAAAGAAACTAAGCAAAAGTACAAAAAACAAAATCAGCATCGGTTGCCTCATACTCAAGAGGCCCTCTTCGTCCTCTTTCTCAAAGGAGAGGCCTCTGGGGCACTATCTCCATCGGCTCCGCTATCCGAATCAGTCTTTGAACCTGAGCCGGAATCGTCTCCGCTCTCTACCTTAGAGTCCGCAGCATCGTCAGCTCTGCTCTCGGATCCCAAGCCAGTACCATCGTCTACACTCTCAGACGACTTAGAAAGCCGACTCATTGCCTCCTTGGAGTCACTGGTCTCAGCATCGTCATCACTCAAGATGGGCTCTGGAGGACTGCTCTAGCCCTGGGTACCCCTATCTCTGCCTCTCCCCTCTACTGCTGGAGGAGGTACTGCCGATGCCGGTGCTGGTGCTGGTGCTGGTGCTGCTGCCGCCGTCGGAGCCATCGGTGCAGATGGGATATGAAAAGACAGTTGTCAACATGTCAGTTACAGTGTATGTATCAGATACAAGCACAGTATGCAGAATAAACGGTATGCAGAAATCAGATACAGTATGAGTACAGTGTGTAAGTAAAGTGTGCCAATGTAGTGTATCAGTGTAGTTTAGAGAAGACTACAATTGGAATGCCAGTGTATCAGTGGAAATTTGATAGCATGAAGTGCAAATTAAAGGAAATTACCTGGATACGAGACCGAGCAGCGTCTCCCTCCTCTGTACCATACCCATCAAGGAGGCTATCAGCTAGAGAACGCTCCTCGTGTACTCTATGGATGCCTGCAAATGTGTTTGGATGATCAGTGTCTGCAATAAATATATCTGAAATGAAATACGGGGTGCAAATTGTAAAGTACGGTCCATACCCGAGACAAACCCCGAACTCCGACAGGCTCGTGACCAGCCTCTGCAAGCTCGATTGGGATCTGATAAGCCGCCCCAGTATTTTGCCAGCATGTAAGTGCGGTGGGAAGCTCTGGCCAACGGGTGCTCTGCTCCACAGAGGGAGCCCCTCTAGCATGGGCCCTGGTCGCCCTAGTCGCCCTACGCACCTCTCTCGCTACAAGAGCCCTCGCCCCCTCACCTCCACGAGCGCCTGTCAGAGATGGCATGAGATGGGTCTAAATAAAGGTCGTGTAGTCGTCCTCTGCCCTGAAGTAATCAGCATCCAAGCCCACCATGAACTATGTAATTGCATCAATGGATATGCTGTTTGCTAATCTCATAGACTCTGGAGGTGGCATCGGAACAATCGGATCCGGCAAGTACATGGTCTGACGGACGAACCACTCATTCAAGAACCAGGCCCGACGAATTGGGCCCTCAAGTAGGATCCGGAAACGAGAAGTGGCACAGGCCCCTACGTACTGGTCCTACACCCCAGCCGGTATCATGGCCCAAGGCTACCACATGATCTGCAAATAGAGAGTGTACAGATTGTTAGTTGCCGTCAGTTGCTAAAGTGTGAATCAGAACAGTTGTAAAGTGAAAATGACTGTGCTTCAAGTTACTTCATGGGCGGTCACTGTGTCAAAGTAGTGGCGAAAGAATGAAAACGACTTGCGGCTCCTACGTTGACATCTGCAATCATACCGCCTCGAGTAGGGAACTGCCAGGGAGAGCTCCTCCATGGGCTCTAGGGTAAGAGCCGGGAAATAAGCATAAACCCATAGCTGCAAGGAAAGTGCAATAATATGTGATCAGCACACAACATGAACAGATGCAGAAAGTGCAAAGCAAAAAACACACGGCATGAACAGATACAGAAAGTGTAAAGCAAAAAGCATACAGTATGAACAGATGCAGAAAGTGCAAAGCAAAAAGCACAAGTGTTGAAGAAATATAAAGCAGAAAATGTAAAGTACAAAGAGGGAACTGAAATGCCTACCTCCCAGGCTCGCCAGTAGCCTCCGATCAGCTATCCCCTTAGGTGGGAGGTAAAGCTCATATAGTCGTATAGGGCGGTGAGGCCAGCTCTGACCCAATCGTAAAAGCGCACCTAGGGAAGAGTCACCTGGGTGCTTAACAGATGTAAGCCCACGGTGTTCCACCTATTCGAAAACAAGGTGGTACTGAGGACAAACATCAGAAAGCCTCTAGCATACTGCTCCATCTCCTCTAATGTCTCTGGCTCGCTCCCACAGAACTACTCAGCGAACTAACTATATCTGACCATAGTTGTCCGGTACAAGGGTGGACGCGCTCCCATCAGTTCGATCCAAGCCACCTCCCACTCCCCCATGTCGGTGTCGAAAGGGATCGGATCACCCCTACTCCTAAGTCGGTGATCATAGCAAAGTCGTAGGGAGTCATCGTCATCTCCCCGGTAGTGGAAAAGTGGAAGGAGTTGCTGGTGTCCCACCACCTCTCCACAAGCGCGCCTAGAAGAGGACGGCTTGCAATGACCCGTGACAGGCAGGAGCAAACAAGGCCAAAGCTAGTCTCATCCACAATGTCACAAACCCCAGCAGAGAGCTCGTTATACCAATCTCTCGCAGTCGTAGCTCCGTACCCTATGAAGGCACGAGACTCCCCTTGTGGCAAAAAATAGAAAAATTAGATAAGGCAGTGATGAAAGTATAGTCAGATGAAAGGTAATGCAAGAAATGCAGTTTAAAGAAAGGCAGGAATGTATGAGAACAGAGTTCATACCTCAGTGGCATTGGATGAAAGGTGGAAAACCAGCTCCCTCAGCAAGAGGTCCTCCAGTACACCACAAATGAAGTCGCTGAACCGCCTAATGCCTCTGGGTGGCAAGATATGCGTGCAGGAATGGTACCTCACTGGATCAAAAGGCCGTACCCTTAATGGTAGTGGCTCCAGCTCAAGCTCAAGCTCAAACTCCGCCTCGAGGTCGGCCTCAATGCCCTCAGCCGCCTCGCTAGCCTCAGCAACGATCGACTCCTCTGCCTTGGCAATAGGTGGGAACACAGGGGGAATCTTTGGAGGAGCCCCGTCATGTGGAAAATCATCTGCCATCTAGAAAATGGATGAAAAGTAGGTGAAAAGCGAAGAAAAATAGAGAAAAGAGGGTAAACTTGGAAAAGTCAACCCTAGGAGAGAGAAAATGAGAGAAAAAGTCAAAGCTCGGAAAAGTTTGCGAAACCCGAGAGAAACTAGAGGGCTAAAAATGAGGAAAAAGCGTCGAAGTCAAAATCCAATCAGTTCAAAGTGAAGAGAATCAAGAGGGTTTGGTGAATAAAGTTTGCACAGGGCATTGGAAAACGCGTAAAAAGCTTGAATCTAGAGAGAAGAAGCGTCTAGAAAAAGAGTGAGAGCAATTTCGGAAGTGTGGGTGTGTGGAAATAAGGGGTCTTAGTCTATACTTAAAGACCCATGGGTGAAAAGACCAAAAAATCCGAATCTGCCATCGGTAGCTGGCATGTGGCCGGTAGGCCACATTTGTGGCCAGCAAGACCTTTTGATGGCCGACAGGTGGCCGGCAGCCTCCCCCTGTGGCCAGCAAGTGGCCAGTGGCCTTCCTCTGTATCCTGATGCTGCTTTGTGTCTTTGTTTCCCTAGAAGTGTAAGAAAGGTTCATTGTCAGGTTCAAATTGTTTCGAAGGAAGCTCAAAACTGTGTTTTGGCACACGATGTTCATCACTTGTCAATATGAATGAGGTGTATCCTTTTGAACATATTGCAATTCCTCTGAGAGGTAACTCGGAGGTGCCACCGATTATTATTTTATTCAATTTAAGCTTTTGTTCTTTTCCGTTGCATAGAATGTGCATCATATATTGTATGCATGTCTCGCATCATTTATATTTCACATAGAATATGTTTTCATTTCTTGCATAGAATATGCCTTCAATTAACATCATACATTGGTTGACCATCTTGCATGGAAGATGCGTTCTCATTATTTCAATTTATGATCACGTTCATTTTGTGCATCTATCGCACTTATTCATTTTGTGCATCGATCGCACACCCCTTTGTTTTATCTCGAGACATGTGAAACGCGAGACTGAGCGGTTTTCTTGTATCTCAGGACGCATGATGCACGGCGTTGGGCGTGTTTTATCTCGGGACGCGTAAAGCGCGAGCCCGAGCGGCTTTCTTGTATCTCACGACGCGTGATGCGCAGTCCTGGGCGGGTTTTATCTCGGGACATGTGAAGCACAACCCCGAGTGATTTTCTTGTATCTCAGGACATGTGATGCGCGGCCCTGGACGCGATGTATCTCAGGATGCGTGAAACGCGAGCCTGAGTAGTTTTTTAGTATCTTAAGACGCGTGACGCGCGGCCTTGGGCATGTTTCATCTCTGGATGCGTGAAGCGCAAGCCCGAGCAGTTTTCTTGTATCTCGTTATCTTGCTTATTGCACTTGTTATTGCTTATTGCATCATCTCGCATGATCATAAGTTTTCAAAATAGCCGGCTTAGCGTAGCATGTGAGTCCAGCTTTCAAAGTTGCATTGTGCATTTCGTTTGCATCTTGTCCCAGAACTACGCTGGTTTGATTCGTTGTAAAGTGATACGTAGGCATTCTGTGGGCGCAACCATTTATTTTTGTCTTGATTGTTTTTTCTAAGTCTTACAGCCTTGTCAAAATGGGTTGTCTCCGGGCTTTGACATTCACTCATATCATTTCATGACTCCGAGTTCTGTCAAAGAGGGGCAACTATAGACACCCTGTTTTTTACAGCCCTTACGACTTGGACGTCATCGCATGCACACCCGATGATGAGTCTATATGCTCGTCAAGTGCTCGAAGTCCTCGGCGGAATGCCACAACTTTGAGCCCTTCAAACCTTACACTCTTGTTGCCTCATTCTTGGACCAAGCATTGGTTCTTTAAGCCTACAACCCTTGGTGGCCGGGCTGTCGGCCATCACTCTTGGTTGCCAGCCACAAATGATGGCCGACCAGCCATCAGTTTTTTTTGCAGATATTTTGTGACAGCTGTGCCAACTGTTTGCACAAATGCTTGCATCTACTCCCACGTGTGGGGCTGGATGTTCTTGAGAGGAATTCATGTTTTCTATATATAGAGGGCCTCCCTCTCATGTTTTGAGGTTAGAAAAATTTTAGAGCAAAAATTTTTCCCCTCTCTCTCTCTTCCAAATTTCTACACTTTAGCCTACATATCCGTAACTTTTGCCTATACACCCTTAACCAAACCTTCTCATCTTTAAGTTGAGGTACTTTTGAGCTTGGTTTGAGTTCTTGAAGGGTGTGTTGTCTTGATTTGTTGCTTAGAATGGATCTTCTCTTCAAAAGGTATAAGGCTTTACTTGTTGCTTTGTTTTATTTGCTATTATTCTTTCAATTTTCCAGCTATTTTTAGGCTATAAAAACTCTTTACTTTTTGGTTGAAACTTGGGTTCTAAAGCCACTAAAGGTTGAGGGGTGGTTCACCCTTCTTTGCACATTATTTTGGAGGCCTTTACCCTTGTGGTTCCCATCCTTTTACTATCTGTTTTTGAGCTTTTAAACACTATTTTTCAGAGTTATTTTGGTGGCCAAAATCATGTTTTGAAGTCCAAATTTGGAGGGGTTAGCTTCCCCTCCTTGTGTCTTGCTTACTAGCCTAGTTTTTGTTATGTTTTAGCATATTAATCTAGCTGTTGTTGTCTTAAATCTAGCATGTTTTAGGAGTTATTTTAGACTGTTTTAGCACTATTTTTGGTTGATAGCTGCATTTGAGCTTCGTTTTACATGCTTGTAGTGTAATAGTCCTAATAAGTTTGGTGTTCTAGGCCTTAGATACCATCTTGTTTGAGTTGATTGCATTTATTTATGGCTTTCCATACTTGTGATCACCCTTAATCACCTCTGCAACCTCCCTCCTTTCTTGGCTTTTGTTTTGCTTTGAAAGTGGTTTCAAACAACTTGTTTGTTTAAGCATGAGATTGACATGTCATGCTTAATGGTTTAATCCCTTAGGGGTTTCATTACCAATGGTATGATGTCTCTTTCATGCCTAAGACAACACTTAGTTTGAGCCTTCTTTCCATTTAGAGCACTTAAACTCACCATTGAGTCAATGAATTAAAGAATGGATGGTAATCTAAAACGGAGCAATAAAATTGAGTGCTAAAATGGTGCAAGATAATAAAAAAGTGTTGTGTTCAATCGGACGTTAATTGAACACATAGAAGCTTGAGGCATTTCATACTCATTAGTGATGAAGTGATTCGAGTTTCCAAGATTACCACTTCCCTTGATCAATTTATAAAAGGGAGGAGGTTTGAGTCTTATTTTGTTGTATTTATTGAAATTGCACACTTTGGTTCATAAGCCATCATGCAATGAAATTGCTTGAGTTGGTGGTTTGTGAACCAAGTTTACTACTCCTTTGATTTGTTCATGAAAAGGAGGGGTGAGTTGTGCAAACAAACCCTTGAGAATACCATGTGCATGCTCTGTTTGTTCTCTGTTGCAGTAGGGTGAACTGGACAGCAGTGGCCGGCAGGCCATTTCCCATTGTTGACAGGCCACCTTTGATGGCCGGCCGGCTATCACTAGTGGCCGACAGGCCCTCACTCCTAGCTAGTCGGCCGCTGATACAAAATTCAGCAATGTGTTCTTAAAGCAGAGCAGAGCTATTCTGGAAGTGGACAAAGATGTAAATGTTCTATTGTGCAACAGAGACCTTCCAGAAGTACAACAGTGGCTTTTTGGGTTGAAACCGAGCACATGCATGAGCATTCCTCGCATATCGAGCCTATTTAGTTTAAATATTTAAGCTTAAGTATTTGTTGTAATTAATTAGTTGTAGCTAGTTAATCTTAGAAAGTGTTGTAATTAATTTGTTAGTTAACTTGTTGTTTTGATCCATTAGTTAGCTAGAATAGTTAATTCATTTGTTGTAATAATTAGTTAAGTAGTCTAGCTAATTTCATTTTTTTTTTTGTAATAATTAGCTTAGCTTAGCTTTAATTAGTTAGTTAATTAGCTTAGTTCATTCGGACTTTCCTTCGTGTGAGCGCAATGTAATAATGTGTATATGTCTTCTAACCCCACATCTTTCTTCCTTTTATTCACTAGCTTACGATGGTTAGTTTAGGGACATCATGTTTTGTTTAGCATACTTCATGTTTGCATCCATTTGTATTGCATGCACCAAGGCTCGGTTCATCATTGTAACTGCATTGTTAGTTAAATACTTCTTTGAATACGTGCTTAGACCACATGCTATTTCATTGATTCATATGCCATATTAGTAGCCGAGCCTAATAATTGCATATCGCATTTGTTGTAGTAGTCATATCGCATAGTTAGGAATCATGCATTTTTCTAACTCATTTCTTTTTAGCTTGGAGTAATAAGTGAGCCTTTACTTGCTTTAGCATATCGCATGAGTGTGATTGTTGCCATGTTTAGCATGCTTGTCATGAGGCTAAGTGCTTAATTGATAAACTGCTTGAATGCCTGTAGATGAAGGCTTATTGCTTGAATTAGAATAATTTGAGTAATGTTTATATGCGATCACTTTTTGAAGTGTTACATATTTCGAAACAATTTTTTAAACAAAACATGACTCGAAATGTTCCAATTCTTGCAAAGTTAGTCTATACTTGTGCGTGTGCGCATCGCATAGTAATGCTAGCCTAATAAACCGGAACAAGAGCATATAATGTAAATAAGAATCACATCATGATTAGTAGAGGCCGATCTTTGATCGGGCGAGCAGGGGTGCTCAATTCATTCATGACCTTCCCCTCTCGTACCTAAGTTCCTATGCCAAGACAATCTTGGTGATGACAGACACGTGACCTTTAGCACAAGTCATGGATTTTTTAAATTTCTCAAAAATATTTAGGTGGCAACTCTGTATCTGGTAAAGTAGTCCATTTCTGACATTTTTTTATTCAAACTCAATTTTTCAAAAGATTTTCCAGATTTTGAACTATTTGGTGTTTATCTATTTCACATTGCATTTGTGGAATCATATTCAGAACCGCGGGAGTCCGATACTGTAGGGCTTATTCGTCTTCTGAGAGGGGGCACGAAAAGTCAAGCTACACTTCAACTTATTCTACATGACATTCATGCAGAAGGCATGTCTCTCGGTGAATACTTCCAAGTTGCTACCTTAATTGAAAAATTACCACAAGCCTAAAAGGAATTCAAGAACTACCTCAAACACAAGCGCAAAGAAATGACTTTGGAAGAATTGATCGTGCGTTTGAGGATTGAGGAGGACAACCGCAATTCTGAGAAGCGAGCTGGTAAGCATCTAATGGAGTCTAAGACAAATGTGGTGGAACATGCTCCAAAAGTAAAGAAACGGAAGTATTCTGGAGAAAATTCCACAGAAGGCTCTAAAAGAGGGAAAACTAAGAAGTACAAGTTCAATGGCAAATGTTATATTTGTGACAAAGAGGGACATCAGGCCAAAGATTGACATAGCAAAGGCAAAAGATGATCAAGCAAGAAGCCTGCTCAAGCCAATATGACCGAAGTGGGCAAAATTTCCAATGGTGTAGATGACTTAAATCTTTCTGTAGTTGTTTCTAGGGAAAACCTTGTTGGAAATCCTAAAGAATGGTGGGTGGACACTGGTGTTACTTGCCATATCTATGCCAACAAAAAGATGTTCAACGGCGAACAACTTTTTATGGGCAACTCCTTAACTTCTAAAGTTGAAGGACAATGAGAGATTATTCTGAAGATGACATCTGCAAAGGAACTCACTTTCAATAATGTGCTACATGTAACGGACATTCGCAAGAATATAGTCTCCAGATCTCTGTTGAGTAAAAATGGGTTTAGGCCAATTTTTGAAAGTGACAAATTTGTACTCACCAAAAACGGGATGTATGTAGGAAAATGTTACATATCTGATGGAATTTTCAAAATGAATGTAATGACCATTGTACCCTTAGTTATTAATAAAAATATATCTTCTTCTTATTTGCTTGAGTCTTCATATTTGTGGCATGGTAGACTAGGATATGTTAATTATGAATTTTTGCGTAGATTAATTAATATAGAATGTTTACCTAAATTTGACATTGATTTAAATCATAAATGTGAAATTTGTGTTAAGTCAAAATTAACTAAAACTCCTTTTCATTCAATTGAATGAAGTACGGAGCCACTTGAATTAATTCATAGTGACATTTGTGATTTTAAATCAATTCAAACTAGAGGTGGTAAAAAATATTTGATCACTTCATAGATGACTATACTAGTTATAGTTATGTTTATTTAATTCGAACTAAGGATGAAGTTTTGGAAACCTTTATTCAATATAAGAATGAAGTTAAAAATCAACTTAGCAAGAAAATTAAAAAAAAAAAAAAAAAAACTGAGAAGTGATAAAGGTGGTGAATATGAATCACCTTTTAGTGAATTTTGTAAAGAACATGGAATAATTCATCAAACCACCGCTCTTTACTCACTTAGCAAAATGGAATTCCTTAAAGGAAAAATAGGACTTTAAAAGAAAAGATGAATATCATGTTAATAAGTTTTGGATTACCTCAAAATTTGTGGGGGGAAACAATACTTTATGCTAATTATATTCTTAATAAAGTGCCCTAAAAGAAAGTAAATCAAACACCTTATGAAATGTGGCATGGGAGAGTACCAACCTACAAATACTTTAAAGTGTGGGGGTCTTTGGCTAAAGTGACTATTCATAGTTCTAAAAAGACTAAAATAGGTCCTAAAACTATTAATTGCATTTTCATTGGTTATGTCATGAATAATAGTGCATATCGATTTTTGATTCATAAGTCAGAACATTCCGAAATGCATGTAAATACTATTATTGAATCTCGGAGCATCTTTCTTTGAACATGTGTTTCCTAATAAGACTGGACAAGAGACTATTACTAATAAAAGATCTTATGATGCTATCACTAATCATGATCAAGAACAAGATCAAAATGAGGAAGAAGAACCTAGGTGTAGTAAACGTGTTAGAACCTCAAAATCTTTTGGTCCAGATTTTCTAACTTTTTTGATAGAAAATGAGCCTCTAACCTTTCAAGAAACGATGTCCAGTCCTGAGGCTCATTTATGGAAAGAGGCTGTAAATAGAGAAATTGAATCCATCTTGCAAAATCACACTTGAGAATTAGTGGATTTGCCACCAAGTTGTAAAGCTCTTGGATATAAGTGGATTTTTAAGAGAAAAATGAAAATGGATGGATCAATTGACAAATGCAAAGCAAGACTTATGGGTAAAGGATATAGACAAAAAGAATGTCTTGATTACTTTGCCACATACTCACCAATTAGTAGAATAACATCCATTAGAATGCTAATTCCCATTGCATCTTTGTACAATCTAGAAATTCATCAAATGGATGTGAAAATAGCTTTCTTAAATGGTGAGTTAAATGAAGAAATTTACATGGAATAACCAGAAGGATTTCCTATTCCAGGAAAAGAAAAGAAAGTGTGTAAATTGGCTAAATCGTTATATGGTTTAAAACAATTGCCAAAGCAATGGCAAGAGAAACTTGACAAGGCAATGATGTAAAATGGAATTAAAATTAATGAATATGACAAATGTGTTTCTATTAAAAACACAGACAAAGGTTATGTAATAGTACGTCTTTATATAGATGATATGCTCATCATAGGTAGTAATAATGACATGATTAAAACTACCAAGAAAATGTTGAATAAACATTTTGACATGAAAGACATGGGGATTGCTGATGTAATTCTTGGTATGAAATTTACCAAAACATCAAAAGGATATGTTTTGTCACAATCACATTACATTGAGAAAATACTTGATAAATTCAACAAAGATGATGATCATCTTGCTAGAACACCTATGGATGTTAATTTGTCTCTTTCTAAAAATGTAGTGGAAAGTATTTCTCAATTAGAATATGCCCAAATTATTGAAAGCTTAATGTACTTGATGAACTGCACTCGCTCAAATATAGCTTATGTAGTAAGTAAATTAAGTAGATATACGAGTAATCTAGGAGTAGAACACTGGAAAGCAATTATAAGGGTTCTAAGATATCTCTGATTTACTTGTAACATTAGGCTCAATTATACTAGATATCCAGTAGTACTTGAAGGATACTGTGATGCAAACTAGATATCAGATACTAGAGACTCAAAATCCACCAGTAGGTATGTCTTTACTCTTGGTGAGGTGGCTGTATCTTGGAAATCTTTCAAACAGACTTGCATTGCTAGGTCTACTATAGAATCAGAGTTTATAGCTTTAGATAAAGTTGGGAAAGAAGCAGAATGGCTTTGCCACTTCCTTGAAGATATTCCAATGTGGCCAAAACCGGTGCTTGCTATATGCATACGTTGTGATAGTCAATCAGCAATAGGTAAAGCACAGAGTCATATGTATAAAAGTAAGTCACGACACATTCATCGTCGACATAACACCGTGAGACAACTACTCTCTAATGAAATTATTTCTATTGAATATGTGAAGTTTAAAGACAACATAGTAGATTCACTAACCAAAGGGTTAGCAAGAGAGTTAGTTGAGAATTCATAGAGGAGAATGGGACTTAAGCCTATTAAATAAGAGTTACCACAATGGAAACTCAACCTAGTTGACTGGAGATCCCAAGATCTATGTTCAAATGAACAACCGAATTGCGTATGACTCGTAAGGATCACTAGAGAGTCAAACTCCTACCCGTTTCTATGATGAAATAGTGATGTCTGTAGCGTTTTAGGTTAAGTAATACTCTTAATGATTCTTATATCTAGAAATACCTAGTGAAGTATGGCAGGATACTTTGCATAAGAATCACCTATATGAGTGTGAACTGGGCCAGTTCTATGAGATTTGTGAAGGACTACAATTCTCTAGAGCACTCATGAAAGACCAAGTTGTGTTAGGGCCAAAATGAACACAATAGTGAGAACTAAACTGTGTCTGGTGATATACTGTATGAGTTATATTGTCTTGGTTTACACAAATGGCTGAACAGTTCAAGACATTATGTTCATTGATTAGTTAGTAAATCTAATAGTGTCTCACAAAGGAAGGTTCAAAGCCAAAAGCTACCTATCTTTTGCAGAATATCTCCGATTTCTGTACTCTCTGTAATTAAATCATGTTGTTGCATTTTCTGTCCGTCAAATTCCATTCATGTGGGGGATTACTGGAATTGTGGTTTTTTATAGGCTTATTTTGGGCCAACTTTGAGCCCAAATTTGAGTGGGTCTAAAGAGGTGACATGTTTCTTGCCGCATGTCAAGTCACACGGTGAAGACGGTTCGTCAAAACAATTTATGAGTGAATGGAAAGTTGACGTCGTTTTCGGGTTCGTGGAATGGACAATTAAAAAAGCAAAATGTGAGTTTCCTTGAAATAGATTGTCCCACATTGAAACTTGAAGAGAGCTTTTGCGTGTATATGAGCTCTAGGTAGACAAACTTGGGTTGGGCCCCAAGGGCCATCCCAAGTTTGTAGAAGGGAGGAATTATGGACAAAGTGGCTATTGGCTCAAACCACCACACGCGCGGGGGCAGCCATCTGGCCGGTCGATTGAGCCGTGCCGGATACAGGTGTGGGTCGAGTTGGTTCTTATATTAATTTTTTGGTCAAATTTATTTGAATTTTTTTCAAAAAAACTTGCGGGAAAATTATTTTTTCTGAACGAAATTAATTCAAATTTTGCAACAAATTTGAATTTAATTTTCTATCTAAAAAAGTGCCTTCTCCGGTCCAACAGGTTCAAACAGTTTGACAGTTTGCACCAAAGAGATTCAGCTTCTTCCAAACAAATTCAAACTGTTTCAAACAGATTTGAATTTCTTTTTGCACCTGTTTGTGTCAATAATGTACCTGTTCAGCCTTTCTGAAAAGGCACCTAATTTCCTATAAAAGCAGATCCTCTTCCAGCAGATTTGAACATCCAGATATATAATTATCTTCCCGGTTTTGCTTTTTGTTTGCATTGTTCTTCATACTAGTTCTTAGGAAAAAATCTGAGAGTATATAAGACAGGTTTTGGTTTGCCGTATAGATTGTTTAGTGTACTACTATAATCTGTGTAGATCATTGTATCTTAGGAGATAGATGCCATTTATTCGTAAGCACCGAAGCGAGACGAATCTGTCTTAAGGACAAAGTGTCACACACTCGACTTGATCATTTTTTGTACTTATGCACTTCAGTAAATAAATTATGTAAGTAATTTATTTTTAATTGTTTGATTTATTTCAATTTATTTAATTTACACAGAAGATTGTTCCAATAGTTTTTTCATTTTTATTATTTCATATGACTCTTTCCTAATTATTTTGTTTCTTTGAAATTTTCCCTGAAGTCCTTGATTCAACTACTACATGAAAGGATAAAAAGAAATAGGGAAATGAATTGTACTTTCCTTGTTTTTATAATGGTTTATAATTAAGTGCTGTTAATAATAATTTTAAAAATGATCAAATAAAGAATAGAAAATGACAAAATATTGATAGTGCCAGTCTTTTTTATTTTTTATTTTTTACAGAATTCAGTGCAACTTTGAATATTCTTAGATACCTTTTCAACATTTTTAAATATTTTTCATACATTTGAGATGATAAAAATAAGGAAAAATTATTGAAAAATCCCATTTGGGAGGGTTTTGGACCAAGAGATCCTTCTTTATTTTTAATATTCTTGGAAGTCTCATTTTGTTGGTAATGTTACCCGGAAGATCTTATTTGGCTGATTTGGGGTGGATTATCTGACTATTTTGCCCTTGTTTCTGTGTGGTAACTTATTTATCTGGTATAGCAATCCCATTGATTACGGTTTTGATTTGGAAAGAAACATCACTCCCTACCCCACCACATTCAATCCTACAAACCACACACCACCTCTCCTAACTACATAGCAGCACCCTTAACAACATTAACATTAACTACACCAAACCTTTCCTACCCTCGAACTGCATCATATACATCCCATCTAAATGCAAAACATGGATACAGTGACTACACACCCACCAAACCACATTTCAAAAACACGACACCAAACACATAAAAATACAGAT
Source organism: Camellia japonica (assembly GCA_030407325.1). Taxonomy (NCBI): domain Eukaryota; kingdom Viridiplantae; phylum Streptophyta; class Magnoliopsida; order Ericales; family Theaceae; genus Camellia; species Camellia japonica. The sequence continues at coordinate 122,568,550 of JAPPVO010000032.1, forward strand.
ACATATACTCAATGTTCCTCGGCATCGTCATCGGGATAAGGGTGGTTTACACCATCACACAGCAACTCTAGCAAAATTATTTCGTTGTGGGACCAAAGCAAATGTTTGTGACGTCCCACAAATGTTACCCACCCTCCAAATACCAAAACCCCCAGTCTTACACTAGGGCTTTTTTCAAAATAGACGCTGATTTCGTGGGATTTGAGGGCTACTTTTCCTTTCTATTCACCATTGGTTACGAAACCGCTCACATCGCCATTCACCGACAATTGAATCTCTGCAAATCCGGAAACAAATCGCGAATAAATTTGAAAATGTGGGTCGATTATGTGGTTGCCATACCAATAGTCACATATGGGATTTCAAACCAAATCAAATACGATATATTTTCTACAAAACCCTAAAATTTGCATATTTCGAATCGGAATGAAATTTAATGTTTAATTTTGTGTTTTCTACAACTAGATTGGATGTTTGACAACGAACACGCCGATGGGGGAGGTGTGGGGGGTGGTCACTTGGCTTTGGTGTGGAATGTGTTCACCGATCATCCGACGACGGGAAGACCTTTTGACCGTCGCTCATGACGTGTTCTGATGTGGTTTGATAGTCTATATGTCTTGATTACCAATGTGGGCTGCACCCGAAATCGATGTGGATCTGAGGGCTTTTACATTGGTTATGTTTTGGCCTAACCTAGGATGTAGGTGATGTGGGCGATGTGGGCAGTCCAAAACTAATGTACCAACCCATAAAGGATTATAGTCTGTTTTCCCAAACGTGGCAAGCCCGCAACATATGCAATCCTCATAAGTCAACTTAAAAAATCGAACAATGCTACAGACCCCGAGTGGGGGTCCGACCCCCAGTGACGTGGCGCGGCCTCATTGGCTGAAAAAAAAAAAAAAAAAAAAAAAAAAAAAAAAAAAAGAGTTTTTTTTTCCGCCCAATCAGGACCTTACACGCACGACCCCCAGCACCCCCACTGGGGGTCGGAGGCATTTTCCTAAAAAATCATACCTTATGGACAAAAACGTAAATCATATCATATTGAGACTTCTAAGAGTGTTACAACACATTTAGGACTAAAAGGTTTACAAGTCAGCCAAATTGGATTTAAAGGTCAATCCCCTAAAAATAAATATATATTTTGATTTTTTTATGAAAAAATATTTAAAAAAAATAGAGATAATATGATAAAAAAAGATAAAAAGGAAAAAAAAAAAACCAAATAGTGCCACATGATTATCATTGGCAATCCTATATAAAAATAATTTCATATGTACTTGTAAGGACAAAGGTGAAGATTGTCTGAATTTTTTTGGGTAAGGAGATTGTGCGAGTTGTTCTTGCTTTTATTTAGTTGCTTATAAACTATTGAATTCATAAACTATTGAATTCATGAACTAGACACCCTTTTATAACGGATGGGGACGGCGGCGGTTACAACCGTAAAACAGGTGGCCTTAAATAATTATCAATAAATTTTATTTTATTTTTAAAATTATTTTAATTCTTATCAAATTTTATTGTGAGAATTGAGTTTTAGATTTAAAAATTATTTTTTAAATGATTTATTTTTTTTTGTAATGATGTGTTTTATTTCAATATTACTCTTTTAATACGAATAATAATTTTATAAATAATTTAGTTTAAGTAAAATTATATTTATAAATTATAAAAATTAAGAATATTATATTAAAAAAATCCAAAACAAAAATTGGAGCAAAAAGACTGCCAATTGTTTCAAACTATGATTTTTTTTTTTTTTTTTAAATGGATAAACTATCTAAAAAGGCCAAAAACAAAAAACAATCAATAGATGAAAAATAAATACATGAGATAATTGAAGGATCTAATACCTATATTTTTTTTATGAAAATTTATTTAATTGAAATAATTAAAAATATTTTTATAATAAATTTTAAGTAAATTAAATTTTTAATTTTTTTAATTTTAAAAATTAATAATATTACATTAAACAAATTCTAAACAAAAATTGGCACAAAAGAAAATTCATGCTGTTTCAAACAATGAAAAGACAAATGCAACATTTATCAATATGGTTGGGGTTGTTTCAAGTTTAATTATGAATTTGAGAGAACTTGAGGGGCTTATAGATCTTGTTATAAGTCTCAATTCGATAATTTAAACTGTTCATTTTATAACATTCTCCTTATATATAAAAAAATATTAAAAAAATACAATAAAATAAAAGATTACAATTATCGAATCAACCTAATTTTTATTTTTTATTTTTATTTTTTGTTGAAAATTTTAGTGAAAACTCCCTCAATATAATGACATCAGTAAGGAATGACACTCCAACGTGTTTTAATGCGTCAAGTCCAATAATTTTTAAACTTTCAAAGATTAAGTCCACAGTTTGGGAACTTGCATATGCACACCATAAAACTTCTCAATTTACACCATTTGTTTTTCTTTTCTATTTTTTTGTTCGGATATCAATTATTAAAACGAAAACCCACTTCAGTATTTATTTATTTATTTTTTTTTGCAGAAAGATAGCACTAATATGTTAGAAGTTGAATTACAACACAGACTAATGTTTCTTTATATACTTGAACTTGAAACCTCACCCAAGCACCTAAATCCATCTTCATGACCACTTGAGTTATAACTCACGACTCAGTTCAATACTTTTTTTTTTTTTTTTTTTTTGATCGGCAAAAAAAAAACTTTATTGATGGAAAAAAATAATTTACATCAATAAAGAAGAGCTTGGAGCTATAACAAGCTCCAACCTCCTAGTTGGTGAGAAACCAACGCACAAAACAAAAGCTAAAACAAATAACTTTTGTTTGATTGTTAATATGTGAATAGAAAATGGTATGAACTGAAAAAAACTCATAGTGTATAAATAGAAGCTCTCCCATATTTTATACTTTCATAATTTTTGTGACTAATTTGTTCTTATGCCTTGAACCAATTAGTGATTACACTCTCAAGAAAAACCACTCTCACTTCCACCATCACTATCAATTATTGCAGTAATGAAAATTTCTGAGGTACAATCTCATTTTCTTTCTTGTATACATGTATAAATATCTATATATTGAAGAACAAAATTTGAGTAGATATACTCTGCAAAAGATCTATGATCTTCTACATGTTAGGGCCGATCTGTGTGGGAATATTAGGTTAGAAATATAAGATAAAATGTATTTATTATGTACTATTGTAATAGTATTAGTTAGTTGGAATTAAATTTATAAAATTATGTAAAAGGCCATTTTGTCTCCACTTTACAAAAACAACAAAGTCATCTCCATAGAAATGTTAACCCTGTCATATGAAGGGATTTATAGTCCCATGTGATTGTTAGTCCCATTTCATTTTTACCAACCAAACATGAGTCACATAAAGTCCACAGGATTACTAATCTAATCCCCAACAAACATAGCCATAGATGAGTATACTTTGTTGTAGAAAGAAGTGAAGTGGCCATTGGGGTGGCTTGTGGGTGGTTTATCTTGGACTTAAGGAATATTTGGAAACAAGTTAAAATAATCAAAAAATATATATATATATATATATAAAAGTTGATACAAAATTGAAGGGTAAATTATACCGATAGTTCTTATACTTTATTTATTGTGTCATTTTGATCCATATGCTTTCAATTTATACAATTTTGACCTTCAATTTTTAATCTTGTCTCATTTTGATCCAATTAATGACTTCCGTTACAGTTTTTTACGGAATAAATGCATGAGAGCCGCAGATGCTTCATTTTCAAGGGTGAAATGATAATTTCACTCCAATTTGGCTCTATCTTCTCATCCATATGACCAGAGAGACAAAAATTAGGGGAAGAGAAACAGGGGTTGCTGAGGGTAGAGGAACAGGTGCAGTATCATCTTGTGCTTGGAATTGAGAAGGCTAATTAAAGAACAACAATTCAACCTATTGATGTTTCCGCCTGATAGCAGGCTGCATTTATATTAAGAAACAAGAATTACCTACTGAAATTGCAGTAGTGCTTCTCTAGACATATGCTTGAAGTGAAATTGGCTCCAGTATTGTGGGGGAAGGAGGAATGAGGCGGGAGGATTAGCGAACAATGGATGGCGAAACTAGCAAACGAAAAATCCCTCTGCTTTGTTCTTCTGATTTTGATTTTAATTTTATTTTTGATTTTTGATTTTTGATTTGGTTTTATTGGTGGTTTTGTTTGGTGGCGGGTGGCGGTGATGCATGGTGATGGCGTGGACAATGGACGGTGGAGGAGGAGCACATGGTGGTGGATGTTACAGAGATGCTTGAGGGAAGGGATAAGATTGAAATGTCTCTTTTGCCTCTCAAGATTGGTCACTGGTTGTGCACAAGATGATTTTTTCTTCAAATTTCTAACGGAAGTCATTGATTACACCAAAATGAAACACAATTAAAAAATGAAGGTTAAAATCATACAAATTAAAAATATAAGGATCAAAATTACACAAGAAGTAATCTATAAGGATTATCAATATAATTTATCCAAAATTCAATTCACACTATCTATTTTTTTTTTTAAATTTCTTTTTGTAAAATTTTAAAAAATCAGCAAAAATTTAATTTCCAAACAAACCCTCAACTAAAATAAAAGTCAAGTGGCCAATAATGTTCTTTTTGACAACATCGTGATTTGCTTTCTTTGTCACATCTCCAGAGGAAAACTAAACAACAGCATATTTCAATTGATTACATTTATATTCTTTTATTTGAAAAATTTTAGATAGGGGAAATGTTTGAGAGTCCGGATCCTCGGCGGTACTTTCCTGCCATACTTCCTGCCATGCCCCAAAACGACGTCGTTTTGGGGCAGAATTTCAAAAAACCAGAGACGGTGAGGGAGGGAGGGAGGAAGAGAGGAAGAGGGAGAGGGAGGGAGGAGGGGGGAGGAGGAGGAAGGGAAGGGAAGGGCCGGCCGGACTGGAGGGGGCCATAAAAATAGGGGGAGGAGGAGGAGGAGGAGGAGGAGGCGACGGCCGGAGGCGGAGGCGACGGTGGTCGCGGTGCTGCGACGAGGGACGGTGAGGGACGAGCTCGGCGACGCCGGACGAGCTGCGACGGTGACGGACGAGCTCGGCGAGGGACGAGCGACGACGGCGAGGGACGAGCGGTGCTGCGACGAGGGACGGTGAGGGACGAGCTCGGCGACGCCGGACGAGCTCGGCGACGCCGGACGAGCTGCGAGGGACGAGAAGGGGAAGAAGAAAGGAGTCCAGATCCTCTGTTTTGTTTTATTTTTTTTTTTGAAATTCTGCCCCAAAACGACGTCGTTTTGGGGCATGGCAGGGAAGAATGGCAGGGTAGTATGGCAGGGGATCCGGATTCAATGTTTGAGAGCTCTAGGGAGAATAATTTATGTATGAGTTTTATTTGATGTGATATTTTATTTCATTATTTTTTTTTACATCACTAAAACTCAATTAAAACTCTAATTTTAAGGGGATGAATTGCTGCTGTTTTAAATAGACTACAGCGTAGAGTTTTATTTTATATTTATTATAAATATGACTTTTTCACACTAAGGCCAAGTTGGGTATTCCCAAATAATCTAAAAAGTCAAAAAGTTACTCAAAAAGTTAAAAAGTTAACACTATTCACCAAACGTCAACAATTACGGCTGCACAACTCCCAATTCAAATTTTCCTCTAAAAATTAATTTTTACAATTTTTTATTACACATTTTTCCATAAAAAGTCAAAAAATTAACCCAAACATCCATATTTTCAACCTCAATTTTTTTGTCTAAAAAGACAAAAAGTACACTTATTTAGTCTTTCCAGACTTGGTCTAAAATTTAGATGTGGCTTAATGACCAAATCTCACATGGTATACATTCACCGAGATTTTCAATTGACAAATAGGGTGTGCGATTCATGCATAACTTTGAATGATAGTCAATATTATTATTATTATTATTATTTAATATCTAGTGTTCAAATCAATTTATATGTACATTCATTAATTTTTGAGAAATCAATTTCATCATTTACTAATAGGGGTCCAATTAAAGTTCGAGTAAAACTTTAAATGGACTGACTTGATAACACTTAAGTAATAGATGAGAGATTTTATAATAAAAAATCACAACTATCATTTCAGAAATTTTGAAAACTAAACTTTAAAAAAGATTTATGTCATTTTAACAATTTTATTAACCTCAAGGAAGGTTTAAATCATTTAAAAATACAACAAAAACAAGTTACGGGAACGTTTTTTTTTATGGCATTTTTATTGAAACGCCATGGTCAATTAAAAATTAAAAACAATAGTGCTGTGTTAGTTAAGGGGTGGTTTGGCATCCCCTAAATAATTTATCTTTTATCTTTTTATCTTTTTTTCATCACATCACCTCTCTATTTTTTTGCACATCTTTTTATAAAAAATAAAAAATATATTTATTTAAATTATTCCAAACAATCCCTAAATTTCAAAACAGTTCTGTTGTTGGTGCATATCTGACGCCGTTACATATCCTATCTTCCCTCTCTCCCTCTCACTTTACTCGCTCGAATTCACTCTCACTCTCACACTCGCTCTCGCTCTCGCTCGACTTCTCTCTCACTGTCACTCTCACTCTCACTCTCACTCTCTGTACTCATCTCTTCATCAGATCTATGAAGTTTGTTGAAGATTTCAAGGTTGATTCTTGAAGATTCGAAGGTTGATTCTCCAGATTTGCAGTTGTCTCTCACTCTCGCTCTCGCTGGAATTCTCTCAGTCTCACTCTCACTCTCACTCTCACTCTCTGTACACATCTCTTCATCAGATCTATGAAGTTTGTCTAAGATTTGAAGGTTGATTCTTGAAGATTCGAAAGTTGATTCTCCGAATTTGCAGTTGTCTCTCACTCTCGCTCTCGCTCTCGCTCACTCTCACTCTCACTCTCACTCTCACTCTCACTCGAATTCTCTCACTCTCACTCTCTGTACTCATCTCTTCATCAGATCTATGAAGTTTTTCGAAGATTCGAAGGTTGATTCTCCAGATTTGCAGTTGTCTCTTTCGATTTTGTGAGTTTCAATCTGTCTAGGTTTTTTATTTTTTATTTTTGATATTACATTCTAGCTCAGATCTGGCTTTACTCCTATTTGTAATCCTTCATATTTATTGGCGAAACTATTGTAGATCTCAACGAAGCTGAAGAAGAAGCCATGGAAGACGAGAAAGGAGCTCTGGTGCAGAAGCTAATTGACATCGTTAACGAAATATCGACAATCTCAGACTACAGGTGTACGGTGAAGAAGCAGTATTGCAATCTGGCGAGGAGGTTGAAGTTGTTGACTCCAATGTTCGAAGAGATTCGGGACTGCAAAGAGCCGGTTCCTGAAGAGTCCTTCAAAGCGCTTGAATCGTTGAAGGAAGCTCTTGAATCAGCTAGAGACTTGCTCAGAATCGGAAGCGAATGAAGCAAGATTTACCTGGTGTGTACATTTCACTCTTAAATGCACTACATTTTGCAGACAAATCGTTGATTAATTTAGTTTTCTTAACGATTCATTTGATTGATCTGTTTAGATACTCCCTGACTTAGATCTGATTAAGTTTTTCGCTTTCTCTTAGTATTTTGCGATTTATTTGAAAATGCTTGTTATTATCAGTTTGTTTGCTTAGAAAATGAGAGGAAAGTTGAGAAATTCGCTGAAAACTAGAGCACATAGTTCAGTTAAGGTCACTTGAGAACAGGAATTTTCCTGTCCTACATTTTTTCTGCAATCAAACAATGCTTGGTGATAGGGCTTATGATCGTAGTTGGACTTCTTTACGGTCTCATTTTCTGCAGAATAAAAACTAAGCATTTGGTTTATTAATCAGGAGTAATGCTACAAAAACTAAGAAATCTTACCAACTTTTTTACTTACTACTGATTTAACATTTATTATTATATCATTATGTTTACAATCGTTCCCATTTTGTAATCCTTCCCACTTTAGCTGACAAATAACTCACAAAATTAATAGTTTACTGTAAAGCTCTCTGTGACTGCTTTTGGGGATCTAACCACATGAATCTAATTCCTCTCCTGTTCTGAGAAGGAGATTGATTGAGGTGGAAACTATTTGGTTCTGCTTATGAGGTGGAAACAGTTGTTTATTATTGAGAAGTAGGGGAATGGGTACTTTTACATATGCTTTTTTATTTATTGAGAAGTATGGTGGATATGGGTACTCTTTATTTTCATCATAAAAAGAAGGGAGCTACTTGAATCTGTATTGTAAAAACTTAACTAATGGCAGAGTGGAAAATTGGAGACCTTAGTTTAGAATTTAATTTTGAATATAGATTTGAGAATTTCTTGATTTGGTAAATATTTGAGTAAAATTCAATTTGGTGTAAGTTTATGTCAAGGAGTTTAGGGTGTTTTGAGTGGGTTTTTTTTTTTTTTTTTTTAAAAAAAAGAAATTTAAAATTCAAGTTTATTTTATTTTAGTTTATTTATTTATTTATTTTTGGTTTCAAAGGAATTGGAAGTGATTGAAGTTTTTCTAATTGGAATGGTGTTGGGTCCATCATTGATTTGAAATATAAGAATAATATGCTCTGCGTTCATCACTAATGCCACTCTGATTGTTAAGGACAAACTTTGATACTTTAATTCTTAATAATTTGAGTGTTATCTTTCTCTTTAATCTCCAGATGGGAGTCCTTAGTGGGGAGAATTGATGAAGAACAATAAGGCAGCAATAATTGGGAGTTTGAGTTATTTAGGAGTTTAAATCTGTTCATGAGTTATTTTGATTATATCTATTTATTTTTATTCATTAGCCTTATATATACATAGTGTTGGTGTATGAATTTTATTAGATTTTGGCATAATTGAAGTTATTAAGAATTTTTGTACCTCTCTCTCTCTCTCTCTCTCTTCTCTCTCTCTCCATTAGACATTTTTACCACCTCTCTCTCTCTCTCTCTCTCTCTCTCTCTCTCTCCATTAGACACTCTTACCATCTCTTCTTGTCTCTGCTTCTATCCCCTATCTGATTCTCATTCTTCTTCTCCCTTTCCTCTGCTGCTTCTTTCTCTATCTCTACTTGTACTACATCACATATCTCTGCCGGTTGTTATCTAAATGCTGAAATTATTTTTGTACTTGAAACATTCACAATACATTGTGATTTATGCATGTAGGTTCAAAAGAGGCTCTTAGAATTCGTACTTGTTGCATTCCATCGATCTCTTGATTTTGTTGCACTTTTGAAGGTATTATCCTGACCAATTTATGCCTAAACTTATCGGTTGCAAGTCAATTACGTTGGAGCTTTATTGATTACTTACCTTAGTACCATTGTCACCTGGTATGTCGAATGTAATTCTAGATCTAGAAAATGGAAAGTAGGAGTGCATATAATTTTTTTTTTTTTTTTAAATTTTAAACAGACATGGAGTGGAAAGTAGGAGTGCATATTAATTGCCAAAGCATGTATTGGTAGCTTACACTTATTTTGATGTAGTGCCTTTACTATCCACTTGGATTTTTCTCTTTGTTCTTGGGAGCCTATGAGTTTCTGTTAGGTTGTCATAATAAACCTCAGTATGCAATCTTTGTAATGAGTTTTTGTTAGTGCCTTTCTCATTCTTCATCCTTCTTCTCCTCCTCTAGTTCTTTGTAATGTGTTTCGGAGTCTCTTCCTTTTACCAATCGAAGTGGAAAGGAAAGAGAAATTCTGCTCCATATGGTTGAATACATTTGTGTTTGTTTCCCATTCATGTAAATTTGGTAATTCGTTATTGCTATAAAGATTGTACATAGCTGATACTTCTACTACAGGTTCTATTTGATTCTGTTATGCTTGATAAATTATCTTGTATTTGTGTTCATATATAATAGAAAAAAAAGTACGAAAAACAAAGAAATTCGGAAGAAGAAGACATTAAATCACATAACCGGCAGAAAATCATTCTCAGTTGTTCGAGTAGAGGTATATAGGTTCTTTATATTTCAAATTGAAATTGTATATTTTGACTTTGTTACTTAATTTTAATTGTAATTATTGGAAACAAATAAGAATGGAGTTCCTGCAACTTGCTTAGAGGTGTGGATGGCTGGGTATTCAAAGGATAACAAACCAAATACTGATCAAGTTGCTGAGGTCATGGTATGAAGCATTCATAAAATGATTGAAGCATGTGCTTTGCATGTATTTTGTAGAAATTCATTTTGGTTCTTACAAGTTTCAATTCAAAAAAAAAAAAAAAAACTCATTTGTATTAATATAATAGAATAGAAAAGGAAAATACATACTTCAAGGCACTGAAATGGGGAATGGAGAAGACATTTGAAGCTAACCATGGTTAACCCTTTTATATTTTCTTGGTCAAGAAACAGAAGTGTGTTTCACAGAGAATGTCTCCTCACTTTGGTTGCTTTTGAGAAATGCTTTGTGCTTGCTTCTTTGAAGCTTCATTTTGAGGTTTTGTTTTGCTTAGATTACTTGATCCAACTTGACAAGCCTTAATTCCAATTACTTGGGGTTGACTGCACCCTGCATACATCCATAACTTTTTACTCAACTCTACGTAGAGCTGGTGTGTTTTGAGTTTTGACTGGATAAAAGCTTTGTAATATTCTGGAAACGCAACAGCGTTGGGGTTACCCTTGGGACATGTTAAAACATTAGAAAAATTATTGGGTTTGTAATTTCAAGGACCTTTGGGTAATTATGTGATTCAGCCATCCTAACGCTCAGTTAGCACACATTGTAGTCAGGTATGTAATATGAATCATAGTTTATAATCTTTATTTATATACTTATTAACATCTTCTTTTGTTGCTCCTTGTCAAAGGTTGTCAATCTAAATATTGGTGCTAATCAGCATACACCTGCAAATTTTGAACACCTTGGAGACAATCCGACAACTCAGGTGGAAGTTTGGGTTGATGTGACCAGTTGCAGGAAGCAGCTTTTGGAACTGCCTGATGTAGTGAACTGATATTAGAGTATTGTGTATTGTTGTTAGATTAGCTACTAGTTGTTAATTTGTATTGTTGCTTAAAGCTTTTAATTTGTATTGGTACTTTGGATTGAATAGTATGTTATCTTTGCTTCATTGGTATGTATTTTTGCAAAAGCAACTGATGGGAATTGAGCTGGTTTGTGTTTTCAGCTTTACATGATAACACACGCGCACACACTATCTTTGCTTCATTAGTATGTATTGTCGCAAAAACAACTAATGGGAATTGAGCTGGTCTGTTTTTCCTCTTTTCCTTTCTTTTCTTTTTTGTTTGGATGAATTTATGTTAAAAAAATACAATATGACCCAAGCCTAAAGATATTAGGAAAGGCTCAAGAGGGCTTCGGTCTAGTGGAAAGTTAAACCCATCTTAGAAGATCAGTTGAACAACTCATTTGGTGGAGAGAGCACCAATGTGGTCAGTAGAACCCTTGACCAGACCATCATGATCGACTAGTGGAGAAAGGTTAACCCAACCTGGGGTGGATATAGGGTGCTTCCTCCAACTTGCAATTGTCTCCAGCTAATAGAATGGCATATCTCATAACCTAGAATGAAGATGACACTCGCAGCAAGCTCTAATTGGATGAGAGACTAACAGAATTATGTCATGGCATTTGTAGGAAGGGTCATCTTAATAACAATCACATAAGTGGTGGAGGTATAAGAGTTAGAGATATGAATGATTGTCTTTTGCTTAAGTGGTGGTGGAGATTTGCTAATGAAGAGGAAGCTTTATGAAAGAAGGTGGTTTGCAGTAAGTATAATTTAAATGGTGGTGCATGGTTTCCAATTTTGAACCAAGGTCACAGGGTATCAAAGTTGTGGAGTGATATTTTAGCTGTAGTAGAGCAGAGACCTACTTAAGAGATAATGGAGGCAACATACAGATTCTGTTCAATTCTAAAATTGTAAGTTTCTCCATTCCACTGAAAAACCTATCTGGAACATTAAGCAAAGGATACCTTCTGAAATTCCTTTTCAATAGTATGGTCAAGGTGTGGAGTTGTGGACATAGCAAATCACCCGGAAGCTCAAGAGTGTTGTCGAACCTTAATGACATTGCTGAGGAACATTCGCATGTATCTTTCTCGGGCCACTTTTTGTCACCATGTTTTACTAGAATTTCCTTGCCATCATCTTTCGCAATTGAAAGAGCAACATCTCGAATAACATCATGCATTTTGACAAAGTTTTCATCTTTGCCTTCTAACAACAAACAAGCATCTTTGAGGATATTAAACATTCTAATAAAAGACTCAATCGGTTTAGAGTCCTGGCGGCGCAATCGGTTTAGAGTCGGAAACATTCTTCGGATAAATTAAAGACTCTAACCAGTTAGAGTCAAAGGTTGGATGCTTTCTCATAAAAGTGACTCCAATCAAAGGTTCTCATTTTATAGTAGCTACTCAAAGTCTGTGTTTCAACATACATGTTTGTATTTAATGTTCGTGTGGTTTTGTCGGTTACACGACGCTCATGCTCATGACATATCACTTCAACAAACAATGACATAAGCAAAAACATCACTCCTATCACTCTTATACACATTAGTGGCTGTTTGGTATGATTTTTATTAAAATATATGTAAAACAATTAAAAAATAATCAGTATGTTTTGCTTGAATTTTTTACATATTCTCTTTTTCTTTTCATTTACCTACTACTACATGTTTTTCTGAGTTAGAAAGTAGGTAATTTTGTACATATCTCTTTTTCTTTTCATTTACCTACTACTACATGTTTTTCTGAGTTAGAAAGTAGGTAATTTTGTAATATCAAATCTACCTGGTCAATTCTTTTATAAGTTTTCTCTATCTCTTTCACTCTATTGTCTTTTCCTTTCTTTTCTTTTTTGTTTGGATGAATTTATGTTATTTTATGCACATATACAATACATTCAATTCTTTTTATTTTTTTATTTTTTTTAACAACATATATTTTGATTCATCATCACATCGTTTAATTTGTTTAGTGGTTGGAGAATTACTTCAAGGACGGGAAGCTTTGAGAAGAAGCTCTCCGAAGAAGATTTTACTGGCACGTTGGATATACCACTGACTGCAAGTTATTTACTTGATGAGAACAACCAGCCCATCATGGTTGTGTGGGATCAAACTGGAAAGTATTGGGAGTTTCAGACAACAATAGGTGGTGGTGATGGTAATAAAAGGCCGTTGGAATGCGAAAAATGGCTTGAATTTGCAAATCATAATCAACTGGAGGTCGGAGAAACACTGAAGCTTTGTTGCTTTCTCACTGACAATTCATATTATGCCGAATGTGAAGGCCCTAACCGCATCCCGACTCTTCAGTTTCTATAAGGACTAAATGAGGGACCTGCAACAAGTTTCTTTCTCGTTTCAGTTAAAGTCTGAAATAAGTTTAGGAATTGTCTTCTACTTATGTTTTTTTTGTTTTGCTTCCATGTAAGGATCCATGTGAGCTGTTGTTGCTGAGTCCAGTGACCTGTTATTATATATATATATATCAAAGGACGTGCATGCAATATGTTTTGTTTCGTTTGTATTATCATATCATATATATGATATCATGTGTCATCCTCGGATTTGCTAAGCTATGATGCTTGTAACATTTCCTTTGTTTTATTGATGTTTGTATAATTTGTATTTTCATTTCATCAATAAAACTTTTTTTTGTTTATAAAAAAAATATATCATATCATGTGTGTTTTACATTTAGCAAATGATAAATCAATGTCGTTGTGCAAAGCAAAGTGACCTTTCTTTTTTTCTTTTCCTTCCCTCCGACCATATAATAATCAATTAGTGAAAAAACCAAAGCATGCACAACAGAAGGGGACTCAATCGAAGAAGGATAAATTTAGTTGAAGCTACCAGAGCCTTATTTCAATGAGATCTCGTTTGAGAATAGCTTATTTGAATAATTTTTCAATTTTTAAATTTTTTTATGAAAATTTATATTAAAAATAGAAAGAATATTGTGCTAATTTATAATAATTTTTTAACTAAAATATTTAATCCCAAATCGAGCCTGATTTATAAATTATTACAAAATAATTTTCACAATGATTAAAAGCAAAAAGTGTAAAGAGCTTGGTGTCTCGGTGTGGGGGGCAAAGCATTTGTTTTTCTAAAGAGTCATGATTTAAGGTTGACATTTGTGTGTTTTATAGAAGGAGTCTTAAAGATGCCATTTTTGTCATATTTGTCTCTTTTTTTTTTTTTTTAGGTCGTGTATATATCAATCATTTTTCACAAATATAATTATTTTTTGGGCAAATTACCAATACTTCCCTCCAGGTTTGACTAAAATATGGATTCTTCCATAAGATTTGAGAAATTACAAATTACACCCTAAGAATTATATTTGCATAACAAATGAGGGGGTAATTTGTTTTGTAAATATAAACTTCATAAGACAATTTGTTATGCAAATATAAACCTCAGGGGGCTGGATGTAATTTCTCAAACCTCAAGGAGGAATCTGTATTTTAGTTAAACCTCGAGGCAGGTGTTGGTAATTTGCCCTTATTTTTTTAATTTGTTAATTTCTTTTTATTTTAAGAATTAAAATGATATTTAAGTTATTCTTTTTTATGTCTAAAAAATACAATACGACCCAAGCCTAAAGATATTAGGAAAGGCCCAGGAGGGCTTCGGCCTTGTGGAAAGTGAAACCCATCTTAGAAGATCAGTTGAGCAACTCATTTGGTGGACAGAGCACCAATGTGGTCAGTAGAGCCCTTTCCGAACCTAACTAGACCATCATGATCTACTAGTGGAGAAAGGTTCCTCCAACTTGCAATTGTCCCCAGCTAATAGAATGGCATGTCTCATAACTCATGGGTCGTTACACACACATCAAAGTTAAACACAAAATTATACTAAATTTTTTTAGAATAATGGCAAATTCAGGCATCGATCCACAGAGATAATTGTGAAATTAAACGAATTTAATTGTTAAATTCCTAAATTAATTTTGATGAAAAGATTAATTGTTCATAACCTAATTTAATAACAAATAAATTAAACTAAGTAATTAAATTATCAATTATAAATAAAATTGGATTTACTGATTTGGAGAAAAGTCTAAGGCCACTACAAGAAAAAGCAGATTTCGCGACTAAAAATGAATTTTTCGTCGCTGAAAGTAGTAGAATTGACGACTAAAATGGAATTAGTCGCCAAAAGTGAACACTTTTGGCGACTAAAACAGTTTAGTAGCCAAATGTAAGGGTTTTAGCGACTAAAACTCAGTTTAGTCGCCGAATTTAGAGGTTTTAGCGACCAAAAAAATTTAGTAGCCAAAAGAGAAGGTTTTTGGCGACTAAAAACATTTAGTAGCCAAAAGTATAGGTTTTGGCGACGAAAAAATAGTTTGGTCGCCGATTATACCTGTTTTACCGACAAAAATCAATTTCGTAGCCAAACGTGAAGCTTTTTGGCTACTAAAAAAAATTTAGTAGCTAAATGTCAAGAATTGCCGACTAAAATGCAGTTTAGTCGCCCAAAGTAGAGGTTTTGGCGACTAAAAAATAGTTTGGTCGCCGATTATACGTGTTTTACTGACAAAAATCAATTTCATAGCCAAAAGTGAAGCTTTTTGGCTACTAAAAAAAATTTAGTAGCTAAAAGTCAAGAATTGCCGACTAAAATGCAGTTTACTCGCCCAAAGTAGAGGTTTTGGCGACTAAATTTCAGTTTAGTCGCCAAAAGTGGAGGTTTTTCGGCGGGAATGAATTTTTTTAGCGACTAAAATATAATTAGTAGCCAAAACTATATAATTGGCGACTAAAAAATAGATTTAGTCGCCAAAAGTGATCTAATTTTTTTTTTAGTAAATAATTTATTTTTTACATAAATTATATTGAATAAAAATAATTATTTTTATATATATAGCTAGATATTAATACGGGTCAATATAGTATATAAATAATATATGTTGCATATATATTTATGTGGTGTTGTAGTGGCATAGTGGAGAGAGTGTGTTGCTAAAGGTTTAGAATGTGGGAGAGGTTAGCGATTTGAATCTCAGAAAAAGCAAAAAAGTTGGTTTTTTTTTTTTTTCTTTTTTTCACGTGGAAGCACCTTTGGCGACTAAGTGTTTATTTTGGGCGACTAAACGGTTTAGTCGGCGATTCATGGACTATTGGCGACTAAAAGATTAGTCGCTAAATGTGTGATTTTAAAAAGTGTAAATCACTATTGGCGACTAAATCGTTGGTCGCTAAAGAGCTATTTTTTGCCGACTAAAAAAATTTTAGTCACCAATACCTCCAGCGACCATATATACGCGACAAAATGGGCGACTAAAAAAATTAGTCGCTGAAAGTAAAAACTCGACTTTCGGCGACTAAAAACAGACTTTTGGCGACTAAAAATTTAGTCGCCAAAGGTGCTTTTTCTTGTAGTGGGCAATGAGTTCACCACTAATTATATAAATAAGGTTTCAATTTGAAATCAATTATGCTACGGTTCGAATAGAATAATACTTCGCGACTACAAGTTCGAAGCATTTATCAAGAAAATCATCACGTTCAATGTACGGGCACGAACCATCTCAAGTAGCATAAATCGTTCGCTATAAACTAGGGTAGCAAAACGACTTGTCCCTCGTAGTATGGCTCGTCTCATACTTTGAACATGAAAGAAGAGAAAACCATTGTGTGGATAGCATTTAACAATCATAGAAAGCCGAAAACTCAAAGAGATAATGAAAAATATGTATTTGAAACTTCTAAAGCACCATACAATTGTTCAAACCTTTACACAATCAAAAATAAAAAAGCAGACCTCATTACATAGCTAGGGTTTCATCAAAACCCTAGAAACGCAGAACTTAGCTACTCATGGAGGAGTGGAAAGAGGTAGATGGAGAAGAAGCTACCATGAGAGACATGCTTAAAGCTTCAAGTTCCTCTCTTTCCAAACCCTAGCCTCTCTCTCTTTTGAATCAATTTCAGAACCCTAACCCAGGCTTTTTCTTGCCTATTTATGCTTTTATTATCCTTCAAACAGGTTTAAAACATTGGGCCCGTTTTTCCAGAAAAGTCAACGCACGTGTGGGAAGCTGCTTTCTCTCCAAATTCTGTATTTTTCCCATTTTATGCTTCGGTTATGTACAACCTGATTGACATTAAATAGACATAAAATATATAGTTTGACAAGAGATTGTAATTAACAGCCCCAATGTTGTACAATTCGGCCTTAATCATTAACCTAGAATGAAGGTGACACTAGCGGCAAGCTATAATTGGATGGGAGACTAACAGAACTATGTCATGGTATTTGTAGGAAGGATCATGTTAATGACAATCACATAATATTAAAATATTTATAATCTAATATCTTTTTAATATATTCCAAAATATTCATATATTTTTATATATTTCAGTACATTTTTTTGATACACTTTTTAACATTAACAATAGTTCTATTTTTAACAATTTCCTTTTTAAGTAATTTAAATGCTTATCTACACTCAAGATAGAGAGAGGATGGTGGAACCCAGTGTGCTTAGAAGAAGAATAGGAAGAGTGGGCAACCAAAGCAGCCCATCTGTAGACGGAGATGGGTTGTTTACCATTTTTGTTGATGAGATTCCAAACTCTATGGATCCAAAAAGCTTGTATACTTTATTCAGTAAGTTCAGAATAGTTAAGGATGTTTTTATTCCAATGAAAAGAAGACAAGTTACGGGCTCTTGGTTCGGATTTGTAAGGTATGACTACAAGGTTGAAGTAGACGTGGTGGTGCAAAATGCTGATGGTTTATGGTGTGATAATAAAGCTCTAAAGGTAAAGAATGCATAATATAAAAAAGGGAAACAGCAACAACCTACAGCGAGGAACAATGGTGGTCCGATGGTGAGGTAGCACCAACAGAGGATTTTTGCACTGAGAAACGCATAGTATAAAAAAGAAGTGCAGAAACAACCCATGTTAAGGAGCAGAGGAGGCAAGATAATGATGCAGTATCAAAAGAGGAATTCTACACAGCACCAAATGGAGGATGTAAGAAGAAGATCTTATGCTGAAGCTGTTCAAAATGGAGTCATCTAGGAGAAGCCGAAAGTGGTGATAAAGGCTTATGAGTCAGGAAATGGTTGGCTATACGAAAGTCTGATCGTGAAGTTGAAGACTTTTTCTTCATTCAATGATTTTCAGAAGAAGTTTGAAATAAGAGACCTAAAGGAGGTAAGAGTGGAAGATGACAGTAGAAGGTTAGCAGTACTCACTTTCAAATCAGACCTGCATATGAAGAAAGCCAGAATAGCTATCGAAGATTGGATTTTTGATTGGTGTGAATCTATAAATGATTGGGAAAAAAGGTTGTATATCAAACAAGAAAGGTGTGTGTGGATTACTTGTGTGGGTGTTCCTTTTAACTTGTGGAGTGTTAATACTTTTACAGATATTGGTAAAATATGGGGAGAAGTTGTCCAATTAGATGACAACATTTTTAAGCAAAGTTCCTTTCAGTATGGTAAGGTTCAAATAATTACGAAGAGGTTTGAATTCATAAATACAGTGATCAATGTTGAATGCCATGGAAATATTTTCCCAGTTCGAGTGTGCGAAAATTTATCTATAGAAGTTACTCCATGTTTTCTGTCAATAAAAAAGCTAGGAGTGTGGGGATGTTACTTCCAAAACTCAAGACGAGGTTGATCAATTGTCAAAAACTGTTAAGGGAGATAAGGATGCGGTCAATGCAAATACAGAGAAAGAGGTAATGCTAGGAAAAGATGTTGTGGCAAGCAAAGAGCAGGACATGGTGGGCACAGATACAGAAAATGAAGGAAGTAATAAATGGGAGTCTACGTCAACAGTAAAAAAGACAGACTGTGAGCTAGAAAACACAACTGCTGGAGGTGACTATATGGTGCAAGGTCTGGGTCAGTTGAATAATCCAAGAACAGAGGTGGTAAATGAAATTCAAATTGTTAAAGGCCAAATTTGTTCTTCTGGGGTTATTATGAGGGTTAATGGGCCAGAAAGTTCATGGCCCAATATAAATTTGGAGGTAGTTTTAAATGGGGGAAAGTTTGGGGACTTGGCTAATGGGCCTATCATTAAGTCTTCTAACATAAGTGAATGTGCAACACATACTCAGGTAAGTCCACAGATACTGCATATGACCCAGCAGGGAGTGAAAAACAGGGGTAATACATCAAAAAAGGGAAGACTGTTTAAAAAGTCACCACTCAAAGTATGAGGAAAGGAAATGAATTGAAGAAAATGGGAAAACTACACCAAAAGAAATTGAAGAATAAGGGTGGGCTGTTTAGCAATTGTTTTCAAACTAGAGCTATATTTCGAGCGGCAACTGCTGCAATTTCATTATCAGTTTCGCAGAATGCAGATTCTAGGAACAAGAGGAAGTTATTGAATAAAGCACAAGCTACAATTCAAGTTGGGAAAATATTGGGGCTGAACTGTGAAGACAAGGAAGAAGAAGTGGTAAGCAAAATAATTGAGCTGGAAGAGAAGAACTTAGAGAGAATGGAATGTGTAAGTGTTGCTTCTAAGCCAAATTTGGTTGCTACAAGGAGGTTTGCTATTCATTAATAGTTTCCTTATGAAGATATTATCTTGGAACGTTAGAGATCTCAAAAGCTTGAAAAGAGGCGGAAAATAAAGAATCTGGTTCGGGATAGAAAGATAGGTGTTCTACTATTACAAGAAACAAAGAGATGTAGTGTTGATGAATACTTTGTTAAGTCACTATGGCCTTGGAAGGAGATTGGTTACATGGAGGTTGGTGCACAAGGTAGTGCCGGAGGTCTGCTTTGCTTATGGAATCCGAAAATTTTTCTCCTAAAGGAGTGCTGTTGTAATAGAAACTTCATTTTGTTGGCAGGTAATTCACTCCACTCTTTTGATTGTGTTATTGTAAAAATTTATGCACCAAATGATGTATTGAGAAGAAGGCAGCAATGGGAGTATTTAGTGAAGCTTAAGTCCACTTTTTTTAAACCTTGGTGTATAGGGGGGATTTTAATGAAATCGGATTTATGAGTGAACAGAAAGGGTGCTTGAGGAGGGATAGAGGAATGAAGGATTTCAATGATTTGATTGATAATTTGGAACTGTTAGATATTCCAATGCTAGGCTGAACATTTACATGGTGTAATGCTTTAGATGGGGAAAGGTGGAGCATGATTGATAGATTTCTACTTGATCATAGGTGGTTGGAGAAGTTCTCAT
Organism: Camellia japonica; assembly: GCA_030407325.1. Classification (NCBI taxonomy): domain Eukaryota; kingdom Viridiplantae; phylum Streptophyta; class Magnoliopsida; order Ericales; family Theaceae; genus Camellia; species Camellia japonica. The sequence continues at coordinate 122,588,713 of JAPPVO010000032.1, forward strand.
TTAAGCAGTGGGGGCTACCCAGAACTCTTTTTGACCATTGCCTAATATTGCTTATGACAGATGAAAGGGATTGGGGCCCAAGGCCATTTAGATTCATAAATGCTTGGTGCTTGCATCCTAATTTTAAATCTGAAGTGGAGACATTTTGAGAAAACAATCAGATTAGTGGTTGGGCTAGTTTCATCATAATGAAAAAGTTTGGGAATCTTAGAGCACATCTCAAAAGGTGGAATTGTCAAGTGTTTGAAAACATTGATGAGCAATTGAAAAAAGCTAAGGATGAACTCCATAAATGGTACACAGAAGCTGAACGTAGGAATCTGCAGGAACTTGAGATTGTAAGAAGAAAAGAGGTTAGAAGGTTGGTCTGGGAGTTGAGTAGAAAGAAGGAGTGATTATGGCATCAAAAATCCAGACTGACATGGGTAGAAAATGGGGATAAAAATACAAGGTTTTTTCATATTACGGCTAGTAAAAGGCCAAGGAAAAATCTGCTAGATTCTGTAAATGAGAATGGTGTTATAAATGATCAGCTTGATGTAATTAAACAAGCAATGGTTAGATATTTTAGCCAACTGTTCTCTGAAGATTTGAGGAATAGGCCAAAATTGTCAAGTATTTTTGTCTCAATTAGCCTTGTAGAATCTGGATTTCTAGAGGTAGAGTTTTCAGAGAGGGAAATCTGGGAAGCAGTTAATGATTGTGATGGTAATAAAGCTCTGGGACCTGATGGGTTTAACTTATCTTGCATCCAGAAATGCTGGAGTATAATGAAAGGGGTGTTAGTGCAGCTTTTGAATGAATTCCTTGCTAATGGTAAGTTGGCTCAAGGAGTCAACAGTTTTTTTATCACTTTAATTCCCAAAAAAGACAATCCTATGGGTCTGGGTGATTATCGGCCTATTAGTTTGGTAAGATCAATGTACAAAATAGTTGCCAGGGTTTTATCAAGAAGGTTGAGAAAGGTGCTTCCAAAGTTTATTAGTGAAATGCAAACAGTCTTCTTGAGTGGTAGATGTATCCTAGATGGGGTGTTAATAGCCAATGAAGTGGTGGATTGGTGGAAAAGATCAAAGAATCAAGGTATCATCCTAAAGCTGAATTTTGAAAAGGCATATGACTTAGTAAATTGAGAGTTCTTGTATTCAATGATGAACAACTTTGGTTTGGGGAAAAATGAGTGCGATGGATGAAGACTTGTATCTCTACAGCTAGAGTCTCAGTGCTAGTGAATGGTTCTCCCACACCAGAATTTTCTCTAATGAAAGGACTTAGGCAAGGTGACCCACTTTCACCTTTCCTTTTTAACATTGTTGCTGAGGGCCTAAATTAATTGTTGGAAAGAGCAAAAGCAATGGGCTTGATTCGAGGAGCTTCAATTGGTCAAAATGAGCTTAAATGATCTCACCTTCAATTTGCAGATGATACCATCATATTTTGTGAAGCAGATTAGGAGGAATAATTGCTATCAAGAGAATACTAAGATGTTTTGAGGTAATGTTAGGACTTAAAATTAATTTTCACAAAAGTCAAGTGTGTGGGATAGGTGTTCAGGATGATTTGGTGAAAGAATTTGCCGCCAAGCTCAATTGTAATAGCCAGAAGCTGCCTATGAAGTATCTGGGGTTGCCTTTAGGAGCAAATCCTAGAAGAAAGTCTACCTGGCAGCTAGTGGTAGATAAATTCAAGAAGAAGCTAGCCTTATGGAAAAGAAAGTGCTTGTCTTTTGCAGGAAGATTAACCTTGATAAGATCAGTGTTGTCAAGTTTACCAGTCTATTTCTTATCTTTGATTAAAATGCTAGTGGGTATTGCAAGATCACTTCATAAAATTCAATCTAACTTTCTTTGGGGAGGAACTGAACTGAGGAGAAAAATACACCTAGTTAGTTAGACGGAGGTTTACTTGAGTAAGTTTCAAGGACGATTACGGGTTAGGAATTTGAGGGAGGTAAATGATTGCTTACTAAGAAAGTGGTAGTGGAGTCATGTTAGGGAGGAGAAAGCATTGTGGAAACAAGTGTTATGTAGTAAGTATGGAGGGATTGGTGGCAGATGGAGTCCATTACCAGTGGATGCAGGTTTGATGTCTATTCTATGGCAGGATGTATTATCAATGAAACTAATCCTGCTTTGAGTGAATTCTATTTCCATAATGTTAAAACAGTTATGGGTAATGGTAAAAGGATTTAGTTTTGGGTTGATAGATGGTTTAATAATCTAAGCCTTAGTGAAGTCTTTCCCAGATTGTTTTCATTGTCAACTGAGAAAGGTTGTTCACTGCTGTATTTTTTCCATAAGAAAAGAGAGGGTCGGGACTGGAAGCTAGCTTTTAGAAGGCCCCTTTTAGCTTGTGAAGAGGAGGAAGTGTCTAAGTTGAATGATTTGTTGTATAATGCACCTAATCTAAATGCAATGGTTGAAAATTCTTGTTCTTGGTTAGCCCACTCTTCTGGGTCTTTTACTGTGGCATCAGTGTGGAAAAGATTGGAATCATCCAAAGGACCTGAAAAATCAGTTACATAGAGTATTTGGAGGAATATTGCACCTCCCAAAGTGCAATTTCTAAGTTGGCTAGCTTGGAGGGGTATGATCAAATCCTCAGATCTGTTGCTCAGAATAGGAGTGTTGAATCCCAATGCTAATACACTGTGCGTGTTTTGCAAATCTGAAGAAGACACTATGAATCATGTGTTACTACATTGTCATTTGATATGGAGAGTTTGGTTTGATATTGTGAAATAGTGGAATTTGTTTTGGGTCATTCCTGGTTCAGTGGAGAAACTCCTACAGTGGTGGTCAGGTATAAAATATAAGGTTCAAGTGGAGAAAATTTGGAAGGTAGTTCCTTTAGCAACGTTGTGGTCTGTGTGGAAACTCAGGAATGAGTGTGTGCTTTTGTGTATAGATGGGAGTCAATCTAGTTGCTGCTGTAGAATTGAGGTGTATTGTTTGTCAGATGTAGCTTCAGAGTTGCTACTAGATGTAGAAGTTGTGAGTAAGTTGCTGATAGATTGATGCTGGTTGTATTCTGGGTGCTACTAGATTGAAGTTGTTTTACTCTGGATGTATAGATCTGTTTTGCCCTGGTGTTGTTCTATTTAGTCTCCTATTTTTCCTACTTCTCTGTTTTTTCAGTTTCTTGGTTGTTTGATTAAAGCTTCTGTAAAAGGGTTCATGTACTCTGTCTTGGATTAATCAACAGTTTGGATCATATTTAGGACTGCAGTTGAGAGATAGTAGCTGGTTTGGTACATTGGTCTGCCACCACTTGGTAAGTTTGGTCTGCTGATATAATTGTTGTTTTGCTGTTTTGTTGATTAGGTAACACCTGCTGCAGTTAGATGAGTTTTTATTGCAAAAAGTCTCTTTTGGACTGTCTTGCTAGCTCTATTGTATTTTTATCTGGGTTGCTAGCTCAGTTGCATTTGTATTTGTTGCTGTCAGTGTACCTGTTGTATTTGCATCTGATATAGTGTTGTCTGTGTATCTGTTGCATCCTCACCAACAGATTCATGGGTGGTGCTGTCATATGATTGTGTGGGTTGCTTAGTGCCAACCTAGTTAGGAATGGGCGGTTTCACTGTGATAGCCTTTGCATCATCCCCCTCCCTTCCTCCCTCATTTATTTATGTCTTTCTTTCTTCTTGTAAGGTTTTCTCTCATCAATAAAGTTTTTGTGTTGATCAAAAAACAAAAAAAAAAACGAAAAAAAAAGAGTAATTTAAATGCTTTACTACTAGGATTGGACAAACATCAAGTCAACTGTTCCAAATTAACCCAAGGCAACTGGACTTTAAATGGGCAATTTCAATGCAACGAGTTAATGGTTGCAAACTTCAATTGGTGAAACACAACCCAACCACATAAAATTATGAATTCTTCATATATTTTGATATATTTACCTATTATTTATATATATTATATTATTTATTTATTCAATAAATAAAGTATTGACACTTGAAATGACGTTTTTCATTTTTATAAAAAGCATAACCCTCACTTCTCATTAGTTTAAAATTTTAGTGAATTTTTTCCCTCTTTCTGCAAAATAGTATTTGTTTTGTAAAAATTATCATTTTTATTGTAAACAAAGATTTGTTCAATTCGTCAATTTAGTCCGTATCTATCCACCAATTCGTCTCACTCACTCAATAGATTTCAAAACAATGAATTCAAAAAGTAAAGTTAGTTTTTTTATTCTTTAAAAATAAAAAGTAAAGTTAGTTTTTTTATTTTTTAAAAACAAAAAGTGCGAAGGCGGTTTGACATTTCACAAATTTTGTGGTTGTAAAGACATATGTCACGGGATTAAAAAAAAAAAAAAAAAACGTGGAACTGAATTGTTGGTCTCATATTATCTGTATAAAAAATTATGTAAAAAACAAGATGTGCCAATAAGTTTGAAAAGAGATTATTTTAATTAAAAAAATATAACGTAAATAAAAAAATATTGTTTTCACTGTTTTTATTTATACACTTTGTATATTAAAAAATAAAAAAATCCAAATATATTGATTTTTTATAGTAAACATTATAATAATTTATAATCAAATATTAATTTTAATCATAATGTATATCTATATAATAAGGGAGAAATGTTTTTGAATTTATCCTAGAGACAATTGTCCTACTAGGACATTTGGATGGTCATGATTCAATTGTGTATTTAGATAGACGAATGAGATGAGCCCCTTTAACTATATATCAATTTACTTCCCCCTCAAACACTAAACTTCCTACTCACCCACGTCTCATCTCCATTCTATCTTTAAGATTACTTTGTTATTCAATCTTTATCTCCTCCTTTCTTTGTTCTCACCCACCCTATTCCCTCTTTTATCTCTCTGCTCTCCAGGCCTATTCTTCTTCTTCTGCTCTCCAGGTAAGATCACTCTGTCATAAAAGAGACCCATTCAGTTCTGTCTCTCTCTCTCTCTACTGTTGCGATCATAGTTTTGTTCTTGCTCTTCACAAGTTGCGATCATAGTTTTGTACTGAATTCGATCTCCCTCTGTCGGTATTTTCTGATTATCTCTATCGGTATTTTCTAATTTCAGTTGCTTTCAATTGTTCTTGCAATCATAGTTTCATTTACAAACTGATTCAATTGTTCGTGCGATCATAGTTTCATTTAAATGTGGTCTCTCACTCTCTCTCTCTCTCTCTCTCTCTCTACTGTGCTTCACAAGTTGCGATCATAGTTTTGTGCTGAATTCGATCTAGGGCTTTCGAAACAATGATCTTCATGATCACTCTGTTGTTTGATTGCTTTCAAAAACGATTTCATTTCAGATTTTCTGATTATCTTTTTTGATATTTTGGTTCCGCTTGAAATTTCAAATTTCACGATTTCTTTTCAAATTTTTTGATTATCATTTTTGATATTTTGGTTTCGCTTGAAATTTCAAATTTCGGCTTGAAAGGCTTGCGGAGAAAGTAGAAAACAGAACGATTTCTTTTCAGATTTTCCCTCTGTCGGTATTTTCTGATTATCTCTCTTTCATTTACAAACTGATAAATTCTTACTATCACTCTGTTCTTGCTTCCAATTGATCTCACAAACGACCTATCTATCTTTATTTCTTCATGTCAAGCTTCTTTATTTTTTATTTTCATCATTTGACTGGTCTGAATCTTTTTATATGAACAATGTGCTACAATCCTTGATTACTCTTTTCACCCCCTTCTCCCCCTTCCCCTCTTCCACTGACATGCTTTGTAATTGTTAGTCGTATTTATTCCCTTATTAAGAAGTAGGATAGTACCTTTACAGTGCTATTGTCCTAAGATTGATTGCTATGCCTACTTGACAAGTCAGAATACTTTCCATCAAGGCTTAAATTGGATTCTGCACTCTATTTTTTTTGTTCATGATTGGTGTGTCCTTTGATATCACATTGTTGATTGCTTATGCAGATAAAGGTGGTGATAAGTAATATTTTATGGATTGATGCTCATCAAGGCTTAAACATTCATTTCAAACATTCAACAATGATCTTCATGATCTTCACAAACAATCATAGTTTCATTTAATTATTGATAATTTTATATATCTCAAAGCATCTTTATAAAACATATTTTTGTAATCTGTCAATAAATAAAAATTTATTAGTGACAACATTTTTAAAATAGAAAAATTGTCAGTAAATCCAAGTTGAGGGGTGCATTAATTATTAGATCCAAGCTTTGGTCTTTGTTGTTTATAAAGACTCATAACACTTCTGAGTTGGTAAGGAAAAACATGTGATGGTAGGGATAATTTTTAACATTTTTACCCTCTATTTTGACCTAAAATTTTTTTAAAATGCATAACTTAAGTTTTACAAATCTATTTTTAACAAAATTAATATAGGTAGATTTGTCTTTCTGATATCTTTAAAATAATAAGATCAATATTGAATATGAAATTTAAAAATAAATAAATAATAGATTGATTTTTCAATTAATTAAAATAACAAAACAACATTTTTTTTTTTTGTTGAGAAAGTAAGCACTCGAAACCACTTTCGGTAATTTTGAATGGATAGATCTCACAACAAATAAATAAATAAATAAATAAATAATTGGAATAAAAACAATTGTCTAAAACGGAATAACAAGCGTAAAGTTATGAGTTATTGAGATTTTAACATTATAAGCGAATTTTTTTTGCATCTTCATATACATATTTGTTCAAATTATTTGAATCTGACCGTCTAAATTATTTTAACTTTGTCCCATATTTGAACCTATCGGTCCAAATCATTTTAACATGTTTCAATAATTTTAACCTATCTGTACAAATTATTTTAACCATGTATGCTAATATTTTTACATGTTTGTGAAATTTTTTTGAACATATTTGTTCCCATATTGTTAAATTATTTGTCCCCATATTGTTAACTTTTGTGTCCAAATTATTTTAACATATGTATGTCAATATTTTTACCTATCTGTCCAAATTTTTTGAAGTTACCTGTCCCAATATTTGAACTTATCTATCCAAATAAATTTAATATATGTGTCCAAATTATTTTAATCTATCAGTACAAATTATTTTAAGCCATGTATATTGCAACTCTTTTGAACTTATTTATCCCCATATTTAAACCGATTTGTCCAAATTATTTTAACTTATGTATGTCAATATATATTTTTTTCTATTTGTAAATTTTTTTTGAACCTATTTGTCCAAATTATTTTAACATATCTTCTCATATTCTTAACCTATCTGTCCACTTATTTTAATTAATAAATTTTTACTTACATGTTTAAATTATTTTAACTTATTTGTTTTCAAAATTGAAAAATACGTACATCAATTTGGACAGATAGAGATACCTGAAACTTCAAAAAAAAAAAACATTTGTGGGATTACATCTTTAACATGTCATAACTTTACACTTGGTAATCTATTTTGGACAAATTTTGTTTTGTTTTGTTTTGTTGTTTTTGTTTTTAGATTTATGCATATGAAACTGCGGAAGGCGATTTTGAGTGTTTACTTTCGCCAAGAAAAAAAATATATTCAATATTAGTCTTATTTGAAAGATCTTGAAAAAAAAAATTTACAGATATCAATTTTATTAAAAACAAATTTGTAAAACTCAAGTTATGAGGAGCAACTTTTAATTATTCGAAACGTTCATATTGTAAGGTCCGTTCAGTAGATCATCTATAAAAATAAAAATAAAAAATTAATTGGATATCTTTAGTCCCATGATCAGTTTTTAATTGTTTTGGAAGGCATATAGTCCCCCGTTATAGGACTTGTTGTTGGTCCTACATAGCTGCTGATTAGAACATGTTCACAATCGATTTTGTAGTGTGTTCTTATATGCCTTCCAATATGTTTGTTCCTGTTAGCCAGTGTGTTACTTCCACCAAGTAATACAGTCGATTGAGAACACACTGTATAGCCAGTTTTCTTTCTAACTATATATGCCTTCCAAAGCCACCTCAATCGATTGTATTCTTTTCATTTTGCATTATGAATTTTGGGTTGTTTGTTCCATTTTTTTTTAGAAATGTTCCATAGTATTTTTCAATGTGATGGGTTAGTTTTACTTGAGAGTTAGCATAAATCGCTGATTAAACATTTTTTTTTTGGTGGCATACGTTTATGTTTGGACTTTCTAAATGATAATGATAAATTTAAATTTAATTTCAACACTATAAAATTGAAGTCAGTTGGGAAAGAGAAGAGTTCAAATTTGGACAATTGTTGTGTTCCCATTTTAATACTCTTCATGTTGCTAGGGTTGATTTTAATTTATCATTTTAATGTGATTGTAAAATACATCATCGAACAGCCATAATTATATAACCAAACATTTCAGGTTGAAGTACAATAGTTATGGACAATATCACTATTTTCGGTCAAGTAAGTGTCTTTTTGTTTTTTTCCCTCTTTTTTCCTCTTTTTTTTCTCCCTCCATAGAAATTTAAATACCTCTCTTATAATATAAGGCCTATTTATTTATTTATTTATTTAAAACTTATCATATCTAATTTTCTTCTAATAAATGCTTTTTCCCTCATACTTTATAGGTGGATGAAGACTTACGCCGAATGGTAATATCAAGAAAGAAATGATTTTTTTTCTTATTTATATGTACAAAATTTTATTTATCACTCTAAAGTTTTTGTATATATAGATTCAATTTTTTCAAGAAAGAAATGTTAATGTTGTTGTCCGCGATGAGCGTGACCTTAATACTATTCGCATTCGTGAGGTAAGCCCACAAGTAACTTATATTCGCATGCATTTTCTTATCATTTTAAAAACATATTTGAATTATATATTCTACTTATTTTTTATGGGGAAAGGAAAAGGAAAAACACAAAGCAATATCAAAGGAGACAGAAAAGGCTATCCCTTCTGGCAAAGAAAATGAACATGCAAATCTCGTAGTATGGTTTCTCAACATTTTTAAAAAGTTTGTTTTTCGAATATTTATTATTATTTTTTTTATATAGATTTTTGTTAGAATTGCATAGTGTCATATACTCTTTTTTATGTATATTTTTATGAGTTATTGTTTTTAAAATATTTATTCAATTGTTTTGACTGATTGTAAAATATTTTTCTAAACCACGTTAAAGTAAACATTTGTACAACATGTTAATGCATTTGTTTGAACATTAATTTGAACACATGTTGTAGTTACAACATATCATAATAAACATATAAGAGAAGAAAACGAAAAATGAAATGAAGTTTTTAATTATAGAATATAGATTTTTTTTTAATTTTAATTTTACTTAATATAACGGAAAGACCACGAAGAACGAAGAGGGAAGCGGAAATTAGAAAACATTACACACTAATATTCACATTGTATGTACTCAATGATCTAATATTTATCTTTTCAACATAGGACAAAAAAGATGAGTGTAATTAGCAACATGAGTGTGGTCTCTAAAAAAAATAATAAAGCCACGCAGAATTATAGGAGGTGTATGGGAGGTTGGTTAATTTAGTAAGTTATTTTAATTTTTTGGTTACTTTAGTAGGTTAAAATAATTATGTTTAGCAAGATTGTTCAATTTTTTAATAATTAGATATGATGTGTATGAGAAAAAAAAAATGTAAAATGATTAAATACATTTTTAACTTATTTTTTCTTTTAATATTATTTTAATCAAAAAATATTTAAATACATACGACTCAAAAAAATGTTTGAGGTGACATTGTTTAAATACATTATAGATATATATAGATTTTTTTTGATAAATACACTAAAGTTTATATATGATTCAACTCAAACCACATTTTAAAATTTAAAAAATGTGTTAACATACGGCGATTTTAAATTCTATACTTTATTTAGATGGTGAAATTTTATAAAAAATTCAAATATGAATCAATGTTTTAACTTAAACTTTTAGCAATGAATTTGATAAATTACATTTTAATTTAAACGAACCACCATCGTACGATACCTGCTGAAGTCATGGCCGACAGTGGTGTTGCTGTAGATGGTGGAGGAAGTCTTATGTGTGAAGTTTTATATTGCAGTGAAATTATTATCATCTTGAATTGATTTAGTATAATTGATTTCTGTAGCAATGAAATTATTATCATTTTGAATTAATTTTTTTTGTAAAGGATGTGATACCAATATTAATAATTTATGTTAATTGATTTTTGTAGAATATGTGTACCAATATTATTTACACTGTGCCTTTAGGCACTGGTATACACTAGATGTATAGTGTCTTTTTGGCATTTGGTGAAATTCCATGAGTTTTTTTCCTCCCTTTTTAAATTTTATCAATACACACATTGGTTCTTATGTGATTAACAACTCAACTAAGCGAAGAAGAAAAGTTAGTTAAACTTTTGAGAACAAATACATGATAAAAGGGAAGCAAGAGATGGGACAATCTTCACATTTTATGCACCTAATTATATAATATTCTCATTTTAGGAATACAATGATAATGTGTTATCAAAAGCTGCATTGGCTCAACGTGCACGGCGAGAATATGAAAAAAAATCAAAACTCATGTTCTGCATACCAATTAGGACAACGCCTGCAACGAGAACGAGAGAGGTCAAATGAATGTATTAACCCAAGACAACCTTCTATAACACCCAATTGGTAAACAACTCAGTTTAATTCTTGAAATATATACTCTTACTATTACCACTTTATTATACAGATTTTAATTTATTCACAATCCATTTTTGTAGGCCTGCTCCTACAACCCCATCTAGAAATGTTGGTGTGGTCATCCGTGATGAACACGACCTTAATGTTATTTGTGTTCGTGCGGTAAGTACAAAATCAAGTAAAACATTGTATGTATTTTTATTTATATAAGATTTTTTTAAATCTTTTGAATATTTTATTTATATTTGTTAGGTAAAAGAAAAAGAAAAGGTCAACCCAATGTTTAAGGGAAAAGAAAAGGTGACTCCTTCTGACAAGAGAATGACAAATGCATGTCAAGTGGTATATATTCCTTTTAAAAACTATGAAGCAAAACTATGTGAATTTGTTGCTTTATGTTTCTGCCCGTAGAATGATTGTAATATATTTTCCTATAATTTGCTATTATTTATATGTGTTTTCCAAATTTATTTATTTTTATTTAGCATAGATACATGTGCATTTATAATGTAACATATGAAAAGAATAAGAAAAAAAAAATGAAGAAATAAAGACAAACTATGTAATGAAAGAATAAATTAAATATGATAGATTTTTATTTCTTCTTTATTTTTTTTTGATAAAAAACAAAATGCATAAAGAAAGAAATAAATATAGATAACACTATTAAATGTATAAAACAAATAAAATACAAAACAAAATTAAGAGAAACAAAATAAACAAGAAGATATTTCATGCTAAGGACAAAATATTCATATATTTTGCACCAATGACAAAATATTTTCATTTTAGGCACAAAATGATAATGTAATATCAAAAGCTGCATTGGCCCAACGTGCACGACGAGAGCGTGAAAAAAATGAAAAGTCATACTTTCAATGCTTGCAACGAGAACAAGAGGGATCAGAATAATGTATTCAACCAATACAACCTTCTTTAGCACCAAATCGTCGCAATCACGCTTGCCTGGAATAGGAAACAATAACTGAAGATTCTCATTCGACACAAAAACGAACAATGGTTGCCCATTATTCTACATGTTCATTTTCTATGCCAAGCACATCTTTACCTCCACAAAGGAATCGGCAAACTACTATGTCTAATGTTGAAATACATATTCTTACCATTTTGTTTTATAGAATTTTATTTATACACAAATATTCGTAGGTCTACTTCTATAAATCAATTTCTTCAAGAAGATCTATGTACTGATGATGAATTAGAAGATATGCCTATGAGTACATCAATTGATACCCGAGCACATAACAATTCTTGCTGCCATTATCTTGGCAAGATGGACGTATTATGTCTTTATTGTTCAGCCTTACATTGGATGGATGAAAAATTGACCAAATCATCTATAAAGCGTCCCTTATTCGGAACTTGCTGTTTGGAAGGGAAGATTAGGCTACCTTTACTTATTACACCTCCTCTATCACTTCAAGCGTTGTATGATGGGAATAATGATCAATCAAAATCCTTTCGAAGTTATACCCGATTATACAATGCAGCCAATGCTTTTACGAGTCTTGGTGCTACATTGGATCCTAGAGTACTCAATGGAAGGGGTCCTACATCATTCACAATTCATGGGGAATTACGACATCGAACAGGATCACTACAACCACAACCAGGGCAGGATGCGAGTTATGCTCAACTGTATATCTATGACCCTGATTCAGCGTTAGAAATTCGTAATCGTAGAAATCCTAATTTGAGAAGGGATGTGCTCAAAACTATTCAGGATAGTTTGTTGCAAGTCAATGCATTTGTAGCTACATTTCGCTAGGCTCATGCCATTTTACATCAATTAGACGCGGCATGACACAATCTGCCTGCTCATCTTCATTACAATTCAACAACTGATCAACGTCGGTATAACTTACCAACTGCAGATGAGATTGCAATTGTAATACCAAGTGATGGAACAGAGGTAAGTGGAATGAGAGATATTATCCTACATTTCCAAGGAAATAATGAGTTGATGCAAATTAATGAATATCACCCAGCATACTTGCCATTACATTATGTTCTATTATTTCCATATGGTGAGCTTGGATGATAACCTGAGTTGAAATTGTGGAACATTAAATATGATCGACCTTCAACTGATCGACTTACTCAAATGGATTTTTATAGTTATCGTTTGTTTGAACGACCCACAGAGTATTCAACTATTTTGAGAGGTGGGAAACTATTTCAAGAGTTTTTGGTAGATGCTTGGGCCACAACTGAGCAAAATCGATTGACATACTACAAGCTTAATCAAGGAAAACTTTGCGTTGAGCTTTACCAAGAGTTGTCAGATATTGATCAAGATTATGTACGACTTGGTCAAATTGGTCAAATGTTTGTTTTGCCATCTTCATTTACTGGTAGTCCTAGACATATGTTTGAAATCTTTTAAGATTCAATGGCTATCACGCGATACAACCAACACCCATATATTTTTCTTACCATGACTGCAAATCCTAATTGGTCAGAAATTACTTCAACATTATTATCACATCAAAAACCTATTAATTGTCCTGATTTAATTGCCCGTGTTTTTGAGTTGAAGAGAAAATGTTTGATGAAGGAGATAGAAACAAATAAAGTGTTTGGAAATAAAGTTGCACATGTTTTTACAATTGAATTTAAAAAACGAGGCCTCCCCCATATGCATGCACTTTTATTTCTTAAGGGTCCAGACAAAATTCGGACATGTGCTCAAGTAGACAAATTGGTCTGTGCAGAATTTCCAGACCCAAAAAATGATCTTATGCTTTTTGAAACTGTCAAATGTTGTATGGTACATGGACCATGTGGTGCTCGAAATCCGCATGCACCATGTATGGAAAATGGTAGATGTAGTAAGAGATACCCTTGAGCTTTCACAGAAACAACAACTATAGATCAAGATGGATACCCTATCTATCGTCGTCGCAATAATGGCCAAGTACATACTGTGAGGGGGCAAGAAGTTGAAAACAGGAATGTCGTACCATACAATGCATATCTTTCTAAACTTTTCAACTGTCATATAAGTGTGGAAGTTTGTGCCGGAATGAGATGTGTCTAGTATATACATAAGTACATTTACAAGGGCTATGATCGTATAACGATGGTGTTGGGATCGATAAATGAGATTCAACAATATCTCGATGCAAGGTATATTGGACCTCCAGAAGCTGCTTGGCGAATATTTGGTCATCCTTTGCATGCAGAGATACTAACAGTTGTACGATTGGCACTTCATTTACCTGGAATGCATCGCGTTGTTTTTAACCCAGAAGAGTCATTAGAAATGATTCAATCTAGAGCTAGTCAACAAATGTCAACTCTTACTGGCTTCTTTGCATATTGTGCTGCCAGTGAAGATGAATGTCCATTCACTTATCAAGAATTTCTACAGCATTTTGTATGGCTCAAGTTAGAAAAGAGATGGAAATCAAGAGAAAGAGGATATGCAATTGGTAGAATGTACTTTGCCAGTCCTAATTGTGGTGAAAGATTTTATCTGCGTTTTTTACTAACTGTTGTCAAAGGACCAAAGTCGTTTTGGTCTTTATGCACGGTCGATAATGTTGTGCATGATACATTTAAATTAACATGTGTTGCAAGGGGGCTTTTAGAAGATGATGAAGAATGGATATAATGCTTGAAAAAGGCTATAGTTATGAAAACTGGATACCAATTGAGGAGATTGTTTAGTATTATTCTCACCCAGTGCTCTCCACTAAATCCATGTGCATTATGGAATCAATTCTCAATGCATATATGTGATGATATTGCACATAAGATTCGTACATTGTTTTCCATTTCTAACCCAACTGAGGCTCAAATTGAAGATTATGGTCTCCATCTTTTAAATCAAATGCTTCATGAATCAGGTAAATGTTTAATTGACTTCCTACCCATGCCACAACCTACTGCAAATTGGAGTGCAGTAGTTGGTAATCAATTGATATTCGAACATCAACAACTACAGAATGAGGCACAACAGAAAGATCCACAAATTACTATTGATTGTCTCAACAATGGACAACGGAATGTTTATAGCACAATCACTTCTTCAATTTTTCAAAATAAAGGAACTGTTTTCTTTCTTAATGGGGGTGCTGGAACAGGGAAAACATTTTTGTACAATACGATTGCATTAAAATGTCACAGCCTTGGACATATCGTTGTTATTGTGGCTTCATCTGGAATTGCATCATTGTTATTGATAGGAGGTTGCACTGCACATTCAACATTTTCCATTCCGTTAGATGTCTTGGAAAATTCACTTTGTGGGTTTTCCAAACAATCATTACAAGCTGAGTTGTTTAGAGAAACAAAACTCATAATTTGAGATGAAGTTCCTATGCAACATAAACATTGTGTTGAGGCAGTTGATCGTACATTGAGGGATATTCGTGATAGTGAAAAGCCATTTGGGGGTATTACTGTTGTTCTTGGTGAAGACTTTCGACAAATCTTACCAGTTATACCCAAAGGAATTCGTGAGCAAATTGTGAATGCTTCATTAAGACACTCTGTTATATGGAAGCATATACATATCTTAACTTTGGATTTGAATATGTGCTTGAATCATGGAGACCATGAAAATGCTATTTTTGCAAATTTCTTGATGGAGGTAACACTACTTTAACCTTTTTCTTTATTATATAGATTATTTTAAATTAATAAATTGTGTTTACACTCATATTTTTTTTAATTGATTTCACTTTTTTTAGATTGGGACTAATCCTCAAGAAATCATCAACCTTCCATCAACAATACATAAATGTCAAGATTTGAATGAATTACTCTTTACAGTTTACCCACAGTTGAATATGATAAAGATGTCGACCTCAACATTTTTAACTGAACGCACCATTCTATCTGCGCGTAACGATGATGTCAATGACATTAATACTACTGCGTTGAATATCTTTCCAGGGAGATTATATACTTATTTTGCAGCAGATAAAATGTTTGAAGATAATGAAATTGATCCTACCATTACAAATAGATATCCTAATGAATATTTAAATTCATTGGATCCTCCCAGGCTACCAACTTTTAAGTTAGAGTTGAAAGTGGGTTGTCCTATAATATTGTTAAGAAATATTGCACCGAAAAATGGACTATGTAATGGTACAAGATTGATGGTTACTAGGTGCAACACTCGCATAATTGGAGCTCAAATTTTAACTGGAGAAAAGTTTGGCAATTTGGCATTCATACCAAGGATATCTTTGACACCATCTTCTTCAGAAATGCCTTTCCAAATGACAAGACGTCAATTTCCAGTCCGATTAGCATATGCCTTGACCATTAATAAATCTCAAGGACAATCTGTGAAATTTGTTGGGGTTGATTTGCGCATACTAGTGTTTAGCCATGGCCAATTATATGTGGCATTGTCCAGATGTACATCCTTTGATCGTATAAGTATTCTCCTCCCTAAAGATAGTTTGGATTCTACTACAAATATTGTTTATCCTGAAGCATTGTTGTAGTGTTCCATGTTCATTAAATCATGTTTTATCAAAAGGTAACCATGTAGATTTATTTCTATTGATTATATATATAGATTTTTTTTATAAAATTTCAATCTAATAATAATTGGAAATATGGATTTTTTTAGGATTGGATCGAAAAATTTATGGAGCTTAAAAGGAGAAATACAACTGGCTTGCTTCGATGGGGATGTAATAAGGTAATTTCAATCTCAAAGTATTTTGATATGTATATTTCCAACAGATATATCAATCTATATTTTTTTTTTTGTTTCCACAAATTACCAGATTGTTGTGCACGTTCCTCATTGGGGATACATACAAGTTGATACAAAGACTTTTTCAAAAGTAATGAGGAGGAAGTTTGGGCAAACACATGTTTGAAGACATGTTATTGACACATCTTCTGTAAAGCATACATATTCTGGAAAGCTTAAACCCACCCTTTTTTTTTATAAAGTTTTAACTCACTCTTTTGGTGTATGACAATATAATGTTTGTTTTTCTTATGTAGTTAGAATTTGATTGGCAGCAGTAACACTAACTGGTGTGCATTTTAATTTTAATTTCTTTTAAATTGTAGAGTACTGGCTGGTGTGCATTATTTGATATATATTTATTTTTTTAATATTTGATTTGTTTGGAATTGTAGAGTGTAGTCTATTAAATATATTTTTATAATTGCATTTTAATCTTAAATTTTAATTGTGTTGTGATTACAATTATATTATAATCCTAACATTATTTACACCATACCTTCAGGCAGGGGCATACGCTAGTCATATAATATATTTATATTCAAAAGACAGGTAAAAGAAAACAACAAACGGAAACAAACAAAATCTAAACTTTACGAACCAGTATTAGTAGTTACAAACCCGCAAAAAAGAATATTCGAAAGTAAGGTTATTTATTTATTTATTTTATTTTCGTCATAACTCTTTTGACTCTATTTCTTTGTTTTCTGAGCATGCACTTTGCTTTTTTGAATCATGTGCATTCTCTTCCTTTTAAGTGGGTCTATAGCAATTGTAAATTAGGGTATGGGATAAATTGTTCTTTTGTTGCTCTTATCCCCAAAAAAGACAATCCAACCTCTTTTTTTGATTACAGATCCATTAGTTTGATAAATTCCCCATATAAGGTGTTGTCCAAAGTTTTGGCTAATCGAATGAAACAAGTCGTGCCTACTATGATTGATAAGGCTCAATCAATTTTTGTAGGGAAAAGAAACATTATAGATGAAGTGCTTATAGCTAATGAGGTGGTGGATTGGTGGAAAGCATAAAAAAAGAATGATATTATTCTCAAAATGGACTTTCAAAAAGCATATGATACTGTTAACTGAAATTGTTTGCTGCAGATGTTCGCTAATTTTGGTTTTGGTTCACGATGGATGAAGGAATGTATACAATCTACTAGAATTTCCATCTTAGTAAATGGCTCATTGACAGTCGAATTATGTCCGCAAAAAGGGTTAAGACAGGGTGATCATCTTTCCCCTTTCTTGTTCAACATTGTTGCTGAAGGCTTGAATCTCTTGTTGTCAAGAGCTAAGGAATTGAGGATTATAAAATGGGTGGTAGTGGGTTCTAGTGAGGTCAACGTATCCCATCTTCAGTTTGCGGATGACACTATCATATTTTGTGAGGCTAAGTGGGCTGAGATTGTGGCTATCAAACGAATTTTAAGATGTTTTGAAATGGTCTTAGGGTTGAAGATAAATTATTATAAAAGTATGATCTGTGGGGTGGGAGTTGATAATGGGTTAGTTGAGGAGTTTGCAAACATACTTAACTGTCGGAGTCATAAATTACCTTTGAAGTACCTTAGGTTGCCACTTGGATCCAACCCAAGTCGGAAACAAACATGGCAGCAGTAGACACCCAATTTTTGACTGTCCTCAAGATTTGGATGTCCTTGTAGGTACATCCGGTGACAAGTTTGGTTGCTCGTCGAGTACTCGAATGTCGCGGCGGAACGCCACAGGTTTGAGCTTTTCAAACCCTGCATCTTTTCTGCCTTATTTTAGGACCATGTGTTGGTCCTTTTAGTATGCTTCTTGAAGTGCATTGCCGGCCATGCATTTATTCCTGCCGGCCATTGATGAGGCTTGGCGGCCATCAATGAGCCACTGCCGGCCACCACTGATGGCCAGCCGGCCACCAATGCATCAGTAGATATTTTTGCAGATATTTTGATAGCTGTTTGCACAGATGAGCCCATCTGCTTGCACGTGGATGGTTGGATCTTGACAAGAAGTCTTTGTATCTTCTATATATAGAGCTCATCTATATGCATGCAAGGGGTTACAAAAAATTGGCTGAGCAATTTTCTTCTCTATATATATATATATTTTGTGCTTGAAAGTGTGCTTTCTCTACATATTTACACTAACATTCTTAGCCTAACACCTTCACCTTAGAGTTGGGGTTCTTGGAGGCCTTGTTTGAGCTCTTTGAAGTAGTTTTGGCTCAGAAGTTTGGCTGTTTTCCTGCTGTTTTAGTGCTGGGCTTCAAGGGTAAGAATCTACCTCTTTTAAGCTTTGTTCTAGTTCATTGCTTGGCCACCTTTGTATGATTCTTTGAAGCTGGTTTTAGCCACTAAAAAGTTCTATTTTTAAGGTCTCAAAATGATGGTTTAAGCCTTGTGTGGTTAGGGGGTGGTTTTCCTCCCTTGGCTCTTTGGCTTGTAAAGCCTTGTAGCCACCTTCCTAAACTTTTGAAACCCCCTTTGTTTGCCCTTTCTACCACTGAAACTCAGAGGTTTTTCAGTGGTAGGAACTTGGTCTTGAGTTCCAAAATAGGAGGGGGTGGCCTCCCCTTCTTGTGTTTTGTTTGCATGTGTTGTTGGCCTAACATATGAGCATGTATTTCTATCTTTTTGTGCCTTAGTTCAAGCATGTTTTTGGCCTTATTTCAACATGTTATAACTCTGTTTTTGGGTGTTTGGGTCACTTCTTGCTTGCTTCTTGCACTTGTAGTGCAATCATGCTTACTAGCCTAACATATTTGATGTTTTAGCCTATTATTCTAGGATGTGTTGGCTCCACTCCAGTATGTTTTTGGCCTTGATTTGACATGCTTAGACTCTGTTTTGATGGTCTTGGTCCTTTGAGACTTGCTTTGTATAGCTATAGTGTAGTTAGCTTCACTAGCCTTGTGTTTTGAGGCCCTTAGCATGCTTTGCTTGCGATGTTTGCATGATATATCATCATTTAGCATGTGATTTCAGAGCATATTCCTTTGTCACACTCTCACAAATGGCACTTCTTCATTGAGTTTGAGGGTTGTACCTTTGCCTTGCTTGTGAGCCAATGAGTGTGCATGTTTCCCTAGTCTTTTAAGCTTCAATCTCAGCATGATTTAGCCTTTGTTTTGGCATGCTTCGACTTTGTTTTGAGTTGGTTTGGCCCTTTGAGGCTTCTGTTGTAAGGTTATGGTGCAACCCCTTTCATTAGCTTAATGAGTTAAGCCTTTACACATGCATTTCATAGGTTGTTTGCATGCGTTTAAGCCATTTAGCATATTGTTCCAGTGCTGAAATATATGTCATTGCACTCCATTGTTTCAATCTTTTATTCGCTTTGAAAGTGGTTTTGAGCCTCTTGTTGGCTTGAGCATGAATTTGAGGCATTCATGCCAAATGGTTTTAATCCTCCCTTAAGGGTTTCCACTAACCAATAGTGTGATATCTCTTTCATGCTCAAGGCACTTGAAGCTTAGGCTATCCTTCCAATTAGAGGACAATCATTAGACTTTACCAGTTAATGAATGGCTCGGTAATGTAAAATGTGTAAACAAGAATTGAGCAAAGTAAAACTTCTGCAAGATAAGCATATGGGTGTTGCATTGCATGTGTTTGGATTAGACGTTAATCCAAACACGAGATATGTGAGACGTTTCATACTTATAGTGATAAGACGTGTCACGTTTCTTGGTCTTTATTGCCTTTGATCTCTCATGATAAGGTAATGGATTTGTGTCTTTGTTTTGTGCATTTATTGAATGAGTACAAGTTGGATCCTTGGCCATCATGCGTTGAAAATGCTTGATTGATGGCCTTAGACCCAATGGTGCCACTCCTTTGATGTTTTGAGATGATAAGGAGTGGCATAGTACAAACATGTCCCTGGAAAAACTCTCCATTTTCCTCTGTTTTGTGCTCTGTTACAGTTTGGTGTTTCAGCACACCAGTGGTCGGCAGTTCCTCACTGATGGCTGGCAGTGCTTCACCCTTGGCCGGCAGGGGCACACTTTTGGCCGACAGGTGGCCGACAGCCACCATTCATGGCCGACAGGCCACTGGTGCACAGCATTGATTTGGTAAGGTTTAGCAACAAGTTCTAGGAGAAACCCTGCAAATAGAGCCTCTAAAGAGCAAACCAGAGAGCTTTTCGGGACAGAAGCCGAGGCATGCATCTTCTAGTTTCCAAACATAGCTGAGGCAGCATGGTTACTTTACTTGTTAGTTAGAATGGTTTTGTAATTTAATTAATTAGTGTGCTAATTATTTAAATGTTGTAACAATTAAGTAGTTTAGATTAGCTACTTCTTTATTTTGTGATGTAATAATTAGTAAGTAGTATACTAGTTATATGTTTGGTTTGTGATAATTAGTCTAATTAGTTTAATTAGATTAGTTGGTTAGCTTAGCTTAGCTTAGCTTAGATTAGCTTAGCTCTTATTCCTTCGGACCCTCCTTCGCGAGGGCGTAATGTTGTAATAAGTGTGCGTGAGTGTGTGAATGTCTTCCAACCCCACGTCTTTCTCTCTTTTATTTAACCGCTTTCGATGGTTAGTTTAGGGCACGTTTCAATTAGCATACCTTATGCTTGCATGTGTGCATTCATTCATTTGTATTGTATGCACCGGGCTCGGCACATTATTCAAACTGCATTGTACTTCATTACTTATTTGAATACATATATCAAAATTGTTGCATTCATATGACATCTTAGATAGCTGAGCCTATTCAGTTGCATTATTGCATGTGTTGCATTAGGCAATTTACATAGTTAGGATCATGCATATTTCTAACTAACTTTTGTTTTGGCTTGGAGTACACTGTAAGTGTTTACGCTTTAGCATACTTGCATGTGTGTTAGTGATTGTCATGATAGCATGCTTTCCATGAGGCTATGTGCTTAATTGATTAACTACATGAATGCTTGTGGATGAAGGCTTTATTACTTGAATTGGAATAATTCGACAAATGTGAGTTTTAAAGCCCACTTTGTTGTGGCAAATCATGTTTTTAAGCCCATCGTTGTTTAATGGAAAATCCGCGCTTTAGCCCACTTGAGGGTGGCAACTCCAAACCATTTTCGAAAACGAACATGAGTTATTTTGTTCTAATTCTTGCGATTTAGTCTATACTTGTATGTTGTGCGCATCACATAGTAATGTTAGCTAATAATCAGAATAAGAACACATATGTTTATAAACCAACATATCATGATTAGTAGAGGCCGATCTTTTGATCGAGTGAGCAGGGGTGCTCATTTCAGGACCTTCCTCTCTCGTACCCAAGTTCCCGAGCCGAGGCAACTTTGGTGATGACGGACACATGGCCTCAGGCACGAGTCAGGGTTTCCTAAATTTTTCCAAAACAAAATATTTAGGTGGCGACTCTATAATCTGGCAAGCAGTCTAATTTTGGCATTATTTGATTTAAAATCTGATTTTCCAAAATGATTTGCCAGATTGGACTCTTTTGTGATTTATCAGTCTTACATTGCACTTTGTGAGATTAGATTCAGAATTGTGACAGGAGTCCGAACTGTAGGACCAATTTGAGCCTCTCCGAAAGGGGGTACTGTAGACACCCCATTTTTGATCGACCTTAAGACTCAGACGTCATCGATTGAGCGCTCGGTGATTGCGCATGTTGTGCTCGTTTCGAGGTTTCGGAGTTTTCGGCTAAATGCCTTGCCTCCGGGCCTCTGAACTCTTCGTGTTTTGGCTCGGTTTGCGGACCAAGCCTTGTTTTCCTTGTCTGAGGGAGGGAGAGGTCTTGTAGACTACTCTTTTGTGGTCGTAAACCACTTTTCTCGTTTGGAGACTAGTTTCCGGTTTTCGAAGCCTTCGGCCGCACGCTTGTCTCGGGACCGCTTAACGTTCTCCGTTTGGCGTGGTTTTTGAACCACACCTTGTTGCCTCTGCCTAGAGGGACACTGTGGTCCAGGAGACCACTTTTGATGCCCGTAGACCAGTTTTCAAGGTTCCTGGCTGCGCGCCTTGACTCCCGAACTTTCGTCGTGCATCATTTTCGGTTTGTTTTTGGTACAAACCTTGTTTACAAGGGTGGGAGACCAGTTCTTCCCCTTGGAGACCACTTTTCTTCCTGCCAGCTAGTTTTCTGGTCGGGAAATTGGTTTTCTTGGTCTTTGGGCCATCTTTTCTGGTCGGCCACCACACCTTTAGCTTTCTTTCATGCTGCTGACCATCTCCCACCATGGCCGACCAGTTTGCTTTTTAGGAGACTGCTTGTGGTGGTCGGCCGACCACTTCAAGTGGTCGGCTGCTTTTCATCACCTTTTTGGATATATTTTTATCCAGCTCGCATAGCTGGAATGCACCAAAACCATCTTCCATACACGTGTATGGAGGGATGGCCTTGGACCCTTAGCTTCCTCAACAAGCTTGAGCCTTGGTTCTCTATATAAGAGAACCTCCTCCTCCCTCTTCTAGGTTCAGATTTTTGGCCTTAAGCTATAGATATACATCTTTGTATCTATCTTGCTCTTACTCTTCATTTTTGTGTTCAAAAGTGCATATTCTTCATACTATTGCACACAAACACACAAACACACACTCAAACACCATCCTTTTGTTGCTGAGGCTTCTTGAGGTTTGTTTTGGAGTTTTTGGATTGGTTTGAGCTCAAAGAAGTTGCTGGAGTTGCTGCTTTGAAGGCGTTCTTCAGGGGTGAGCTTCTAACCCTTAAAACCCTTGTTTTGGTTTAAGCTTTTGGACCTATTTGCATGGTGTTTTAGACTTAACTTCCTATGGAAAAATTTTCTATTTTTCAGTCCTTAAAATGTTTGTTTAAGGTCACTTTTGTGTTAGGGGTGGTCTGCCCCCTTTTAGGCCTTGTTTGGCCTTGTTCTTGTGCCTTCTTTTTAAGCTATTGGGACCACCTTGTTTTGGCCTTCTCACCATTGAAACTCAGAGGAATTTCAGTGGTGGAAATGTTGTTTTAAGGTCCCAAATAGGAGAGGGTCATCCCCTCTCCTTGTGTTTTGAATACTTGCTTTGAATGCCTCATGTGTGAGCATGTTTATTAAGCTTGTGTTGGTCATATCTTAGCATGTATTTGGCCTTGTTTTGACATGGTATACCATTGTTTTTACTTGGTTTTGTCATCCCTTGCATGCCTTATACACTTGTAGTGTATTTCTCACAAACTAGTCTTGTATGCTTCATGAAGTAGCATGTCTTTCTAGCTTGTTTTGAGTCCATCTTAGCATGTTCTTGGTGTTGTTTTTCCATGATATACCTCTGTTAAGGTTTGGTTTGATAGCCCCTAGCATGCTCCATACACTTGTAGTGTAATTCCATGAACTAGCCTAATGTGTATCATGCTTTTGATCATCATTCTAGCATGCTTTTGGCTTAACTCTAAGAAGCTTTTGTCCATGTTTTAGCATGCTCTAGCTCTGATTTATGTTTCTTTGGTCATGCATGCCATGCTTTGTATAACTATAATGCATTCTAGCTTGTTAGCTTTATGTATCAAGTCCACTAGCATGCATTGCTTGGCCTATTTGAATGATTTGGCATCATTTGGTATGAGATTTCAGTGCATGTTTCATGGTCAGACACTTGCATCTTTCACTTATTCAACACGTTGGAAGGTTTGCCCTTTATGCCTTAAACATGAATCATTGCGTATGCCTTCATGCCTAAGCTTGCAAGCTATCATTTCAGTGTGTATTTGGGGTTATTTTGCCATGATATAACTCTGATTTTTGTTGGTGAAGCCATCTCATGCTTGGTCTTGATAGGTGTAGTGTAATCCACCTTATTTGCCTTGCATACATCATGCCTTATGCCCTTCATGCTAGCTTATTTTGGCTTCCTTCTATGCATGTTTTAGATTCATTTTGACATGTTCTAGGACTGTTTTGGGTTGCCTTTGTCATATGCTTCATGTTTTTCATAGTTGTAATGCAAGTGCCTATGCTAGTTTCAAGCTTTGGGTACCATAGCATGCTTCATTTGTGTTGTGTACATGATTTGGTATCATTTACCATGACATTTCAGAGCATACAGACTTGCCATGTTCCCACTTCATTCACTCTTCAAGTGCCTTTGAGTGTTATGCATTATTGCCTTGTTTGTGGCCTAGCATGTATGCCATCTTGCCTAGGTCCTTGAGCCCTCATCTCAGCATATTTTGGTCTTTGTTTAGACCTATTTAAGCTCTGTCCATGATTGGTTCATGCATTTGTGCCATGTATTGCATGCCCCCTTTGTAGTCCTTTTTGATAACTTTAATGCTTAAGGACCTTTGCATGCTATATTTGTGTTGTTTGAATGATTTGGCATCATTTCTTACTTCATTTCAGTGCATTGAGTGTTGTTACACTTCCACATTTGTCACTTCTTGAGCACTTTTTAGAGTTGTGCTCTTATGCCTTGTTGATGGGCCATTGCATTGAGCATGCATTGTCTTGCTTTTGTGCCTTCATTTCTTAGCATCATGGCCACTGATTTGGGCATGGCTGAGGTCTGTCCATTTTGGTTTAAGTCCATCGAGCATGTTATGTGAATGTTGTTATATTGCACCATGTTGTTGCATGCTTATGTTACCTCGCATTGTGTATGCCATGTTACATTACATCGAGCATGTTTGTTTACATGTTCTTAGCATTGAGTATGCCATCCTCTTCATAACATTGTGCATGCCATGTTGTTTGCATTGTGTATGCCATGTTGTTCTTAGCATTGTGCATTGTGCATGCCATTAGCCTTTTTAGGTTGTTCATGTTACATTGCATGTTTGCATGCTTAAGTTGCATTGTTGTTGTTGCATTTTTTTGGATTAGGTGTTAATCTAAACACGAGAAACGAGGGACGTTTCATACTTGAAGTGATGAAACGTGCCTCAATTCTCGGTCGCCAACGGTCTTGATCATACATGATAGAATTCAAGGCATTATGTGTTTATGTGTGCATTCATTTTACATCGAATTGTGCAATTTGGCTCCTCGGCCATCATGCATTGAGATGCGTGATTGGTGGCCCGAGGGTCGAGAACCACACTCCCTTGAGCTTATGAAATGATAGGGAGGGTGGTTGTGCACACATATCTTGCAAATACATTGCAATGCCCCTTCTTGCTCTCTATTGCAGCAAACTGGTGAAGTGCAGCAAAAACTGGCTGGCCAGCCAGAAAAACTAGCTGGCCGACCACTTTTTCTGGTCTGCAGCAACAAAAAGTGGTTGGCTAGTGGCTGGAAACATCAACAACTGGTCGGTAGCCCTCCCACAGGTCCCCAAGGTGAGTTGGAAGCTTTCTGGAGCTTGGTGCAAGGTTCTGAGGACAGTTACAAACAGAGGCAAATCAGGGCATCGCGATAGATTTCCGAACGAGGCGACCGAGAATGCATGCACTCTTCTCCCTCTGAGGACATTGCTTTACTGCTTTACTTAGCTAATTTGCTTAGCTAGTTTATGCTTTGGATTATGTACTTGAGTAGTTAATGCGTTTAGCTGCTTAATTGTTTTGTAATAGTTAGTTAACTAGGATTAGTTAATTAGCTTGTTTTGTAATAATTAGTTTAATTAGCTTAGATTAGCTAGTTAGCTTCTTATTCGGACCCTCCGTCGAGAGGGCCAACTGTTGTAATAAGCGTGCGTGTGTGTGATGCATGTCTTCCAACCCCATTTCTTTCTTCCTTTTACTTAACCGCTTACGATGGTTAGTTTTAGGGCATGTTTCGATTAGCATACCTTATGCTTGCATGTGTGCATCCATTCATCTGTTTTGCATGCACCGGGCTCGGCACATCATACTAACTGCATTATATTTCAATTCCAAGTTGAATACATGTATCGAATTGTCGCATTCATATGCCATTCTTAGAATAGCCGAGCCTATCTTAGCTGCATTTTTGCATGTGTTGCATTAGCCATCTTAACATGAACTAGGATCATGCATGATTTCTAACTAGTTCTCTGTTTTGGCTCAGAGTACAGTGTGAGTGTTTACGCTTTAGCATACTGCATGTGTGTTAATGTTGCCATGAAAGCATGCTTGCCATGAGGCTAACTACTTATTTGATATAACTGGATGAATGCCTGTGGGTGAAGGTTGGATTGCTTGAATTGGAACAATTCATCAAATTCCCGATTTAGCCTACTTGCGAGTAGCAAACTTCAAATCATTTTCACAAACGAACATGCAATGTTTTGTTCCAAATTAGGCGATCTAGTCTATACTTGTATGCTGCGCGCATCACATACTAATTCTAGGTTAATAACCGGAATAAGAACACATGTGTTTTCAAAAACAAAATATCATGCTTAGTACAGGCCGATCTTTGATCGGGCGAGCGGGGGTGCTCATTACATGACCTTCCCCTCTCATACCCAAGTTATCGAGCCGAGGCAACTTTGGTGATGATGGACACGTGGCCTTAGGCACGAGTCAGGGTTTCCTAAATTTTCCCCAAAATAAAATATTTAGGTGGCGACTTTGTATCTGGCAAAGTAGTCTATGTTTGGCACTTCTTTATAAAAACCAGTTTTCCAAAACGATTTGCCGGATTTGGACTCTTTGGTGATTTATTAGTCTTGCATTGCACTTTGCGAGATTAGATTCAGAACCGTGGCATTGAGTCGAACTATAGTAGCTAGAGAACAAAACGATTCGCGCCCTCGCGCGCGGAAAGCCGAGTTCTCGGGGCGGTCTACAGGCGCGTGAAGAAAGTTGAGGAACGATTAAAATTATTAGCAAAGCATGGAATGATTGTTAAATTTAAATACATCTCTTAAAATTTATTAAAAATATTAATTGATTCTTTACATTTAAAAAATTACATCTCACACTTTAAGATTTCTAATCATACAACAAATGGCTATATTCGTCAATCAACTGTTACGTCAAATTAATAGAATATATGACGTAAGTAAGATTTTTTTTTTTGAAAAAAAAATGCTTAGATCAATATTTACGAAGTTAACTACATTATTTTATTTTTTTTATTTCCTATCTCATCTTCCTTAGTCTCCATTTTCTCGATCAGTGATCAGTGCTACTGTCATTATTATCTATAGATGTGAAGTTCACCTCGAATTGAACCAATAGAAGATCTCCTCTATGATGTTGTTCTGCCTGCACCCTTATTGATGCAATTCTTAGGGGTGAGCATGGTCCGGATTAGTCTGAATTGAGGTAAAACTAGGACCAATCCGTTATCTTCGATTCCTGAAAAATTGAAACCAATCCAATCCGTTTAAATCGTGGAACCAATCCATTTAAACATGGAATCGAATCGGTTTAGGACCACGGATTCATATAATTAAATAACAAAAAAAAAAATAATAATAATTGCATAAAAACATAAACATCGTATCATGTTAGTTCCACAACAGCAACATGTCTTTTCACAATAGCGACACACTGTTCTAGAATTTAAATAACCATAAGAAAACTGGTTCCACCATAAATATTTAGACTATTACAAATTAAAACTAAAAACTAACAAACAAAATCAATAAAAGAATATACTATGTGGGTTTAGGTTTTATATGGAATAAAAGAAAATACTATTCAGAGAGGTGTATAATATAAATATAGGCTATTTGTATACGGTCTGGATCGGTTCTAATTCGGAACCGTAGGGTTCAATTCGAAACCGATCATGGATTATGGATTTTTAATTTTTCAACCCAAAACCGAACCACGGATTCAAAAAATCAATCCAAATCTATTGGATTGGTTTGGACCGAATCAGATTATGGATTTTACGGATTTTTTGCTCGGCCCTAGTAATTCTTGCACTATGTTGTTTATCATCAATAAATTCTCTTTTTTTTTTTTTTTGAAAAGAAAAGCAAACTTTATTGATGAGATGAGCAAAAACAAGCAACAATGTACATCAATAAAGGAGGAAGTGTAAAAAGCATCATAGCTAACACTCCACAATCCCAATTAGGTTGGCACCAAGGAGTAAGCACAATCATCTGCCAGCACTAGATCCACAGATTGGCGAGAAACCAATCCAAAACAAAGAAACAAAACGAAAAACAGAGATAAAAACCACCCAACCACATAGCCTTCCAAATCTGCCAACTCCACCCCCAACAAACACCAGCAATTCATGGCCAAAAACAACAGTGATTCCTAGCAACACTAAGTGATTAACGCCGAAGGTAGCCACATACTGCACCCAAGGTAACACCCTTACACCAGCAGCTGTTGTATCCATGTCTTCTATAATCATGCAGCAACTGTTGTATGCTGCCATAGCACAACAATATGCAACACAGATGATCACAAACACAAACAGATACTCACCTAGCAACACTAAGAAAACAACACCCAAGGTAGCCACATACTGCACCGGGAATTGCCTTATGCACTCTATCGGATGAGCAACATAAAAAGCACCCTTACACCAGCAAACATCTGTTGTATGCTGCCATAGGACAACATTATACAACAACAGCATACCATAGCAAAACATGTCTTCTACAATAGTAGACCAAAACCAAAACCATGAGTAGCTTTTCAACCAACAACCATAGCCTACTAGAGCAGAATAGAACTCATCACTAGCATACCATAGCCTCAACCAGCATTTATCAATAAATTCTCTTTTTGTTGATTAAAATAAAATAAAATAAAAAGATCTTCTTTATCTAAGTGGATCTTTTAATCCTTTTTTTTTTTAATGTGTTAATTTTGTTAATAAAAATATACCTGACATATTATGTTGCATTATCAACTAGATTTCAATTGCAACTTCAAGTGTCCACACAGACTTTTTAAAGAGATGCCCACTACATAATGACCCATGGAAAGACATGAAACTTAAGCCTTGTAAACATGAAACATGATAGTTGCACTGATCAAGAATAGATGAGGGTGGTGCACCAAAAATAAAAAATAAAAAATGAGAATGAGAATGAATTGTGAAGATGTCAAGTGAGATTAATGCACAATATGATTTTTAATGCACATAAAAAATAATTAATTTAGAAGTGCATTGTGAAGAAGTCAAGTGATATTAACATTTCTCATTAATTAACGATATCTTCTTTTGCGTAAAGTCTAAATTTTAAGATAGCAATGGCTAGTGCTCCTTTGTCTTTGGTCTTTTTTAGGTGCATTGCATGCATGCATGGTACCTACCAGTCTACCCCACAAGATGAATTTCTTCAAGCCTATTTTATTCATGATAATTGACTAAACAATTCTGCTACATCCCCTAATTGAGACCCCTCAATTTTTCTCCAATAACGTAGCTAAAACTCATGTGAAGCAATCTCGTACTCCTCTCTCTGTGTCTCATCTTTCAGTCCTGTTACATCCTCCTAATTTTAATGATGTAGTTAAAAAATTTTGTCAACTAATCTCACACGCCAATCTCTTTCATTTTTAGCTCCCTTAATTCCACATCATTTGAGTTGAAATTTTTTGGAGGGGGGGCAAAAGTAAGGAGATGAATCATTTTCCTCATCTTTAGGCTCCTCTAATTTTACATCAATGGAGTGGAATTGGAGAGACAAAATTAGATGGATGAATCATTTTTCTAAATGATAATAAGTAGTCATAAAAATCAAACCAAATAAAGTGACTGCTGAGACTCATGTGATGTTGGGTCTAGTTTGTTACTCTATATAGGAGAAATGGTTGGCCCTAAGACACCGTCAAGTAATATCCTAACAATATTGTAATTGGTAAAAGAAAATAGTACTCATTTAATTTTAATCATAATGTAAGTAAAAGAAAAGAGCAAACGGACACAAACAAAATCTAAACTGTACATACAAGCAAAAAAGAACATTCGAAAGTAAGGTTATTTTTTATTTTTATTTTCGTCACAACTTTTTTTTGACTCTATTTCATTGTTTTCTGAGCTTGTGCTTCTTTGCTTTTTTGAAACATATGCATTCTCTTCCTTCTAATAAATGGGTTGCATGTATGATCAATTTTTTCAAACCACTTTTATTCATGATATAATTGGGCCAAAGGAGATTCACTTCCCTTTTTATCTCTCTCTCTCTCTCTCTCTCTCTTCTTCTTCTTCTTCTTTTTTTTTATTTTTTTATTTTAAATTATTGGCAAAGCACGAAATGATTGTTAAATTTTAAAGGTAATTTATAAATACACCTCTAAAAATTTATTAAAAACATTGATTTCTTCTTTACATTTAAAAAATTACATCTCAGATTTTGAGATTTCTAATCATATAACAAATGATTATCTTCGTTAATCAACTATTAAGTCAGATTAACAGAATATATGATGTAAGTAACATTTAAAAAATATATATATTTATATCAATATTTATGAAGTTGAAAACTTTATTTTGGCCTCGTTTAGGAATCGCCTATTTTAGTTAACTATTTGACTTTTTAACTATTTTAACCTAACTAAAAAAGTTTTGTTTGGAATAATTGTAGTTTTTTTTTTTTTTTTGTAGTTGATTTGATGGTTGTGAGACACTACCACAAATTGCAGCCGTAAGTCCTAAATTGACGACTAATTGTTTTAGTCACCAAAAGGAAAGGTATTGGCGACAAACAAAATCTTTAGTCACCGAAAGGCTAAATTGGCGAATAATTTTTTAGTCGCCAAAAGCTTACAATTAAATTTAACATCACATTGTCAACTACTAAAACTTTTGTCGCCAAAACTTAAATTATATAGGGCGACAAAAGTTTTCATCGCAAATTTTCTTTTTTTGTTCATCTTACTTTTTTTGCTACTAAATGTTTAGTCGCCTAAAGTCCAATTTGTTGTTCAGCTACTAAATAATTTAGTCGTCTAAAGTCTTTTTTTTTTTTTTGTTTAGCTACTAAAGTTTTAGTCACCTATCATATAATTTTTTTTTTTTTACTACTAAATAGTTAGTCACCAAAAGCGTTTTTATTTTTTTTGGCTACTAATCATTAGTCGCCTAAAGTCTTTTTTTAATGGATACAAAATATTTAGTTGCCAAAAGATTTGTTTCATTTAATTCTTTTTTTAGCTACTAACTATTTAGTCACTAAAAATATTTAACTCCATTTTATGCTATCAATTGTTTAGCCGCCAAAAATATCATTTATGTTATTTTTATTTTTATTTTAATTAATTTGTCCATAACCTATATGTATCCCACACAGCATGTAACAAATATACAAACAAAACAATACTGGTATATTATCACCTATTCCACAACACGTATTTCGCTTACAACCATCAAAAAAAAGAAAAGAAAAAAAGAATAACTTTTAATGTCAAATTTCATACAAACCAAGTATATTCTAACTGAAAATAATAATTTCATACAAAACAAATAATCATACAAAAACCACACAAAAATATATTTACTACTATGCGAAATGGCCATTTGGCATAGTATAAATTACCATGGTAATCTATACCACGACAAAAGGTGATCTATATACCATGAAAATAAATATTTGTTTGATGTCAAAAGTATTTTGTACCCTGCCAAAAGTTATATGTACGATTAATACCAATTCACATAAAAAGCAAAGGATGACAGAAGGCTGGAATTATTCAAAAGTGTAAACTATCCTCCGTACACAAAAATAGAAGATTTGCATGTCCATGCCAAAAGCCATCTACAAAAAAATAAAAATAAATAAAAATAAACCCATTACTTCCATATAGCATTTGAAGATAATTTCACACTTTTGGCATATGTCCAACAGTAATAGGAATTTTTCCTAACAAAAGTACATAAAAATGATCATGTAATTATCAGTATAATCTGTTTTTGAACACACCCGTGTATTATGAACTGGAAGTTAATTTTTATTTTACTTTACTATGGCTCATGGTTTTTCAAAACCCATAAGTTGAATGGTGGATGAATGTCTTGCTCACGACATCATCTTTCACTTATGGTTATTTAAACAACAGACTTTTGCAGAACTGTAGAAGCTTTAGCATAAAAGAGGCATTTCCTACGAAATAATCCTGCACATAATAGACTTTTAATAATGTCTCAAAAAATAAAAATAAATAATAGCATTTTAATAATCACTCCATAACTTTACTGTGGTTGGACTAACATCATAACATTCCTGTCAAAAGCATGTCAAATATCCATACTTGTCAGTTGCTGCAGTGAACTATTTTGCTCTATGGCAAAATCCATAACCGGTAAGGCAAATACTTGTTCACATGACATCCAAATATGCTCTTATTCAAAGAATGGGGTTGCTACCGTTATTTGAAGGTGATTATTTAGAGTTGTTGACAACATAAGTGAAAAAAAAAAAGAAAGAAAGAAAAAAGATAGAGAATATGTTTGACAAAGGTTGTTGCCTTATGTTCAAATAGGGATATGCATGGCATTGTTACTTTTATTTGGGAGGAAGTTTGAAAATTGTTGTATTCACTGTGTGTATGGGTGTGCCTCACTTAAAAAATTAGCTAAGAAGCACTTGTGACATCCATAAAGTGGTTCGGGAGTTTTGCATTTTTACCCCCTGAACGGTCTTTTTCGACTAAGTTTAAGGCATTTTTCACTCCAACTCCCATGCTACGTGTGCTAATTACATCCCATTTGTCCCCACAAGTCCTGTTTGTCACAAGGAAGCTATCTGCGACATCCATAGATTGGTTCAGGGGCTATTTTGTATTTTTTCCCCACGAACGGCCTTTTTCGAATTTTGTATTTTCGCCCCACGAACGGCCTTTTTCGAGTAAGTTTAAGGCGTTTTTCACTCCAACTACCAACCTACATGTGCTAATTACATCCCGTCTGCCTCCATAGGTTCTATTTGTTATAAGGAAACTACCTGTGACATCTATAGAGTGGTTTGGGGGCTGTTTTGCATTTTCACCCCCAAACGGCATTTTTTGACTAAGTTTAAGTTGTTTTTGTAACGCCCTCAAAATAAACCCATAATATATACACTATTAACATACATTGATTAAGAAGAACAAAACCTTATTCCATTCATCAGAGTAATCTTATTAAAAGACATTACATGTAATAACGAAAGTCAATGCCCTACGGGCTTACATCTTTCCAAGCCAACACTTGGACACAAAAGTCTGAGTACTAACTCAATTACACATTAAGCCCTTGGCTTGAGTTTACATGTAATAACAAAACAAAACAAAATAACAACTAATCTAAACAGAGTCTTCAACTCCAAATCCTTCCAAGCTAATTCCTTGGAGGTAGCATATCACCTGAACCTGAAAATGATGTTCCCGTATAGGGTGAGCCACAGCCCAGCAGAAATATACTAAACCAAATATAAGAATTGACTAAAGCAATAGCATTCGATAGATGGTTAACACTGTTAAATCCATTATATCTCTTTACAGTTTCATGACAATAATGTCCATGACATGTTTCACTTTACGTTATTATTCAACTTTCCAATTATACAGACATGGCTCAGAACTTGGCCAAACAATAATAATGAGATTACACCTCACATTAACATTACTTCCAATATCAACAAATCAAATGAGACTAAGGCTCATACTAAAACACTTCCATAATCAATAAGTACACATATTTGCTGTATTAATGGAGTCCATCCCCTTTCTCCTCCTAAACAATATCCGGTTTAGGAGTCCATCCCCTATCTCCTCCCAAACCGTGGAGTACATCCCCTATCTCCTCCCAAACAATATGCATATACAATGTATTAAACACTTGTCATACACAATATTCAATCAATACACAAATTCAACCATCATATTCAATGACTCATTCAATGCAATTAGTTTCAGTTTCCCTAATCAACATGCAATGTCTACAACAATCACGACTATCCTCCACCGATAGCCCAAAAAAGTTATTTCTAAACAGGAAATAAATGTATCAACAAATGTAAACTCGACATTTCCATAGGTGAGTGATTAAATTATCCAACTACACCATTTAATCCCATAGTTCCCCAATTTCATGAATTAAACTTAATTCCACATTTTTCCCAAAATTAATTATACAAATTAATTTATTATAACAATTAGGGCTTTTCCCCCTTTCCTCAAAATTAACCCTAAGGTTCAATTTTATCAACTTGACACTACCAATGTCATTTTTCATGATTCACAATCACATGGAATTTAATACATAAACAATTCCCTATTTCTCAAATTATAATACAAACCCTAGTTTTCCCAAAATTACCAAATGACACCAACATATCAAAAATACCAAAACTTAGGACAAAACCTATAATATGGAGTAGGAAATCCCTACCTCGAAGTGAAGAACTCGAATGGAGAAGATGACGAAAGTCCAAAGTGCTCCAAACCGCCAAACTCTCAGATTAATGTAAAGCCCTCGTGACCCTCTATCTTTTTAATAAAGAACCTAGGGTAGAAACACCCTATAAATAGATGAAACCTAAGAGAGAAGGTGAGTGGAGGGAGAGAAAACACGGACCTAGGGTTCTGAAATCAAAAAGAGGATGAAAAAGTGTAATTAAAACCGCTACTGCGTATTTATATAAAACAGGCTAGCTCGAGCGAAGGATTGGTCGCTCGAGCGACCAGACACAAGAAAGACTCGCTCGAGCGACGAAAGTCTCGCTCGAGCCAAAAACTCGAAGCTGCAGGTCTGCAACCCAGAAGCACGCTCGAGCGACAGAATGCTCGCTCGATCGAAGAACGCTAAAACATACACCTCGCTCGCTCGAGCTAAGGAAAGCTCTCAGGTCTTAAGCCCAGACGCAGTCGCTCGCTCGAGCGAAGGACCAAAACAAAGAGCTCGCTTGAGCGACTAAATGCTTGCTCGAGCGAAGGGTCAAAATTCTGGGCAGCAACCCTTTACTCCCAAACACTACCAACCTGTAACAAACCTGCTCAAAGCATCCCATAACTCAAAAATAAGAAATTAAAGGATGACAACAACAATTATATAACAACAGGATCTACGGAACCTAAGTCCGGATGCAACAACCAAATGGGAAAAGACCGGGGTCGCTATAGTTTTTCACTCCAACTCCCAACCTACGTGTGATAATTACATCCCATCTATCTCCACAGATCCTATTTGTCATGAGAAAGCTACCCGTGACATCCATAGAGTAGTTCGGGGGTTGTTTTGCAGTTTCGCTCCTTGAATGGCCTTTTTCGACTAAGTTTAAGGCGTTGTTCACTTCAACTCCCAACCTGCGTGTGCTAATTACATCCCGTTTATCCCCACAGGTCCTATTTGTCATGAGAAAGCTACCCATGACATCTATAGAGTTGTTCGGGGGCTGTTTTACATTTTTACCCCCCAAATGGCCTTTTTCGACTAAGTTTAAGGCATTTTTACTCCAACTCCCATCCTACATGTGCTAATTACATCTCGTCTATCCCCATAGGTCCTATTTGTCACGAGGAAGCTATCGGTGACATCCATAGAGTGGTTCAGGAGCTATTTTATATTTTTGCCCCCCAAACGACTTTTTTCAACCAAGTTTAAGGCGTTTTTTACTCCAACTCTCAATCTACGTGTGCTAAGACTGTAACATCAAATCCATTATTTTATAAGATCTACCAGTTCTCTTTAATAGGCTCTCTTTCTATTTCTAGCCTTTATCTAATTTTACATATGTTGTACTCACTCTTTGCAATGTCTTTAAGTTATCAGGAAGATAAATTTATATAAAACATTTCTGATTTAGGCATATTGCATAGGTTTCTATTTTCTTCTTCAGGATTTCGTCATTCCAAAAATGGGCTACAATTGCTACTACTGGCCTACAAATCAATGTTGCGAGGCCCTCTATTTCATCTACTAACAGAATTTTCAAGGCTTGCGTAGAAAGTGTTCGTGCTGATTCTAACCAACCAGCTTTCCATTACTATCCTACCTTATAATAGTATTTACAGCACCTATAGACTGGTGAAGCACACAACCACAGATATATAAATATATATATGTGTGTGTGTGTGAGTGTGTGTGTGTGTGTGTGTGTGTGTGTGTTGATGAACAAGATTTTAAACCCTAATAAAGATGCAGCCATGCAGTCCCATTAAGGTGCTTTCAATCTACTATTTCTTAACAATGCACTAGAAATAGGATACACATAACGCACAAATTGAACAAGCGTGTAGTAGCAAAATTTTAATAAAAAGTGGATATCTAAAAGAATATTGAGCATACCTGAGCAAGTGGATCGAATTCATCATAAAATGCAGTTATAATTTCCTTGTATGGAAATCCTACACTACAATTGCATAAATTAAAAAGAAAAAAATAAATAAATAAAACAAAACAAAACACAATGTTAACATGAAAATAAAAAAGCTAAGAAAAGCATTTAAACAGATGCGTAAATCCAAGAATGAAAATCCAAAAGGAAACAATCTCGCATAAAATAAACTATGAAGAAGCCCAAAATGCAAGTAGATTCTCTGTTAGATGCCCATTCTAAATGAGCAAATACTCAAGTCAGACACTTAACATTTGAGTAAGCGTATGAGATTTTTGTTTGACATTGACATAGACATGCACCCAACAACCACTCCTGTCTATTCAAGTTCACTGCATGATTGTACATAAAACTCCCTTGCTATGCTCTTCGAGGAAATGGTTGCTTCAAAATGATTATTTAGTCATGTTTCCATATTTGAACTTGTGAATTAGGTGAACCCCAAGCCTAGACACATACATACTTGTACTTGAGTCACATATCCAAGTCCATGTAACATAGAGTACGTTCCATCCTATTCACTTTGTTAAGGCATAATCATACAATATATTTAAGATGGATAGAAAATATTCTAGGGCTAGTCTACA
This sequence comes from Camellia japonica, assembly GCA_030407325.1. Classification (NCBI taxonomy): domain Eukaryota; kingdom Viridiplantae; phylum Streptophyta; class Magnoliopsida; order Ericales; family Theaceae; genus Camellia; species Camellia japonica. The sequence continues at coordinate 122,625,752 of JAPPVO010000032.1, forward strand.
GCTACAAAAAAAACAAAATCAGGAAGCAGGGGTAATCTTGTATGATTATGAACAAGGAAATGGAACTTTGGACAAATCTAAAAAGTATGGTAATTGTTTCCCACTTTTATTGGAAATCTTGCATATTTTGTGAGAAACAAAAATCTAAATTTAAAAGCTTAAGAGAACTTTATGTCAAATTTCATTTTTGAACACTTTTTTGAGACACTTGCTAATCAAACACAAATTTATTTATTTATTTATTTATTTTGGTTCTCTTTTTAACATTTCCATCACTCCCTTACTAATCAAATGGACCCTTACTCCTAAGTATGAACTTATAATTTTCTATATGAGAGTCATAAGTCCATTCAACTTGAACAATTCAATTGGTTTCACACAACCATTTTAATCTAATGAACTCAAACAAGTTAGTCAAAACAAATTGATGTGTAACCGCCGAAATGAAATTGTTACTAGACAAAGAAACATCATATACCAAATTAAAAATTATGTTACCCAATCTTTAAAAAAATTATGTTATCAGGATCAAATAATCTGAGTGGATAAGTTATATTTATATTTAAATTATATCAGATTATCAAGATCAAATTATGTTACCCAATCTTCAAATGATGAGATGAAAGTTGAATCACAACTTGACGAAACAGGAGATTTTGTCATAGCTTGTACAAGTTTACTAAGTCAAGTTGTGAGAGTAAGTGAACCAAAGCTTTTGCCCTTGTTTCAGGCCTAGTTGCAAAGCAAGAAAGTGCTTGTGTCATTTGATGCTCTCTCGAAGCAACTCTTCTTTCCATTAGCTAATAAAAGAATTTTGCTACTTGTTAATAAAACTTCAAGAAAGAGTAATATGCTGTGATGACCGGCCTTCTTCTTCCCTTTTCTCCTTTCTTTTTATGCTTCATTCTCTTTTTATTCTCGTTGAATTGAAATGTCCGATAATGGTTTCCTACTCTTGTTTCCTTTGGTGTTGAATTTTCGGTCGTTCCGGAGGGTGCACGGGTGAATCCGGGGTGCCGAGGATGAAGTGGAATTTATGAGCTGCTGGGCCAGGGCCGCACGTGCGGGGCCCTAGGCCGCACGTGTGGAAGTGGGCCGCTCGAGCGATGGGAGGGGCCGCACGAGCGGCCAAGCTTGACACCCAGAAAATTGGCTACTATCTAGAGTGCACGAGCAGAGAAAATGGGCCCCACGAGCGGCCAACTGGACAGTCCGAAACTCTGTTTTTTGTATCATTTTGAACCGAATGTATCTCTCATTATACTCACCTCTCTCTCACTCTAAAACATATATTTCTCCTCCTTCTCTCTAGAAAACCTCTCAAACATCTACACCTCTTCGATTTTGCTCATTTTGGGTCAAGAACATCATCATCTCTTTCAAGATCTTGAAGATCTAAAGTTGGGATTTCACTTGGGTTGAAGAAATCAAGGCTCTCTCTCCTTTTCAAGGGCTAGGGTTTCATTTCATCTTCTCCATTGAGCTTGAGGTAGGGTTTTCCTTTGAGTTATATGTGTGTTTATACAAGTTTGGTTGGTTTTTGGTGAGCTTCTCCATGTATTTCGTAAATGAGGGTTTGGGCTCAAGAGATTGGTGATTTTGTTGAAGAAGAACTCACCTTACTTCTTTTAAAAAGGATTTGTGAAATGTTAGGTCATAAGTGTTGAGATTGAAGTGTGTTGTGTGATTTCTTTTTTAAAGAAGATAAAGAATGTTTAGATTTTGTGAAAACCTAGAAATTAGGGCTTTTTGTGAAAACATGGAAATCCATGGCGTAAACATCTTTTCTTGTGTTTAAATGGGTGTGTGAGTGTGGGTTTCACAATGTAGTAGAAAAAGGGAAGTTGATAATCCTCTTAATGTAGAGAGTAGAGGTCTTATTTTCAAAACTATTACTAAGAGCATAAGAATATATATTTTGTGATATGATAATTGTTGAGTATCATGGATTGGAGGATTGAAATCTTGAAAGTTAATATTGAAAATTTCTTATAGTCTTGATATGAGTTGAATGCCAAGAATCTTATATGATGAGAAGTTATTGCCATATTGATAGTTTTGGTAGTGCATGTGAATATTTTGTGTGATTGGCATTGGAAGAAAGGGAATGAAAGAGGAGTTATGGTATATCATTTGATGCATCATCTCCTCATGTAAATTTTGTCATCCTTATACATCTTGACATGAGTTTTGGAAAAATAATTACATTGAGAAAGGTTACATTGTAATGAAAATTATGAGAATGTTAAAGGGGTAAATACGTGGTAAGTCCGGATAGGGGGTGTAGTTGTATTTGATAAGATGGCCTGAGTGTCCTTGGTGAAAGACCAGAAAACCGCGCGGATAGGTGTCGAACCTTTCGGTTAAAACCGGTAAAAATGACAGTTTGGTAGTACTCGTAGAGTCTACTTGCAGACACCAGCCTAAGGATTACTAGTGATGTATTTACCGCCCCCTTATGATTTAAAATTGGAAGTGTGGAAATTAATGAGGTTGCATAAATGTTGACTGAAAGCATGGTGATTTTCAAGAAAAGTAATATATGAGACTTCCTTGAAATGGCATGGCATAACATATGCATTTGCATAAAATATTGTGAATCTTGCATAAATGTACATACTTTGTTAAGGATTCTCTACTGGGCTATGTGCTCACCCCTATGGGTTTTGGTGTAGGTAAAGATGTGGTGATCCCGCCGAATTGAGGGTGTGGAAGTATTCTGAGAAGAGTAGCGTACTCTTATTTTGTTGTGATTAATTGTAAAGCCGAGGGCTATTTTTGGTTTGGGTCCGAGAAACCACTTTTGTGTAACTAGGCTTAAGCCTTGGAAGTTGTAGCCCGTAAGGGCACTCTATTTATCTTGTTTGCAACTAGATGTTTCACATGCTATAGATTCAGGTGTTCTTTTATTTCGTTGAATGTATACTGCATGTGGGGCTTTTGTATTAAACTCTCTTAATCAAATATGGAAAGATGGAAGGATTATTGTTATTATTTAGCGAATGTCCATTAATGTGGGTAATTCATGTTGGAATATTTTTGGGGCATTACAAATGCTTTTGCATGTATATAGTGAAGAAAAAGAGACCCAAAACAATTATGCGGAAATCAAGCTTGCCATTTACTTGGGTGCAAAATGGAAAGTCTTACCTTAGTCATATTCATAGAAGATTGTTAGTAGATCACAATATTTGTTAACCTAAAATCAAAGAGACAGGTAACATAGATCAATTGCCTTTATTTTTAGCATGTCAGTTACCACAGTGCATTGATTGAATCTTTAAAATGTCTCAACAGTTTTCAGTATTAGAAAGGAAACATTACAATCTTCAAAACTGACACATATAACTTTTTATCTAATTTTAAATTTGAAGCGTAAGAAATCTAGTAGTCTAATTAACGTTCTATAATACACAACGAAAGGTGCAGGAGTTGCAGCTGGTAAAGTTTTTTAGATGAAATGAAAGAGGACTCAAGTAAATTTTTACCATGTCAGAGTAGTTAGCTTTCCTCTTTTCCTCATCTCCTCCACGAGGAACATGGTACTTCTCATACCTAAATTATTGGAAAGAATTTCTCATCAATAACAATTCAAAACCATCAATATAACCTTGGAAATATTTCAAGCATGTCAACAACATCCCACTACTATATATGTCAGCCAACATGTTAGTTATACCAAAAGCTTGAGCTATTTGCTAATAGGCCAAACAATGTATATTAAGCTCTTAAACATTCTAGTGCAAAGGTGCACATGCATAAATGAAATAGAATGCCTAGAAATGAAATGTGATATAAATACAAAATAGACATGTTTCGAATGCCAAATGAAGCAAAATGCGATGCTTCATCCAAATGCTCCCTCTATAAATCCAGATGAAATATAATGCAGTTCAAAATAAAAATAAATGATAGAGTTCATTTTGTAAAACATAGAGATGGAACTAACATTTTGTAAATGAACAGTATGACTCTTCGACTTGAATATATTATTATACTTGTGCTACCATCTGCTAAGTTTCCTATTGGTGTTTATTCTTTTCAGGTATGAAATCAGATTCAACATGAAAAATAGGGCAATTCTTCACAGAGAAACTATCAGCACTTGCTATAGATTTTCCAAGGGTGAATGAGAGTTACATTGGAACGTATCCAGTAATGTTTTAGTTATTATAATTTAGAAGATTTGGGGTTAAATTGTGTTTGGGAAGATACACTAGTGATGCATGTGGCCTAGTGGCATCACCCCAACCCTTCCATAGGGCTCATAAAAAAAAAAAACAAAAAAAAAACAAAAACAAAGTGATATTAATAATATCAGCAAGTTGAAATTTAAAGTGATACCAACCCTGTATTCATAGTCACCAACAGTAACCAATGAAGAGAGGGATAAATCAAGCACAAGAAACAAAGAATCCAATTGTTTACCATCTCCCACTACAATAAACGTGAATCATTTTCCCATTCCACATTAAAGCTTGACAATTTTTGCTGCTAATTTTCAAGTTAGAGGTCACAGTAATTGTATGTTAGGATGGATATAATATGATAGATAATTACAACCTAGAAGTTGCATAGCAAATCAGGCTCAACACACAGCAAATGGAACCTCAACCATTTGGCAAAGCCTGATGGCTTTTGCTCAAGCAAGAAAAGCAAAAAATTAAATAAAGCCCAAATTCCAATCTTTTTTTACCATAAATCTTTTTAAAAAAATAAATTTATGAATGCACCTATGAATCAAAGCTTCTGAATGATTCTTGTTCCCTAAATTGGCAAAAAAAAAAAAAAAAAAAATCAACTTCTTTATTGAATTTGATTTTTGATATCAAAATTTTTTCTCTATCAAAGCAATAAACCCTAAATCAAACCCATTTTGGACATCAAACCCAATTTTATATAAATCAAACCACTTCAATCAAGCCCATTTAAGAAACCAACACAAAATTAAACTAAAAATATCATATAAAACCCTAGCAAATGTGAGAAATGGGGAAATAGAGAAAGGAAAAGAAAGAGAGAGAGAGAGAGAGAGAGAGAGAGAGAGAGAGAGAGAGAGAGAGAACCTATGATTCACGGCAATAGCGGTGGTGATTTGCGGCGGTGGCAGTGCGACGCGCAATGGTGGCCAACGATAGTGGGGTGGTCAGCGAGGATGAGGTTTGGTGGTGATTGTTTTGTGTGTGAGAGAGCTCTGTGTGTGTGTGTTTGTGAGAGAGAGAGAGAGAGAGAGAGAGAGAGAACACAGATCTTGTGTTTGTGTGAAATAGGGGCGCGAGCTCGCTTTCCTCTCAAAAATTTTTTGTTTCCACCTTTAGCGACTAAACTTATATTTGTCACCAAACAATAATCAATACCGACTAAAATTTTTGTAACCAAAAGTTTGTTTTAGCTACTAATTTCTTTTTTCGTCGGCAAAAATTGATTATACAATGACTAAATTTTTTTTGTCCCCAAAAGTTTATATTTGCCGACGAAAATATTTGGTCACCAAAGAGTAATCCAAAAAATAAGCCTGTTATTTGGTGACTAAACTTTTTTTGGTCGACAAATGCTTGTATACAACGACTAAAACAAGAATTAGTAGCCTAAAATGTAGACTAATGTTGACTAAAAAAATTTTAGTTGCCTATTGCATCATATTTAGCGACCAATTTTTTATTTATTTATTTTATTTATTTTTATTTATTTTTAAGTAGCCAATAACTAATATATGGCTACTAAAAAAATTTAGTAGCTAAAATATAAAACATTGCTGACCAATAAAAATTTTAGTCACCAAAGGTCTGACTTTTGGCAACTAAAGTCATTTTAGTCGCTAAATTTGGTCGCCAAAAGTGCAAATGGTTGTAGTGAGAGAAAAAGTTAAATGATTATGGGTTGGATATAACATTTTGTCTTATTGACTATTTTTGCCTATTTTGTCTTTATTGGCTATTTTAGCCAAATAGCATCTAGCCAAACAGGGCCTTTATTCCTATCTTACCTCTTTAGTCTCCATTTTCTCGATTAGTGCTACCGTCATTATTATCTGTAGAGGTTAAATTCACCTCGAATTGAACCAACAAAAGATCTCCTCTATCTAAGTAGGTCTTTTAATCCCTTTTTTTATTTTTATTTTTTTTAAAATTTGTGTTAGTTTTATTAATAAAAATTTGCCTAACATATTATGTTACATAGTTTTATTAATAAAAATATACCTAACATATTATGTTACATATCAACCAGGTTTCAATTGCAACTTCAAGTCCCCACACACACTTTTTAAAGAGATGCCCTACTACTAGAAAATGGAGCTTTAGACATGGAACCTTTTGCGATGGTTTGAAAATCGTCGCAAAAATCATGTTTTTGCCACAGCAAATGAAGCCATCGCAAATATTTATTTATTTTTTGCAAGGGAAAATCTAAAATTGTGGCAAAAAATAGTATTACACGCAACAGTTTGTTACCTGTCGCTTTTTTTTTTTTTCTAATTTTTTTGTAACGCCTTTTGTTTCTCCATCGCAAAATGTTATATTTTTGCTCTCCCTAGCCCTCTCACTTTTCCCATTCTTCCTTACCCTTTTAGCATTCTCTTCTCATATCAAAAAAGAAAAAATAAATAAAAAAAAACCTTCCGTATTCTCCCTCTGTCTCTTTCGCACCTAGTCGTCTCTCTGTCTCTCGCAGCCCCAACACCACCAGCATGGGAAGAGTTCTAGGTAACCCTCCTCTTCTTTCCTCTCACACTCACTCACACAGACCCTAACAATCTCTCTCTCTCTCTCTCTCTCTCTCTCTCTCTCTCGCGTTACCCTCACGGACTACTTGTAGCAGTAGCGATGGCAGTGACAGCGACTTTCCACTGGTTCTTCCTCCAGCATCCAAGTATTGTAACACTTGTACCTTTAATCTATTGGAGGATGTATTTAATTCCTTTATTTTCTTGTTGGGAGTCTTTGGAGTTGTTGTATCTTGATTTTGGAGGAGTACAATTCAATTTAAACATGTTGGGATTGTTAGTTCACGCTTGTTTATATTGAAAATTTGTTTGGGAATTTAGAAATCTTGTTATGGGATCAACACCAATCTTGGTATTGTCGACACTTGCCTTTTGTTGTTGGCCTCAAGGGTCGACACCAGTCTGGGAAGGGTCGACCCTTGTCTATTGCTAAATCTGGAAATGGCTGCTAAAATTTAGGGTCAACAATAGGGGTTCCAAGGGTCGACACTTGGCTGCTGCACACATTAGTGTCTCAGCTTTTCTTCCTAAAGGGTCGACACCTCTATCTGAAAGATCGACCTCTATGTGTAATTTTCAGATTTTTTGGTCGGTTTTGGTCTTAATTTTTGGAGGGTTTTGACTTGTTCTTTTCATTTGACTATGGAGCTATTGTTCTATCATTACCTTGCTACTATATATAGTTTCCAAACACTTGTTCATTTCACTTTTCCTCCTCTTTTCTCTCTCTACATCGTGAGTTTCTCTTCTCTCTCTCTAAACTCAAACTTTTTCACTTAGGTCTTTAGATCTACTCACCTAGAGTGATCTTTTCACTTTGGTCCATTGAGAAAGATTGTAGATCTCGTCAAGGGCTTTCTTTTGGTCTGAACAGTTCGTGGTTTCGTCGCCGGTGATTTTTGGGTTGTTTTTTCTTCGCTTCAAGAGGTAAGGGTTTCTAGTTCTCCTTCAATACTCTCATTTATAGATAGATTTGTGGTATTCTCTTTATATAAACAGAAAATTTATAATTTTTTAGCATATTGTGATAAATTATAAGATTGGGGGTTTAGGGTTTGAAATGTTGGGGTTCACTTGTTGGGTTATGATTTTGGGTTATGAATTTGGATGCATAGTTAATAGAAGAGTTGGAATAAAAAGTTTTTTTTTTTTGTGAAAAGCTTTAATTTCTCTTTATAATCCTAGTTTTGTTCATGAAGATGGTTGATGGTTTTGCTTAAATTCAAAGTAGTATCATGAAATTGAGGGTTTAAATTGCACATATTCATGGTTAATTTAACCTTGATGATGTTTGGAAAAATTCATGTTAAAATTACGATTGAACTCTTATTGCTAATAATCTAAGTTATGTTATGGAATGAGATTGAAATTGAGAACATTGAATTGTGAATAGTATTGATGATATGAAAGTTGTGATGAAATGATGAAGTGGAAATTTAAGGAAATGAGTTGGGTTGTGCTATGTTGAGTTGTGTTGAATTTTACTGTGTTATGTTGAATTGTATTGAGTTATGTTAAATTATGTTGAGTTGAGTTGGGTTATGTTATGTTGTGTTGTGTTGAGTTGAGTTGAGTTGAGTTGGGTTGTGTTGTGGTTGGTACCCACGTAGGGAGTCGAAAATGTTTCTGGGTGCCCACGTCCTTCCGTATAATAGTTGGTAAATGTGGGGGTGGTTTAAAATTCAAGGTGTCCAATTGCCCTGTCTAGGCTTATCGCTGGACGAATGTGGGAAAATATTTTTGGGTGTCTACAAAGTCCTGCCGTATTGTAGTCGGCAAAAGTGGGAAAATGATTTTTGGGTGGCCACGAAGTCCTACCGTATTGTAGCCAACAAAAGTGAAAAAATGGATGGTTTTGAAAATGTTTTTGGGTGCCCACTCCCTGCTATATAATATTCGGCAAATGTGGGGATGGTTTTAAAATTGAAAATGTTTTCGGGTGCCCACGTCCTGCCGTATGACAGTTGGTAAATGTGGAAAAACATGATTTTTGAAAAAATATGATTTTTGTGAAAATGGTTTTTGGGAGTTCACTTCATATCATATAATAGTTAGCAAAAAGTTGAAAGTGCTATGAATTGGGTGCCAGCTATCCTGCTGCATCAAGTCGGCAAAATGTGGAAGGGGCTATGATTTGGATGCCCACTATCCTGCCATATCAAGTCGGCAAAAGGTGGAATGTGTTGAGTTGGTGATAATATGTGTGACTTGTGATGAACTTATGAAATTACAATTTGATGTGTACTTTGGTATGGAAGGGGAATGTATATAGAAATTATTTGAAAATAATCGATAATGAAATAGTAACTAGATAAGGGATTAGTGATAATGAACTCACCGGATTGTGTGTAACTCTTAAGGGAAGATTATGAGTTTTGTTTGTAAATAATTGAGAAATTAAATTGAAAGGGGTTTATTAATCCTGTGTTATGTTGGATTATAATTTGAGAGTGCAAAACTTGATGTGATGTAGTTGTTAGACAAGTCGAAGTTGAGTGTAGGTGAATTGCTTTGAATATAAAGGAGATTTGGGTTTTTATATGGAGTTATAGCAATAAGGGATAGAAAAGTGGGAATGGAGTGTATGAGGGTTATTTTTGGAGTATTAAGGGAACTTAAACTTTGAGGTTATGGAGTTATAATAATTGTGAATAATAAAAAGGAAAAATGGAAATGGAAAGAGGAATACTTTGGGATTGGGTTAATAAATTTAAGATGATATTGTTCCTTAAGCATATTTGTTTTCAAAGATGATTTATGGTTTTTTGATGATGAGGGATGATTTTTATGACTGAAAGTTTTCTTTAAATATTCAAATACATTTTGGGATAAAGGTACTCCACATATAATATTTTGAAATTACAAAACGTCACCTTACTATATGGTATCACTCTACATGCATGATCATTTCTATCTATGTGTTAGTTATTGTTGTAGAACAATGAGATTCTTACTGGGCAATTGTGCTCATCCCTTGTTGTTTCATTTTTTTTTTAACAGGAAAAGAATTTGGATTTATTGGTTGGAGAGTTAAGAAGTTCATGTGTCTTTTATGTATAATTTCATCGTAGATGTGAAAGAAATGAATATTGTACATTGATGTTGTAATTATTTATTTGTAGCTCCGCAGTGCAAGTTGGCATGTATTATTATTATTGTTGTATTCATTGCAAGAGAGAACATATGTTATTATGTTTTTATTACTCAAAGGTAATAGATATTTGTTATAAAAAAAAAAAAAAATCCATGGACATAAATTAAAGGCTTTTGGTAATGTTTCCAAGTAATTAAAATTTGGAGCATGACATTATTTTGTCTCCTCTACTTCCCTTGTTGGTGTTGGTGGTTGAAATATTTTTTTCCTTTTCTTTTTGGGTAAAAATTAAGGATCTCTTCAATTGAATAATAGAATGTGATGTGTGGAAATGTTGTGTAATGCATGCTTAACCGTTGGAAACTGGACTACTACTGCTTGGAAACTTAGAATCACCATGGGATTTGCTCCTTCCTATAATTCCCTCTTTTGGAATTGGAATTTGTAGCTATATTATTAAAACTTAGGCTTATAATTTTGGGGATTTCAAAGGAACAGAACAAGATGGAGAAAACGCCTCTATCCATTCTCTCCCTTTTTTTAATATATACACAAATAGATTAATAGCATATTGGGTTTTCAATTCAGCCATCTTTGCTTCCCTATTACTATATCACATTCAAATATAGTGCCCACCATGCAATAAAATGGATTCTGTGTTCTTGAAATTTTCTTTCTGTATAGTGAATTTAGTTACAGAAGTCCTGTTTGTGCATTCTTACTACTGGTAGATAGAATTTGGAATATATCAATAACTATCAACCTGAAGATAGTTCATAGCCAGATGTAGCAGTTCCTACTTTTGATATCTCTATTAGTAAAATTCCTCAAAAGCTGCTAAAAAGTTTCAAGGTGTTTCTTCTTTTGACTAGAACCATGTTTCAATATATATTTTGTTTTGTTTTCTTAAGTGTTTCAATTGGAATGAGTTCCTTGTAAGCCTATAGGAAATGTTTAAGTTTTAGAGTATATGTTGATGAAAAATCTAAAAATTCCCGAAATATTAATTTGTGATTATGTATCAATTTTAAACAGTAAATAACAATCCCAATCAAACAATCAAAAACAAATCAACACAACGATTTAACGTGGAAAAACCACAATTGGAGCGCCTCCAATTGTGAAAAAAAAAAAAAAAAAAAAAAAAACATAGGCAAAAGCCACAAAACAATCCACTAAGAAGATAAAAAGAAATTACACAAGTGTACCTTCAATTACCTAGCGAATCCACGCCCGAATTGAATCGACCCCTATGTGCCTCTTCCACCACCGTCTTTACATCGGAATTGTCTTGCCCAACGTTAAATCCACAATGCTAATGTCAAATCCACGATGATGAGCAACTCCGGAATCCACCAAAGCTTCAAGCCCAAGTTCCATGGAATCCACCGAAGAACAACTCTCTCTCTCTTTTTGAATAAACAAAAACAAATGAACTCTTGATGATGTTGATAAGAAGTTCACGGATCAATTGATCACTCTCAAATCATCAAAGAAACACTCATAACGTACCCTCTAATATAAAACACTTTGTATCTTGTTTCTCTCTAAAAATCTAGACGGCTCAAACCCTAGAAACAGCGAACAGTGCACTTTATAGAAAATAGAATTGCGAAGATAGCTCTAGCACAACTTTCACCGCTCAAGCAGTAAAACTTTCTTACCAGAAGTTCAGGCACTCTACAAAAATACTGGATGATCTGTTTCTCTGCTCGAGCAGTCAAATAACTTCAACTACATTTTTGTTTTTTGCTTTTTGCTTCGGTGGCGCTACCCTTTGACTCCTCCATGGCACTGCCCTTGACCCCTGCGAGCTGACAGAATAGCTCGATCCCTGACATAGTCAGTGAAGTGGCAAACATGACAGTATTAAGATCACAAACTCCTCTACAAAGCACAATTCGGGTTGGATTCACATCTAAATACTCATAGTCTCACTGAAATAAAGGATCGAATAAAATTACAGCTGAAAAAAGTTTTGTCAAATGAGATTGCCAATTACAAAACCTAACAGTTGAGATCAATATTTTAACCTCAATCTCTTCATAAATTCAAAATGCAAACACACCAGAAAATGTGCTCACTAATGCTTTGCAAAGCATGGCCACTGTGAATTGTGGAATCCAAACTATTCTATATTCAACAACCTGATTTGTTAAAATCTCAAATTGGAAAATTCCAAAATAATTAGGACCAAATATTCAAACTTAACAGGGCTAACTTTGTGATTCTCTGTCCCTAAATCGCAATGAATTCTTAATTATCGAATCATAGAATCATATCTTAATATTTTATATGATCTAAGGATTACGATTGCATTAAAGTGGGAGGATAGAGAGATTTGGCACATTGGATCTTTAACCCTGAGAGATACACAATGCATACCACATGAAAGAAAAATTATTAAATGCACCTAAGCATCGGGTCCACGACAATCACAAATTGAAATCTCGCATATTGTCTTTCCAAATATTAACACAAAGTAACAAATAATTAAAACTTAACATAGCAAATGCCAAGGACCACCACTTCTCCACATGAAGAGGTGAATTAACTCCAATCCCTACATAACAGAGCCCCAAGTTTGCACTGCAGCATTGTGTGTTTTTAAAGGTTGTTATGATTGGATTCTCCTTAGGACAACCGTTTTTATAGTTGGAGATAACCAGCTCTTCAAAGTATTACAAACTGATTTGAAAATCCAAACTATATTGGTTTTTTTATTTTTTATTTTATTTTTATCGACCACAAACTATATTGGTTTGGTTTAGGTCCAATTCTATTTTCATACGTTACTAACTAGTTGTAAGACAACACACATGCAAATGTCTAACTCTAATATATTTTATATTTATTATTATGTTTTTTCTTTTCTTTCTTTTTGTTTGACATAAAGTCCACTTCTTTGACTTGATCCAATGACGTGTTTGGTTGACTTTTTGAACAGTATACATTAGTTTATCATTTGTATGTGCAATTTTTTTTTTTTTGGAACGCGAGTTCAAAAGTAGTAATATCGGTAGTTTTTATTTCTATAAATAATAGACATGAAAATATTCCTCAACAATACAGTATATTCAAGAGATATTTTTAACCAATTGAAGATACTTCACAAAGTAACTTAAAGATGAGGTGGACTTGGGATTATTTTTATCTCAGATATCACCATTTAAGATTTTCAATTCAACCATCTTTGTTTCCCTACTACTATATTGACTTTATGTTCTTTTGCTTGCTTCTAGTGTTATGAGATAGTGATTTTCTTGCCAAGCTTCTAAATATCATCTAATCTGTAATCAAAGCATTGGTGATACATCAACAATATTAAAAATTTGGTCACCGTATCATTATTTATAACTTCAATTTTGTGAAGTATCTTCAATTTTCTTCCTATTTATTTTCTTAAAGGTGGAGGAACAAAAAAAGGTCAAATCAGGTGATTATCTTGAATTTGAATTTGAAACTGAGTGCTGAAATTTCTTTAATTGGAATAACTAACAATTATCTTGATATATATCTTTGTTGATGTACCATTGACCACAAGGGGTTGCTTTTCTATAAACTGCACTTATTTAAATCTCTTTATTAAATTATTGTCCTCAAATTCAAATATGTTGGCTAGCTATATTTACTTCTCCTAAATTTTATCGAACCATGATGTTTGACTTTTGAATAACTTCCAAAGCTAACTTGAGTTATTAGTTAGTTATGGGCATATCTGATGAAAAAGTATTTTTAAATATTATTGTTGTTGATGTTGCAAAAAAATTAACAGATAATTTCTGTCCTTGTACAGAAATGCCACCCCTCAAGGGTCCTTACTCTTGTATATCAACCATTTGCACTTGGGACACTTGCAATACTGACATACAAAGAGGCAAAAATCAATACCAGAAGAAGAAACCTATTTGGATATATCCTTTTTTTTCATAAGTGCTTTTGTTGTTCTTGTTGTAAGTACCATAATCATATGTATTACATCTTTAACTTACTCCTTAACCATATGGTTTTGTAGTAACATGTTTTAGTAACTCAAATTCAAATTATTAAGCATACAAGTCCACTTTGATTCCATCTTTCATTGTATTGCCGCAGCTGGATTTAGCTACATTTGGAAAAGGAGGAATTGGGACTTATATTAGAATATGTATCACTACCAGTGCTTTTCGAGTTGCAGATGCTCATGTTCAGGATGGAATGGTTGGAGATCTATTAGTCATGCTACCCGAGTTCATGCAAGTTAGTATTTATGGTTAGCTTATTATCTGATGTAGTTTTGAAGTTTTGATATAAGCTTTCTTGTTTTTTATTCTTCAAGTCTTTTCTTGCTGGTTTGGTTGCATCACGGGCTCTAACCTCTGGCTTGAGATTGATTACAAAAGCAGCATTTGAGAATTCCAAGGATGGCCTGCTCAAGGCAACTAGTACATTCAAATCCTTTTGGCTGTTTTTCATAAATTTTGTAGGAAATATGATTCAATAAGTATTGCTACATATTGGGGTTACAAACAATTTTCTACTTACAGTTTTGTGAAAGAGAAACTCCTCAAACTTATGTCAACAATTAAGCCAATGACTCAAAGTATGAACCTAAAGGAGATTAAGTTTAGGTAGGTAGACAATGACTTTTTTTTCTCTCAAGTTTTTTATTTATTTTTTATTTATAAATATTTATGGTTATTGTTTTCCACCTAAACTACAAATAATAGGTTATCATTGTCAATATTTTTAGGTAGTTGATTCTGATGCATTTTGTACTCTATTTGACTTCTGTTTCCAAACCAAGTATTTTGCTTACGCCCTATTTTGTTCAAATTAATGAAATGTTTGTCTCGGATATTGGCAGCTAACATAATCCAATTGAATATCTATAGTGAACTTCATAATGGAAAAACATAGATGTTAAGGTAAGATAATGATCAAACTGATTTGGATTGTAGAGTTACAAAATGAATTAAAAATTTTACTTCATGATAATAGAATCGATTTCTCTGATGAATATGCTTTCTTTAATTCCATACAACACCAATATCTTTTCTTTAGTTTCAATTGCATTGTTTTAAAAAATGCTGAGATAGAGTACTATGATAGCATGTAATACTAGTTTACTATTTTTTATTACTTACGACTCATTGCAGTTTTATTTTTTGCTATCTCCGCATTTTTTGAACTCCTCTGCATTCTTCTCTATGCATTAGTCTTTCCAAAGCTACCAATTGTAAAATACTACTGCTCAAAAGCAGCCTTAGAAGGATCCAAAACTGTTTCAGCTGACCTTACCGTTGGTGGCATTCATGCTGAACTAGGACAAGAAGCATGTTTCGTTCACTTTTAATTATGACGATTATATGGAGCAAGATAGCCCTAATCGCTAATCATGCTCGACCAATGATGGGTCGATCCACACACCAAAAATAAGCACTAAACTAGACCAAATTCTTTTAGAATAATGGCAAGTCCAGGTATTGATCCGTAGGGACAATTGTGAAATTAAACTAATTTAATTGCTACATTCCTAAATTAATTTTGATTAAAAAGATTGATAGATATTACGACTAAACAAGAATTAAATGAAATTGAGTAATTAAATTGAGAATTAAAATTAGGGTTTGAGATATTGATTTTTGGAAAAATCTTAGGGCAAAGAATTCACCACTACATAAATGAGACTTAACAACGGCTATCAATTGCAATCCGGTTTGAACTACCCAATATTTCACAACTGCAAGTTTCAAATATTGATCAAGAGGGTGGTTGTGTTTAACATATAGGCACGAGTCATCTCAAGTAGCACGAGGCGTTTGCTCTAAACTATGGTAGCAACACGACCCGTCTCTCGTAGCATGACTCGTCTCATACTTTGAACACAATGACAAAAAAAAAACTAATGCGTGGAAAGCATTAAACAGTCACAAAAAGTAAAACGCTTGAAGAGATGAAAAAGAAAAATATTATAAACTTCTAAATTATCCATACATTTATTCAAACCGTTTCACAATCAAAGCTTAAGAAAAATCCCTTTACATGGCTATGTTTTCATCAAAACCCTAAAATTGGAAGACTAGCCACT
This sequence comes from Camellia japonica, assembly GCA_030407325.1. Classification (NCBI taxonomy): domain Eukaryota; kingdom Viridiplantae; phylum Streptophyta; class Magnoliopsida; order Ericales; family Theaceae; genus Camellia; species Camellia japonica. Next base: position 122,641,640 of record JAPPVO010000032.1, read on the forward strand.
CATGGAGTGGAAAGAGGAAGAGGATGAGGAAGAAGCTCCCACGGAAGTTGTCCTTGAAGCTTGAGGAAAAATCACTCTCTTAAAACCCTAATCTCCCTTTTTCTTCAAATAATTTTTGACCCTATTTTAGTCTCCTCTTTTCTTTTTATTCCCAGTAGAAGAGCCTTAAAATTTCACACACGCAACCCTAGGTAGGCCGCTCGAGTGGTGGTGGGCCGCACATGCGGTGGTGTAGCTGGCTCGAATTTTTCGCTTCTCGCACGAAAAATCTGCTTTCGCGCCCTTTTTGATTGAATTTGCGTATTTCCTACCAAATCTGTACAAGTGCACAAAACACATCATTTCCACCAAATAAACAAAATTGAAAGATTGTAAATGTAACTTAAGCGACCTCAATGTGGTACCTTTTGGCCCACATCAACCAATCTTTTATTGGAACTTGAGCAAGCTAAGGAAGAAGACTTTAAACACCATGAAGGACTAAGCACAAAAGAATTGTTGTTTCAAAACATAGATTACGCACTTGATATGTTTCTCATATACGCACTGACATTGTCAATTTTCCGTGGATTCCTATCTGAAGATACTGGATCACATAGCTTGGCTTCATGGTTAGTATTTCATAACTACTTGACGAATTTCATTTTTAAAATAGGCTATTTTTATTTTTTCTCCTTAATAATTTAAAAGAAGAAGAAGAATATCCATTTAAATTTATTTGGATCTTTTTTTCTCTATTTCGCTGGTTTTTTTATTTTTAGAATTTGGTAATACTGGAGGTATGCACTTGTTCTAATAGCAATGTATAATGTGTGGGATCTTATTGGGAGACACATATCACTATTAAAATGCGTAAGTTAGAATCACGAAAAGGACTTATGATAGCAATTGTTTCTCACATCTTGCTCATCCCAACATTCTATTTCACAGCCAAATATGGCAGCCAGGGCTGGATGATATTGCTCTTATCATTCTTAGGACTAACTAACGGTTACCTCACCATCTGTGTCCTTACTTATGCTCCAAAAGGTTATAAGGTTCATTGATTTAGGAGTTGTTTTGTTTAGCATATGGAGCTACTTAATAGTTTATTTTCTTCTTCTTCTTTTTTTTTTTTTTTTTTGAAAGTCTACTAGTGTTGATGTAGTTTTCGAGACAAAAATAGTTGAAATACTTTTAACTTTTGTTTTATGAACCGGTTGACACACTAAAATGGTTAAATAGCGTCGAATGTCAACGAAACTTGACACACAAGACTAACTAGGCACAAACGACTTGTAAGAAAAGACAGGACACAAAATCGATTCCCGATTCTGAATCTAGAGCCTAATTTCTATTTGTGAAAACTTGCCCTTTAGAAACTTTTTTTTTAAAACCGGTTGACATACTAAATTGATCAAACGGCGTCAGATGTCAACAAAACTTAACACATACGACTAACTAGGAACAAATGACTTGTAAGGAAAGCCGGGACTCGAAATCGATTCTCGATTTTGAATCTAGAGCGTAATTTTCGTTTGTGAAAACTTGTCATTTAGAAATTCTTTTTCGAAGAACAATTGGAGAAACTCTTGGAAGATATATAGTGTGGCGTTTGATTTATGTATATGTTACAATTTTATTTACTTATTTATTTTATGAAATAAATATCAAATGTTGTACATATTTTGTAAGCTTGAAATTAATTATATTGTAAATAATTTATTTTTTTTGGTTTCTTTTTGCAGATGCTACCATTTTGAGTACGTGATGATATCTTCCCATGTCGATATTGGAGCTTACCGTTGATACTAAAACAAGCTGTTAATAGATATGTTTTTATATTTGTATTGTCGATACTTTGGTTTTGTTTTAGATATAAATTTGAGTTTTTGAATTATCAAAAAATACTAGTATTGTTGGAGGATGTTTTATATATTTTTGTAAAGAATGTTTGGTTGACACTATACCGTTACAACTTTACAGGGTACAAATATATAATTATTCGTATATATGATGTTGTGAATGTGAATATGAATGTGAATGTGGATGTGGAGGTGGATTAATAATTTGTACAGGGAATGAATTAATAAAATATATGTTTATTTTGTGTGAAAAAAATTTGCGACAGTAATAAACCGTCGCTAATGGAATCATCATTTCCTTGCATTTTATTAGCGACGGGTTAACCTGTCGCATACACATATTAGTGCCATCTTTAGCGACGGTTTAAACTGTTGTGAATACATTATTGATTTAATTCTATTTTTTTGCGATGTTTAAGACCGTCGCTAATAATGCTTTTCGCGACAACAACTACCTTCTCTAAAAAAAGTTTTTGGTGACAACATCCTAAACCGTTGCTAAAAGTGATGTTTTTTTCCTTTTTTTTTTTTTTTGCGTTAGGTTAAACCGTCGCAAAAACCATTGATTTACCGTTGCAACAAGAAAGCGATGGTTTGTAACCATCGCAAATACCTTTTGTCACGCCTCCTTCCGCCACCCCCCATTTCCCGTCACTACTCCGTCGCAAAAAGTCTTTTGCGACGACATGTGCATCTTTTGTGACGTTTACGACCGTTGCAAAAACTCTAGCTTCTAGTAGTGCCCACTACATAATGACCTGTAGAAAAACATGAAACTTAACCCTTGTAAACATAAAACACGACTGTTGCACTAATCGAGAGTAGGTGAGGGTGGTTCACAAAAAACAAAAAACACAACAACAACAAAAAAATGAAAAATAAATTTTTTTACTTTTTTATGAGTTGAATTTTTTTTAATGTTTTTGACTTTTTAAGAAGTTTTTGACTTTTTAACTAAACTAACCACTTGCAAACATCCCCTAAATTTTGTTTTTGGTGTATAAAATTACATGACATGATTTTTAATGGAAATAAAAAAGAATTAAAATAAGTCAAGTGAGATTAACATTTCTCATTAATTAAAGATATCTATTTTTGCGTGAAGATTAAATTTCAAGATAGCAATAGCTAACTGTAGACGCGCCCTTGAAGCCTCACTCTACAGCTCAGACTCGATTGTTGTCACGGTTCGTAATCTGAACCAAAGAGTCCAAATCCGGCAAATCGTTTTTGAGAAAATAGATTTTTGAAAAGAAGTGCCAAACATGGACTGCTTTGCCAGATACAGAGTCGCCACCTAAATATTTTTTTTAATGGGGAAATTTAGGAAACCCTGACTCGGTGCCGAAGGCCACGTGTCCGTCATCACCAAATGTCTTGGCTCGGGAGCTTGGGTACGATCGGGGAAGGTCAGCTATGAGCACCCCCTTTCGCCTGGTCCGAAGACCGGCCTCTACTAACCGTGATACCCGATTTTGAAAACGTTATGTGTTCTTATTCCGATTATTAACCTAGAATTACTATGTTATGCGCGCAGCAAACAAGTATAGACTAGATTGCCTAATTTGGAAACAAGCATTGCATATCCGTTCGTTTTGAAAATGCTTTGGAATTTGCTACTCGCAAGTAGGCTAAAACACGGATTTCAACAAGTTTTTCAAACTCAGACAATCCAACCTTCACCCACAGGCAATCAGGCAGTTTATCTCATATAAGCACTTAGCCACATGGTAATTATGCTGTCATGTTAACATTCACACGCATGCGATATGCTAAAGCATAAATACTTACATCGTACTCCGTGCCAAAACAATAAACTGGTTAGCAAACATGCATGTCCTAGTTCATGTTAAAATGGCTGATGTAACACATACAGAGATGCAGTTTAGAGTAGGCTCGGCTAACCCTAAAATGGCATATGAAATGCTACAATTATCACGTTTTCAGTTTGGAATTGAAATACAATGCAGTTTGTATGATGTACCGAGCCTGGTGCATGTAAACAAATGCATGGATGCACGCATGCATTGCATAAGGTATGCTAAAATAAACGTGCCCTAATCTACCATCATAAGCAGGTAAATAAAAGGGAAGAAAGAAGTGGGGATTGGAAGACATACACACCACTCACACACACTTATTACAAATGCGCCCTCACTCGGAGGGGGGCCAAAAGAATATACAGTCCAAATAATGAATAAATAAATTATTACAAAATTCCTAATTACTTAGTAAATAAATGCAAAAAAGAAAGGAGGCCACGGCCTCCCGCCTCGGGATACGCGAATGATGCATGCTCGGATCCGACTTGCCCGGAAAACCCGTACCATGCCACTGCTGCTTTCTTTTTTTACTGCCCTGTCTCTCCAAAAATTGCCAAAGTCCCAGAAAACCTTCCTTGCATCCTTTGTACACCACCGGCTGGAGGAAGTGCCCACCGGCCAGCTAAAATTTCCATCGGCTGTTTAGGAGGTTATCGGCCATCCATATAGTGCCGGTCGGCACTCTCTACTGCCGGTCGGCATAAAATTCCTGCAGAAGACAGTTTTGACAGCAACAGCAGACAGACAGTGCATGATATGGGATTTTGAGCATATGTAAGCATGGCCAATGCTTCCTATCATGCATGGGACTCAAGGAAGCATGACCCTTGGTTCTTGGGCCATCAAATTATGCATCTTGGTGCATGATAGCCTAAGGAACCAAGATTGCATTTCAATAGGAATGCATGCAACACACAAATGGGAACTAAGACCCCATCATGTCAAGATCAAGGCCTTAGTGACATGAGAAAGTAAGATGTGTTTTGTCACTTGAAGTACAAACACCCCTCATTTCTCACACTTGTTTGACACACCCAAACCAAGTAATGCAATGCATATTATGCAAACATGGCTCAAACTATACAACATGATGCTAAATGCAAGGACATACCAAATGCTATGCAACGTTATGTTAAGTCTATAATGTAATCATGTGGGAGGTAAATGTGACATAACCATGGACACTTAAGGCAATAGTATTAGCGTGTGTCAAGACCATGTCGACCAAACATGCAACAAGCATTAAATAAATGTGCAATGGTGGACTTAACCACAATGGGGTAGACCTCAAATCCCCCCCAAAACAGTGGCAAAATGTGCCCGAAGTGGTAGACCAATACTCATGCAAGCATGCAAACAAATGGGCCTAAAACCAAGGCATAAACAAGGGGCTTTTCACTACCACCAACATGACCATTCATAGCATGTATTAGGCCACCAAAAACAGATCCTTAGCATGCAAAAATACACACACACATCTTGATACGGCAGCCCCAAAATACCCTAAACATACAAGCATGCATAAGGCATATTCCTAGGCATAAAGGAGCACATCCTTAAAGCATGAAATAGGTCACGTATGGAAACATACAAACATGATTTATGGACTGAAATATGATCCTAAATGATGCCAAATCATGAGGATGGTCCAAGCTAAGCATGTTAAAGGCTAATATGCTTAAGGTTTACAAGCCAAAACACTAAGCAACCACATCAAGCATACCAAACACGGCAAAATCAGTGGCTCACAGCCCTTAAACATGTCAAATCATGACCAAAGACTTCAATAAGCTAAGCCTAAACATGAAGATATGCAAGGCTAAACACATGACATATTTCTAGGGAAAATGGAGGATTACAAAGAAAGTATAAAAAGCATGCTAAGGACCACAAAATCACTTTTGGACAGAGATGAAATATGATCCAAAACACCCAAAAAAGCTCTGAAATGGTGCCAAAAACAAGCAAGCATACATGTTCCCTTTTTAAGCCAAAGACAAAGGCGAAAGAGGGACAAAGGGGAGAGGGGTGTCCCTCCCCTATACAATACTTCAAACCACCATATTTACCACTAAAAACCCACTGGTTTTCAGTGGTGAAAGGACCCAAAACAACAAGGCAAATAAGGCTCAAAGTAAAGACACCGAATAGGCCAAAACAAGGCCTAAAAGGGTGAGTTTGCACTCAAACCACAAAATGACCTTAATGAAAGTTCAAAAGCAAGAAAATCTAAGACTTTTTTTAGTTATACACAAAGCTCAAAACACAAAGCAAGATAGGTAAAAACTTGTTGCAAAAATGGGGAATCTAAAGTAAAGTGCTCACCCTTGAAGAACACTTAAAGAACAGGTGGTGCAGCCCTCCTCTATTGATCAAAACCAGTCCAAAAACTCAACAAATGACCCTCCAAGTCCCTCAATCTCGAACTAGGGTGTAATGGTGTGTGTATTGGTGCAAAAGTAAGGTAAAACCACACTTTTAGGCCTAAAAACACACACACAAGAGGAGAGAGAGGGAAAATGTAGAGAGAGAGAGATATATGGCAGATATATAGATATAGAAGCTCTGGTTTTTGATCAAAAATGGCCAACCTCTCTCAAAGTGGGAGAGATGGTGCTTATATAGGCCAAGGCAAAGTGAAATGACTTAATGGCTAAGCAAAGGGAAAGATTCAAAGGGGGCAAAAGAGTCTAGGCTTCTTGGAGAAGCTAAGACAGCTGGCCAAGCTTCTCCAAGAAGCTTCTCCAAGAAGCTTGGCCAAAGGTTCAAGCTTCTAGAAGCTTCAAGGGTGCAAAGGTGCAAAGTGGTCACACTTATGCACGGGGGAATGTGATGGTGCATTCCAGCTGGCACAGCTGGCATGCACCATGCCTCAGGGGTTCAAAGGGTGCACGCCGGCCAGCCAAAGGGATCATCGGCACAAAAAAGTGCCGGTCGGCAACATGTAGTGCCGACCGGCCAAATATTTCAACAAAACAGTGCCGGCGGCACACATATGCGGCCGGTGATGGTAGGGAAGGGCCGGTGGTGCGTGGGGATGGCCAACAAGCCATTCACTGCCCTTCAAGACAAAAACACAGGTGTTTGGTGCAAAACCAGACACAAAACGGTCGAGTTCGGGGATCCTGAGGCGGGGCGCGTAGCCGAGACCTCCGGGAACTCCAAACGAACACAAACATGGATAATCACCGAGTGTTCAAACGGTGACGTCCAAGTCTTGAGGACGGTCAAAAATGGGGTGTCTACACTAATGCTCCTTTGTTTTGGGTGTTTTTTAAGTGAATCATGCATGGCAACTGCCAGTCTACCACACATGATGAATTTCTTCAAGCCTCTTTTATTCATGATTTTTGGTGTTTTTTAAGTTTATCATGCATGGCAACTACTAGTCTACCACCCATGATGAATTTATTCAAGCCTCTTTTATCCATGATAATTGGACTAAACCATTCCACTACAATTCTTAATTGAGTCTTCTTAATTTCATTCCAATGACGTAGCTAAGACTCATGTGAAGTGGTCATACACTCTTTTCTCTCTCTCATCTTTCAGTGCCACTACATCCCCTAATTTTATTTCCTCAACCCCGATAAGCTTTTGGGCCTTTCAAATTTGGATTAGGCCTTTTAAAAGAAATTTTAGACTTTTAAATTTAAGTGGGACTTTTTTTAAAATAAATTACTTTGCCCCTATATGTTTGGCCGCTTTCTCACTTTAACTCTTAAAATTAATTTTTTCTCACTTTAACCCTTCATATTTCAATTTTTTTTTCCAGTTTACTTCTAATATTGATTTTTGTTTAAAATTAGACAGAAAATAACGCATTGACAGTCATGTGATATAAAAACATTTTACTATATATAATTCACATTTGATACAAACTCAAACCTCAACAAAATAACATATTTTATATTATGTGACAACTTTCGTGTCATTTTTTGCCTAGTTTTGAACCGAAGTTGATTTTACGAGTAAATTAAAAAAAACTTGAAAAATGAAGGGTTAAAATAGAAAAAATCAAATTTTAAAAGTTAAAATGAAAAAATAGTTAAACATAACATGGGTAAAATGTAATCTACCCTTTTATATATATATATATACCAACATCACATTTCTTAGCACCATCAGAGTACTGAAGTGAGAAAGAAAATAATCTCTATCTGCAAACGAAAGTGTGTCGGTTGTTTCTTGTACTGTTTCCCTTTCTTTTTTATAGAAATTGTAGCTTAGTGGAAGGGAGATTATACATACATATATGTATATATAAATTCAATGGGATGTTCAAAATTATTTTTTAACAAAAATATAATTATAAAAATAATTGCAAATTGGTAGAATGACAGAGTATGAGTTTAAAAATAAGTGGGTCTATTAAATCCCTAAAGTATACACATTAAAGTATATACATTAAAATCTATTTAGTCTATGAATTGTATATACATTAAGTCCTTAAATTATTTAATTCAAACCTATTTAGTTTTTCAAAAGATTATAAAAATAAATATAAATCCATAACTGTGAGGACATAATTTTTGAATGACAGCATGTGGCCGAGGTGGCACCGAAGTGTTAGCCGAGGTGCCACGTGTCCTGGTCATGCTGTCGAGATAATCTCAGCTAGGCCAAGGTTATCTGCGAAGATACCGGAATCCGGGGTAAGCGGATAAGGGACAAGAGTCCAAGAATAAGGGAGGACTTCAGCTTGGATAAAGATAAGACTCTTAGAGAGTTTATCCCAATCTAACTGGGAGTCCAGGATTAGCATTGAACTAGAGTCCATTAAAGTTAGGCTTCTATGAGACTAGATTTGTGTTGGCTATAAAAGAAAGGCACCCTCGTGGGTCTAAGGTACACTTTTTGTATTCTGAATAGTGAGTTAAGCACTTTTGCTATCTTTGAGAGATAACTGACTTGATCGTCGGAGTGCCCTCGAGTGGACAAACCACCGCCGGATTCTTATCTTTCTGTGACAGGTCGTTCGGGCGCAATCTATTCTGCCGGTGTTCTCTAGTTGAATACCTGTTTGGCAATGTGGTTCAGAAATCGACTCACACAATAACTATTTTTAATTAGTGAAAGACCCTACCTAATTAAGATTTTTGAGGTGTAATCAAGTCCATCTTAGTATTTGCAATAGAACAATTATATGAAAATATGTAAATATAAATAAACTTTTATGCAATATATATAGTTTTGGTTTTGTGTTGGTTCAGTTTAGACATACTTAAATCGAGAATAAACCCAATCTTATCGGGTTGATAATATTAAGACCCAGAATCAAACCAATTTATAGAAAAGACTAAACCAACCCAATCCATATAGGTTAGGTCAATTTGGTTCTCGAGTTTTGTGGGCATTTCATGCACCTCTAATCAGCGGAGGAGGGTGAAGAAAGAGATGGGCACTATATACTCATAAAAGTACATACTTCCTACTTTTCAAAATATTAGTCGCTTACTCCATTTTTCATTGTCCCAATATATTAGTCTCTTTTCAAAAATTAAGAATTAAAATAATATGAATTTCCTATTTTGCCATTCTTTTAAATTCATTAACAATACAAAAAATACAATTATAACAATTGATATTCCCAACAAAATGCACTATCAAAGGGTAATTTTAGAAAATTAATATTTTTAAAGTGCAACAATTGTATTACCAAAAAAAAAAAAAAATTAATTCCCCAAAATGGACTATTATTTTGGGACAAAAGAAGTATATTCAGTTTAGATGTGACTTATATTTTATTAATTTTAAAGAATACTACTATTAACACCCCATTTATTATTTTGGATCCCCAAATTATAAATTTCAAAATCCTTAGGAAAAAAATTCTTCTCTCTAAATAATATCAAAATTATCCTTATAAAAACTACACACCTATTAAAATGGACATCCCACACCTTAAAAATCATTATCTCCCAAAACCCAAAAATTTAAGACAAAAACCTCCCCAAAACCCCTGTCAATCACACATACACGCTCTCTCGTCCTCCCTCCCTCTCTCTCTCTCTCTCTCTCTCTCTCTCAAGTGAAGAGGACCTCTGTGATTCACCCTTCTGGTAAACTAAAATTATTTCAAGTAATTGAATTCTTATTTTACAATTCTTCTTCTTCTTTGGTGGTCAAGGGCCTTTCTTCAATGATCTCTTCTGTAATTAGGGATTTTGGTTCCAAAGATGAAGATACGGTTCGTAGCCAAAATCAACTCTCTTTTACCTTTCAAAGTGTATCAAATTTCCTTCCTCAGACCTGTGTTACCAATACACAATGTTCAAGCTTGTGTTGCCATTTTGTTACATAGGAAAGCAATCCAAGAGGGGGGGTGAATTGGGTAATTAAACATTTTGAACAAAAAATAAATTTTAAATAACTAAGTGAGTAAATGTAGCAGGTATTTAATATACAGAAAATAGAGGAGAGGGAAAGAAGAGTTCAAATACAAAGATTTATAGTAGTTTGGCTCACCGGCCTACGTCCATTCCTCAAGGTACCTCCTTCAGAATTTCTTCACCATGAATCAATGCACCACCAAGTTTCACCTAGCTTATATATTTTTACAAAGGACTTACTTCAATCTATTGAGAACCTCTCAACTAAAATGCCTCACTTTACAAGTGTTTCACTTATAAAATAAGAATAAAAGTAAGAGGTATACTGCCCTCTTTTACAATTTTTTCTCTCTCAAAAGATGGATATGAAAGTGTAAGGCCACAAGTAATTTAAAACTCACCCATATATGAAAGTAGAAGTATAATGGAGTATATTAAATGCTCTTGAATGCTCTAGGTTTTTTCTATTAGAAGAATATGGTTCGAGCAAGGAGAACTTCATCTTTATAGCATTAATGGCTTCTAGCTTTAATGGCTTCTAACTGTTGGAGAGAGAAGATTTGAATCTTCTAGCTATTGAAGCAAATCATGGAGGATATCTTCCAGCTGTGTTTGATCAGAGTATGGTGAATGCAGACTATAGACAGGTCTTGGGAAAAGAAGGTTCATTAAATGCACAAGCTTTTATTTAATGCTCAACCTCATAAGTCAACTTCTTGATAGAAGATATGGTGCCAGAAGATCTGCTTAGGGGTCAAAAAAGATGACATATTCTACACATAAATAAGAAAAAGTGGCAGAGAAAAGGGTTGTATCAGTCCAGATCTGATTTGGCAGCTGGATTTTTGAAACACTGATTTTACGGGTGTGATTGGGTGTCGACCCTTTGCTCTATTCTCTTCTCTGAGTTGAGTTCCAGGTGTTCCTGGTGTCGATCCTTATCATTCTTGGTGTCAACCCTTGCTGTTGGATTGTATTCTGAAATTTAGTGTCAATCCTTAATGTTTTTAGTGTCGATCCTTTCTGCTGCATTGCATACTGAAAATTAGTATCGACCCTTGTTGTCTTGGTATCAACCCTTGCAGCTGGAACACTTAGGCATTATGATCTTCATTCTGGTGTCGACCCTAGCTATATGTCGATCCTTGGACCTGTTTTAAGCATGGATAGAGTTTTGTAACCAAGTGCTAATCTCATGTTTTGAAGGGCCAAAAATCATTGAAAAACAACACTCTAGAATCATATAACTTCTAGAAACATTCAAGCACAATTTGTATACTATTATTGTGAAAACTTTGAATAACAAAATGAATTCAAAATATTTGTCAATAATCCAAATCAATAAGAATTAAAATTTGAATAACCTTGGGGCTAACAATCTCCCCCTTTTTTGATGATGACAAATATATTAAAAGTTTTCAAAGAAGAAGTTTCAAAGTGAAGACATTAAGAAGTCTTTTTCAAGAAGTTTTGTATATAAAGGTTTTGAAAAATGAGATCGAACCCCCCCCCCCCCCCCAATAAAAAGGACTTTGAGGCCATAACAAAGATGACTCAAAATATAATGAGAAATATGTATGTCAAGGAGATTTTCAATAGATGCAACAATAAAGTAAGTTCCCCCTGTCAATATGCACTGAACCATTCATTAGTAAAGTTAATTTCTTCATTTTATTTGCATTGAATGAAATCACAAACTCTTTAAAACAAATTCCATAACGCTTCAAGTGCATGTGTATATATTTATATATAAATTTAAAAAAAAAAAAAAAACATTCACAACAAATCACAAGCATGCATAACCAATCACAATTAACACTTAAATAACAACATGTTTCATACCATTAAAGAGATTAGCACAATGTATCTATGTTTCCAAAAGCATCAACTTCCTCACTTGTGTGACCAAACAGTGTTTTTACCAAAACATGCAATTACAGCTATTCTTCTACTCCTTTGAGTTAAACTAACTTTGCACAATATATCAAAAAAAGCTATGATTTAACATCTATCATCTATCTTCCATTCAAAAAGCTTCAAAATAAATACTACAAAATAGTGCAATTAGATTTGCAATTAAATCTTCAAACTTCTCCTCCTTTATCATTATCAAAAAGAAGGGCAGAGCTTCAGCGAAAGGGAGGAGGAGTGCGGGGCCAATGTGGTGTAGCCTATCGCCAACCTTAAGCAAACCACAACATGAATTTTTGGATTTGTTCACCCAAATCATCATTCCCATCGTTGTTGGAAAATTTGATGGAATTCTTCATTTGAGTCCTTGATCCCATAATACCGCAATCACCATGTTTTTCACACTGGCTTTGGCAGCTTCAATGACTTGGGCTTGTTGAATCTTCAGTCGATCAATGTCATGCTACATTTCGGTTTGCCAAGAGAGAAGTTGTACGACTAAGGATGCCAACTCATCCACATTTTGTTCCAAGGCAAATGAGGATGAAGTAGGGACAGAGTGAGAGGATGAAGGAATGTAAGAGGCAAGAATGGATTAGGAGTTGAGGTTGAGGTTGTCAAGCCTCGAATTTATGGAAGCAATCCCATCCATTAAAAGACCCTCAACCATGAAGTCAAGATGGTCAATTTTGGGAGAGAGAAAGGAGATGTCAGAAGAAGGTGGTGGAATAGAAGGACCAGGGGTGGAGAAATGAAGGGTGGAAGGACTGGGAAGGGAAAAGCCAAAGGTAGAGAGACCAGGGGAAGAACCAGTTTTCTTGGTCTTGGTCCAAATGTTGTTGATCAGAGAATATCCCATATTTCTCAGTGTTTCAGACCCATAAGAAAAAAGGTCTCTAGGGACTTTTTTCCCTCCTTAAGATCAATTTTGAAATGCTTGAAAATCTTTGTGAAAATCATTCCATAGGGAAGGGTTTGATTATTTTGTTTATAAGCATTAATGATACAGTGAACCACCAAATAGCCAAAATCAGTAAGAAAACTAGTACATAGGGCCCAAATGAGATAAGTGTGCCCATAAGTGACAGCATCAAAGCAGCCTGAGCGAGGAATAATGTTATGTGTAATGATGTGATTTAAAAGTCTCATTTTAAGGGAAAGGTCTTTCCCAGAGACAATGACATGATGAGTTAGGTCGGGGTTATTTGTGAAGAATCTGAGACCAATAAGATGAGAGTATTAGGTTGGTTTAAGAGCAACCGATGGAGTGACTTTATGACCATCATTAGAAGTTTTCACAATGGAGTTGATGACAGAGGGTGTGAAAGTGAAAGGATCACCCTTTACAAAACAGTCTAGGGTATGAGGAGAAGATTCCTGATCATATGAGAGATTTGCAAGAAAAACTCTTTAATGAGAGTGGGGTAAACATCACAGTCAAGTTTTAAAAGTGATGACCATTTTTGATTTTCAAACCAACCTTTGACAAGAATGGAATATTTTTCAAAGAATGTGATGTCTATTGTGCGACCAGAGAGTACCTTTTGTAAATTAACGTCTTTGTTGAATGTAGATCTGTACTTAAGGTTCTTGAATCAAAGCATAGGTGGAGAAACAGCGACTGCGGCGAAGAAGGAGGAGGTGCGTGGTCGCTTTCGTGTTGGAACAGGAGAAGGGGCTTGAGGATCCATGGAGAGGAAGAAAAGAGGTTGCGAGAGAGATGGATGAAGATCAGAATGTGGATCGACGGTGAGGGTCATTGGAATATGAAAAGGGGCTAGGGCTAGGGCTAGGAGGTCGACACTAAAAAATAGTATCCTAGGACACATCAGGTGTCGACACCCTCGAAGAGAGGTGTCGACCCTAAAAAGTAGTGAACCAAAAAATAACTAGTGTCGACACCAGCGAAGATTGGTGTCAACCCTTAACAACAAAAAGCACAAGGCTGGTTCACAAGGTGTCGACCCTATAGAGCAGGGGGTCGACCCTTAAGGATCTTGGAAGGCAAAAACTAACTTCTTCTCTTTTTTTTTTTTCCTTTTTTTTTTCCTAGCAAATTTCACAATGAAGCATACTAACAGATAGTTTAACATCAAATAGGAATATTTAACATGCCTAAGTGCCCTTAACATATCTTAAGATCCATTTAACAGTAGCAAAATGACCAACAGTTAGGGAATGCATGAATTGACAAGCATGATTAACAACATAAGATAGCTCAAGTCTGGTAATGGTCAAATATTGAAGGGCTCCAGCAAGACTCTTGCACAAAATAGTTGGGAATAGAAGAGAGCAACATTAGTGGTAAGAGAGGCTTTTGTAGACATAGGAGTGGCACATGGCTTACACTCAACCATGCTAGCCTTGACAAGCAATTCAGAAGCATACTTATGCTGAGAAAAAGAAAAAAACAAAAAGCCATGGGAGGTTTTCTTAACTATGATCCCCAAAAAATACGAGATATCCCCAAGCTCTTTCATGGAGAATTCTTGACGCATTCAGTGTTAAAAGAGTCTGAATGAAGATTTGATTAGTACCAGTGAGAAGAATATCGTCCACATAAATGAGGAGATAAGTCATAAAAGTAGAAGTCTTAAGAACAAAAAGTAAAGAATCACACTTACTTTGAACAAAACCCTGAGAGAGAAGAAATGATGAAAAAGTGGAAAACCAAGCTCTGGGGCTTGTTTAAGGCCATATAAAGCTTTACGAAGCTTACAGACCAAGTGAGGATGAGATGGGTCAATAAAACCATGTGGTTGTTCCATGTACACTTCCTCCTCCAATTTGCCATGAAGAAAAGCATTACTGATATCAAGTTGTTTGAGAGGCCAATTGTGATGTAAAGCCAAACGAAGTAGAATACAAATTATGTGTTGCTTTGCAACTGGACTGAAAGTATCATGAAAATCAATACCATGTTGTTGAAGAAAGCCTTTAACCACAAGTCTAGCCTTATGTCTTGCAATCGACCATCAGAATTCCTCTTTAGTTTGAAGACCCATTTATAGCCAATGGATTGTCTGTGAGGAGGTAAGGAGACATGAGACCAAGTACCTTGATGTTGAAGAGTAGTATATTCCTCCATCATGGCTTGAAACTAGACTAGAGAAGAAAGAGCTTGCTTGGTAGAAGATGGCTCAGTAAGGGCATCAGGTAGCAAAGAAGAAAAAAAGAGAAGAAGAAGAAATAGCAGTATGATAGAAGGCTTTGGATTTGGGCATGGTCTACATAGGGTGAGTATTAGTAGAAGAGAGTAGAGGCAAAGGTAAATCAATATGAATGGAATTAATTGGAACAGAAGGGGGTTGGGTAATGTCATGACCTGAACCCGCCCCTATGGGTTAAGGACATAACCGGCCAGTAATCAAGAGATTACCTACGGCCTCAAATCATATAAGACATAACTCATCAGAGTAAAGGGGCCAAATGGAAGCAAATTTAAAACTTTGTCCATAGAGCTGTGCTTATATGCACATCATAACATTCCAAATAAGTATTCGTTAATAACTCACATCAAAGGGGAGTTAACATATAAACTGTACATACAGGATCATTCAAGTCTAAGTTAGTCAACCCAAAGTTTATATACAAAGTAATCCAATATTTTCGCCAACATAACAAAACTATAATAAAATAACAAAAGAGGCGAATACAAGTCTCGTGCGTGAGACGTTGGGCTGACTCTTCAAAACCTTGACTGTTTCTCACATTTTTCACCAATGCTGGGTTTGGACATCCCTTGGCTCACCTACATACACATGAATGAGCGTGAGCGAAAGCCCAGTGAATAATATCAAATAAAGAAAGTACACGAATGAGATTCACATATATTAAACGGCCTTGAGCCCATTTAGTATTCTACTTTGTGTATCATTCAGTACATTAGGCGATTCAAGCTCGAATATATCAAACGGCCTCTAGTCCACTTCGCTCTTAAACGAACGGCCTCGAACCCAATTCATTCATGTATATCAAACGGCCTTTGGCCCAATCATTCATATCTAACAGCCTCCGGCCCACTCATTGGCCCATTCATTCATATCCAACGGCCTCTGGCCCATTCATTGGCCCATTCATTCATATCCAACGGCCTATGGCCCATTTATTGGCCCATTCATTCATATCCAACGGCCTCTGGCCCATTCATTGGCCCATTCATTCATATCCAATGGCCTCTGGCCTATTCATTGACCCATTCATTCATATCCAACGGCCTCTGGCCTATTCATTGACCCATTCATTCATATCCAACGGCCTCTGGCCCATTCATTGGCCCATTCATTCATATCCAACGGCCTCTGGCCCATTTATTGGCCCATTCATTCATTTCTCCATTCATGTCAAACGGCCTTCGGCCTAATCAATTGTATCTGACGGCCTTTGGCCCAACCATATGGCATAACAAACATTCGTCCACAATTCAAATTAACAAACTTATAAGACTTATAATAAGCAGCTGGACAATTAACATACTTCAAAATATCTTTACTAAGATATTACTCACAGTGATCTGCCGGTGGATTTGCCCTCGTGCTTGACCCTACACATTTCATGAACATAACGGGTCACAAACGATTCATTCTGTTCTTAATTCATATATTCCTCTTAGGCTTCATTCTTATTCTTTTAACTCATTTACAATGCTTAATGCATGCCTAAGAGCGTTTAGAGATGAAAGAGAACGGAAAATGAAACTCAATTCAACTTTACAAAATTTCAAAAACAGGGTTCCCGGCTCGAGCGCAGGTTTCCCCGCTCCAGCGGACCCCTCTTTGGTCTGCAAAAGTACTGGTTGCCTCATTTTTACGCTCGAGCATAAATTCGGATGCTCGAGCTGAAAGTCTCACTACATGGTTCCCTGCTCGAGCGTGAATCTCTCCGCTCAAGCGGACACCCTTGTCTGTAAAACTTCTGGGAGCTCGTATTTCTCGCTCGAGCGGCGATTTCCCCGCTCGAGTGGACATGCCAAATTCTGGAAAATCCAGAATTGTTCTTGAGGCTCAAACTTGATATTCAAAGGCTCCAAAGCTCGAATTTAGGTACCAAGAACATGAGAAATGCATACATAGTATGAGAGCATAGGAGATTTAGGACCAATTGTTCAAAACCATGATCAAATTCTCAAATTAACCAACATTTCTCTTCATAGTTTCAAAACATGTGCACTCAACATCATATTAACTCCATGACTTCATTAATCAAGCATGCATGTAATCTTTTAACTCCAATTCCATTTCAAATGGCTCAAGTGATGCTTACACACATAAAACTCATCCAAATCATGCTTTCATGTATGATCCAACAACTCACTTTTTTATAATTAACAAGCCACATGTTAGAATATGAAAATTCATGGCAATTCATAGCAATTCTATGCATGCATGTGCATATAGACTTCAATCTCATCAAAATCAACACAACTCATGTTCTTGATCACCATTCAACTTGAATTCACCAAGTTACAAACTAAAATCCATGAATTTACTCACCTAGGAGCTTTAAACACCCAAATTCTAGTCAATTCTTGAGTTAATCTTCAAGATTCCCAAGCTTCTAGCTTAAATCTTCAATTGCTTTCCCCCCCTCTCTCTCTCGCCGACCCTCTCTCTCTCTCCTTAGAGTAATCTCAGCCAAATTGAATAAAAGAGAGGAGTTGAGTGCATAGTGCCCCTTTGCATAGACTTTCCCTTAATCAAATTGCTTAAGGTTAATAATAGTGCTTAATTAATCGTTCTGAACATAGTGGGTGTTTGGGAAGTGAGTTTTTATGTAGATTTTATTAGATGTAGGTTTTTATGAGATAAAAAATTTTTGGTGTTTGGGAAGATAGTTGGGTTTTTATGTGGTTGGATGTGATATTTTGTTTGGATTTTTTTGGTTTTGCAAAACTTTTGTCTTTTAGTGAAAAAAATAAGAAAAAATTTTGGAAACTTGCTTCCCAAACACCACCATAATTATTTTGACCCAAATCAATTTTCAATTAAATTTTACCGTAGGCACTAAAAATTACGCCAATCATAATAGCGTAGTCAATTTCGGTTTCTGTAGCCGATAAGGCCTTCAATTTAAATTCTAAAGCACATAATCGAACAGATTTTCCTACGGTAAACAGATAGAAATTCAAAACCACATATATTCATATAAATGGCACTCAAAATCATATCAAACACATAATCACAATCACAATTAAGATTAATTAGCATAATATGGACCAGGGTTATCACAGGTAATAAGGGTTGGAGAAATGCTAGAAGGAGGAATAGGAGTAGGAAAAAATGAAGAAAGAGCTGGATCAGTAGAACAGGACTGAGGTAGAGTATGAGTAGAGACTAGAGGCTGAGCAGTGACAATGACAGATGACTGAGGGATAGATGAAGCAGTTTGAGAAAAAGAGAACTAAGAAAAACACTATGGCTAAGGAGAAGGATACCAGAAAAATTTCTGAATGGTAGATAAGGGTGAGAAAGAAGGAAACACATAAGGCATATCAACAAAATGGAAGCTATTTTCCTAAAAACAAACATGTCAACACAGTAAAATTTTGCCTGTTAAAGGGTTAACACACCTATAACCATTGACAGATGAATGATAAACATGAAAAACATGAGGAGCAAACTTCGGAGATAACTTGTGAGGAGTGTATGGTTTAAGCCAAGGGAAACACAAACACCTAAACACTTTAAGAATGGCGTAATCAGGTGGTTTATGATAGAGTAGCTCAAATTGAGAAGAATTAGAAAAGGGAAGCACTAGGAAGTCTGTTGATAAAATAAGCATGAGTGGCTATAGCATCAAACCAGTAGACAAGAGGCAAAGAGGAATGATAAAGTAGGGCAATTACAGTTTTAGTAATGTGGAGATGTTTCCTCTCAGCTACCCCACTCTGAAAGGGAGTATGTGGACAAGAATGTTGGTGTAGAATGCTATGAGAGGTCATAAAGGTATGCATAGAAAGATTAATAAATTCCCTACCACCATTAGTTCTGAAGATTTTAAGATACAAAATCTAACCCCTTTGCTTCGCCAAGGCCAGTAACTAATATGGTGATGAATAAATCAATAAAAAATAGCTACAGAAGAAACAAAAGGCAAAAAGAAAAGCTAGAGTAGCCGACCTCTTTGAATAGGGGATTTCAAAGAGAGAGAGAGAACGCCCTTGTACTTCATGTACTTGAAATTTGTAAATAAAACTAGAGCAATGACACATATTCGTACTTTTTGGTCCACACTTTCATTATGTAGCAAGGGACTTGGTTCTCATATCATTAAGTACATAATAAATCAAGAATTAATATATATATATATATATATATAATATCATATCATATTATTTCATTGTAAATATAATTGTAAAATTTTTTTTTTTTTTTTTAAGTCTCAAACATTTTTCATAAAACTAATCAGTGTGTTTGGTTTCAATTTTCTGAAAATTAAGTTTTTTATTTTTTTATGTTTTTTATTTTTATTTTTAGTGAATATTTTTAAATTTTTAAGCATTTTTTTTTTTACTATTTTAGATGCACCTTACTTAGATGTATCTAAAAAATAAAATATTTGTAAAAAAATATTTTCAAAAATTAATAATAAATACACAAGAATATAAAAAAATGTACTGATTTTTTGTATCTTTTTTGAATTTTTAGTATTTAGTGAATTTTTTTAAAAAAATCACAAATATTATACTTTTTAAGTGTATTTATGTTAGGCGTATTTAAAATTTTTAAAAATTGATTAAAATATTAAAAAAATTCAGTAAAAATTTAAAAAATACAAAAAAAAAAAAATTGGATCCATTTGGTTTAATTTTAGAATTATGATTTGAATGTGGAGTTGTGTTTTGAGTTTTGAATTTTTGAATCATGATTTGAAAAGATAAAATTTGTTTAATTATAAGTTTTGAAAATAGCTTTGGAATGATTTGTAATTTTTTTTTTTTTTTGATTGATTGATGTATAGAATGTGAGAAAATGTGAGAGGAGAGAGAAGAGATGAGAGAGAAAAAGTGATTGATTGATTGAATAATAATAATAATTAAAAAAAAAAAAGAAGATAAGAGTTTTGAAAGTAATTTTAAATTATATTTTAAAAATATGTTTGCTTAATATATTTCATTCAAATCATAATTTAAAAGCATAATTAAATTTTAAAAAATAAATCAAACGCCACTTTAATTTTTTGAAAAATGAGTTTAGAAAACTCAAACTAAAACAAGCTGTATAATTATAAAATTGTGAATGATGTTACTTAGGTACTTGTGAGGACGAAAGCCAAGTTTGTGCGGGCACTTTTTAAACTTATGAATTCATGAATATGATTGTTAACTTGTAGATTCGAATCATACTTAAAGGGTACTTTTAAAAACAACCCTTTATGACCGAAGTGAAACAGAACTAAAAATAAAAATAAAATAAAATTAATTAGGGATTATTTGTAATGATTTAAATAAAAATGCTTTTTGACTTTTTATATAAAAAAAATGTATAAAATGAAAGAAAAGTAATATAACTCAAATAAAAAATGATGTGACTTAAATAAGACAAAAATATATGCTAAAATAAGAAATATCAAACAACCTCTTAATCTATACTATTATTAAGTGAAGGACTAAATTGGTTTAGTGAAACCTTCTTCTCCTCATGCCACATGACAACTTTATATATGCTAGAAAAAAAATATAATATATATTATACACAGCGTGAACAAGTTTTGAATCCAAAACCTTGGATTTCATTAAGAACATACTTATCACTTAGGGCGAATTACACTAACAGTCCCTATAGTTTGGGCCTTGTGTCACTTTAGTCCCTAACTTTTTAATTGTGACACATTTGATCCTGAATTTTAAATCTTGTTCCAATAAGGACAAAAAAAATATCATTGCTTAATTTCAAGGGTAAAGTCATCAATTTAATAAAATATAAACTAATTTGACAAAAAATAAATGTCAAAAAAATATTTTTGAATTTTTAAAAAATTATTTCTACCCACCAAAGCTAAAGTTATGTAAAACTAATAAATCTTTTACACATTTATTTATTTTACCAAATTAATTTTTATTATGTGTTTGGATGATGATCATATAATGGGTGGTCGTTAGGCTTTTAATGTGTTGTTTTTAGTTTTAGATTTTTTGATTTAATAGATTGGTTTAATAATAATATCAAAGTTGTCACCATATTTGATTTTTGAAAAAATAGAAACTAATTTAATGAATATAAAAATAACCACTCATTACATGATTATCATTTAAACACATAATAAAAATTAATCTGGTAAAAAATAAATAATAAATATGTGAAAGATTTATCAATTTTACAGAATTTTATCTATGATGGGTAAAAATAATTTTTAAAAATTCAAAAATATTTTTTTGACATTTATTTTTGTCAAATTAGTTTATATTTTATCAAATTGATGATTTTTTCCTTGAAATTAAGCAATGATATTTTCAATTGTCCTTATTTGGAATAAGATTCAAAATTCAAGGTCAAATGTATCACAATTGAAAAGTCAGGAACCAAAGTGACACAAGTCCCAAACTATAGGGACCGTTAGTGTAATTCGCCCTATCACTTATGTAACATACATATTATAATATTAAATTTTTTATTATTCATTTTTATTATTAGTTATCTGAATTGCACACGCCACTCGCTAGGCCATTTGGGAACATCAATAAAAAGCCAAAAATCAATTTTTAATTCATTTTGAATCACATCACATCTCATATAAAAAAATAAAAAAAATAAAAAAAAATTAAAAAGTTCGCTTTTAACCTTCTCAAAATACCAAAAAAATACTACGTTTTAGTCGTTGAGATGAACTCAGAAAGAAGACGTCATCTCGTTAGACAAGTAGAGAAATGTCATCATCGTGCGTTTTTTTTTTTTTTTGTTAAGCTGCCTTCTCCGTGCCATGCAAGCGTGTGCATTACCATCAACATATATCTATCTCAACCATTACTAATATGTAGGTCGTGATTAGTGGCGTAGTTAGGATTTTAAATCAGTGGGGTCATTAACAACTATCATCAGTATCATTATGTCAATAGATCTTCTACACAACCTATATCAAAATCAAATTTTATTCTATAATTTTATATATTTTCAATCATATCGACAAAATAATTCAAATTTAATAAATTACATATAAAACAAAAGTTGAGAAATTATTACTTCAACAAAATCAAGTAAAGATCTACATTAACATAATTGTCCACATGGTGGTGGATTAGAGATGTGAACACTTGTTTACTACTCAAATGCTGGTGGAAATTTGGGAATCAAATCAAAGAACTCTAGAGGAGAGCTATCTGCAGCAAATATAACATTGAGGAAACTTGTTGGCATCCTCTAGTGAGAACCCATTATAAGCATTCTAGAGTGTGGAATGATATTATCTCCATTGGGTCCTACAACAGAAATATCTTCAACTTCTACTTGGATGATTGTCTCATTAAAGTGGGGGATAAGAACATAATCAAATTTTGGCATGACAAGTGGTGTGGCGGTTTGTACTTCAAGTCAGAATTTCCCCTCCTTTATAATCTTTCTACAAATAAGGAAGGTACACTTCATCATTTTTTCCACAGGAAGTCCAGCTCAGATATTTGGAATTTTTTATATAGAAGAATGCTATATGCTTGGGAATTGATTGAACAAAACAAATTAGTTAATTTCTTATCCTCAGCACCTCCCCTGAATCAACACAGTGTAGACTGTCAAGTTTGGGGCTCTACCTTTGCAAGCTCTGGTTCTTTCTCTGTTTCCATTCTTTATTTCTACAGCAGCTCCCTTCTTGGCCCTTATCTCAGAATCAACAAGTTTGTTTGGAATAAGGCATTACTCCCTAAAGTTCTTTTTTTCGGTTGGCTTGCCTGGAAAAACAGAATTAAATCAGCAGAGTATTTGCACAAACTTGGCATATTAGGCAGCAGTGTTTCCTCACTCTATCCTTTTTGCAGCTCTGAAGTTGAATCTGCAGTCTATGTCCTACTTCACTACCATTTCTCCTGGTTCATCTGGTCTTCTATGATCCATGACTGGGGGTTTTATTGGTGTATTCATGAATTAGTGGAAGGTCTTTCCAATTGGTGGTTGGGTGGAAAATTTAAGGGCCTTGAAAAGAAAATCTAGAGAGCTATTCCTTTAGTGGTTCTTTGGTCTCTTTGAAAACATCGTAATGAGTTTGTCTTCTCTTCGGCCCAACCCAACTCCTCTGGTTTGAGTGAGCTCATCAAAATCAGAATAGCTTTTTGGCTCAAAGCATCTATAAAAGATTTTCCACTCTCAGTTGATGACTTTGTGTTCCAGTGGAGTCAAATCAAAGGACCTTAATGGGGATGGACGTATGTTGAGAACACAAGCACAAAGCTGGGATGTAGAGTGGTGGGAATCAGCTCAATTTTGATTGTTAATGGCTGCTATGTTGCTAGTTGTATGGGTTGAATCTGGTTGTTAAAGGTTTGCTCAGCATTAATCTGTTTGCTCTTTAGGAAGAGTGCTGACTGCAATGGCTGCAACTAGATTGGTGCTTGGCTATAGGTTTGCTCAGCTGTTTGTTTTGGCTACTATTGATGGGTGGTAAATTCAAGTAGTTGTATTTGCTTTTACTCTGTGTGTTGGTTTCTTACCAGCTTGGATCTTGGAGCTTGAACTAGCTCCAAGCTCATCTTTATTGATATACTTTATCATACTTCGTATGTTTCTCATCAATAAAGATTTATTTTGCCTATCAAAAAAAAAAAAAAGAAAAAAAAAAAAAAATAATTGTTCACAAGTTTTCATTTTTTAAAATTGCTATACAATAACCTGATTACTTGTGCTATCAAATATATTTTTTCCCAATATATATGGCCAAATAATCATTGATTCAATCATCACTTTGAATAAATTAAAAAATTATCACTTTGCATTAAGCGAAAGATCTTTTCACGATTGTAGTTGTAATTGGTAGAATTGATAAACATGATTCATGACAATTATAGTTGTTATTTTCAGTACAATTATTTATAAATTTTCTCCAAAATTGTATTCTAATGTGAATTAAGAATCATATATGTGCGATTTTAAACACTAAAAACAAATTTTTAGAGTCTATTTATAATAAAGTCAAAAAGCAATAACAATTCTCCCTTTTTTTTTTTCTTTTCTCTAGGTTCAATTTGTAAAATCTCAAATATTTTGAATAAATTTCATATTTATTTTAAAAAAATTTCAAAGTTGAGTGGTGTCAAGTGACACCACTCACTATACACTAGCTCCGTCAGTGGTCATGATAATATTGTCAATAAAAACTATTTAATATTAAAATATTTATAATTTTAATATAATTTTTTTTGTATGCTTTAAATTTTTTTTTTATACATTTAATACATAGTTTATACACTTTTTTAATATTAATAACAACTATAAAAAGTGTTTCAGGCATTTTGCGCTACATATACAAAAAGTAAATTTAAGTGCATAATAAATTTTCACAAAAACAAAAATGTGACTCTATGGATACTATCTGTACAACTCTATATAAAACACTTTTTGTATTTATAATATGGCCAATTAATGAAAGTACATTTTGTTTCAAGTAAAAACTTCATGCACGTAGAATATGTGGGTCTTATTTTGACAAAAATGTCAAACAAATAATATGTCAAAAATGAATATTACACCTCAGTTTTAAAAGATTATGCAATGATGGTATTGAAGCAAGACTTCATTCTTTATTACATGACATTTGTCGGGTGTGCGTACCAGATACCGCACTAGATGAAAGTGGATCGGAACCCCGCACTTGATTGAACTATTCGGGAATTGAGGACCTACAACAAGGAGCACCGTGAGAGTTGCCCGACCGGGGTTGGCCTGATAACCCCTCCGATGTAGGAATGAGTAATCGGAGAATAAATGAAATGCTCCCTAAGTGTAGAGAGTTTAGTTTGGATCAGTTACCTTTAATGTGAAGTTAGTATGGGTTATGTAGAACTCCTTGCTTGTGGTCTAAAATGGTTTCATGGACCTCTGGTGCTGCCGAGTTTCCTTCTAGCATTGCTCAAGGTGGGGGACCATCTGGTAGTTGTCAAGGGGTGCATATATTCATTGCAGTCATGCTGATAACAAATCACATTCCTCTGGTTTAACTGTTTTCGTCATTCTAGGTGTGGGGGACCAGCTGAGGTGGCATCTTGCACATGCTTATACTCACAGTTTCCACGTTTCTCTGAGAGGTTCCTTCAGCTCGGTACCGCCGTGCCTCAGCTCAGCCCTTTACGAGATTACTGTAGGGATGGTCTAGCCCATTCGGGTATCTGTGTATGGAACTCGACCCGCTTTGGTTTTGATGATGGGTTTAACCCACCAGTTCGGCCCGTAAAATTAGTCCTTTAATTCGGCGCTAGCCCAGTATCGCAACTGGACTGGCCCCTCCACTGCGAGTTGGGACCAAGTGCTTGAGGGTTCGGGTGGGCTGTTGGTAATGGAGTTGGGCTTCATTGGCTTGCCCATATGTTTATCTAACCTACTTGGATTTGGGCTTAAAAGATTGGACCAGCCCAAGGCTTGGATTCGACCCATTTCGTATTTAGCCCCTTCATTTGCCCCCTAGCTCGCGCTAAGGTTCCCCTTGGGGGAGAGCTATTGGTTTGTACTCCAAGCGTCGCGTCATTTCGGACTGCCCCTGCTCGGCCTTGGTGACGGTTCAATCCTGACACACCCCCCTCTGCATATGTCCCTTCGTGGTGACACATGGTGGCATGGTATTAGTGTGTAGAGATAGTGTCATGCCCCAAACCCGCCCCTAAAAGTTTGGGGATGACCCATTCAGAAACGGACATATAACTTGGTATATATATAACATATGGGGCCTTGCCGGAAGCACAAAACATCAAAAGTATACTGATACAAACAAACTCCATTGAGCTACTGCTAATATGCCAGGATCTCATACATCACATGCATCATAATAAGCAGATAAGGTTCAAAAATATCCCTTAACAGTATTTATACACAAACACATATATAGACCCAGCCCTATAATCGGGCATGCACAAAACCATTGAAGTTATATACATTCAACCTTAGATGGCCAACCAAAAGTAAGCTAATCATCTTAACAGACTCCACAAAATAAGTGGCCTCGTATAGTGCCTAGACACACGAAGGTTGACAAAAGAAACCGGGCGTCATGGGCTAGGACTGACTACTTGGTTGGTTACCTACAGAAACAGACATAACAAAGAGTGAGCCGAGCTCAATGAATAGTAATACATAAATAAAACAATGCATAAAACAATGCTTAACTTGAACATAATATTAAAACGTATGAAAATGCAGAGTTCACATAGTTAGCCTGATTCTGTATTCATTTCATAATGGCCTTAGGCCCAGTCTTGAACATAAAAGCTTGAAACATCACATCTTACATCATAATGGCTTGAAGCCCTTGAATAGAGTGGCATAATGCCCTTGAAACACATGGCATAAAAGCCCTTGAAACGTGTGGCATGAAAGCCCTTGAAACGTGTGGCATTAAAGCCCTTGAAACATATGGCATGAAAGCCCTTGAAACATGTGGCATTAAAGCCCTTGAAACATATGACATGAAAGCCCTTGAACATGTGTGAAACATGTGGCATGAAAGCCCTTGAACATGTGGCATTAAAGCCCTTGAAACATATGGCATGAAATCCCTTGAAACATGTGGCATTAAAGCCCTTGAAACATACGTCATTAAAGCCCTTAAACATGTGGCATTAAAGCCCTTGGTACAAAGAACTTGTAACATCCTTGAACTTGTAACATACGTTAACTTGTAACAGACTTAAACTTGTAACATACATAAACTTGTAACAACATAAACTTGTAACATACATAAGCTTGTAACAACATAAACTTGTAACATACATAAGCTTGTAACAGACTTAAACTTGTAAAATACATGAACTAGTAACATATTTGAACCACGGTATTATTACCCTCGGGTAAGGGCCTTGCGCTAAGGATACCTTAAATACCTTTATATAAATGAACAATCATTCAGTGATTCAAAACATAACATGTTAAGAAATAGGGCATTTCTTGTCATATCATGTTATTATCGTACGCTTAACAAAGATAGAAATAAATCACATTCTCATGAGGGTTACATAAACATGTTAAACTTTTGCCCTTATGTCGTGGTTTCTGAATAATTTTCCATTCACGCAAATACACATAGCTTTCCAATTATTCTGATTCATCGAAGGTGTCTACTCTTGATAACCTATAACTGTCTCATATTTACTCAAAATCCGTTCCTCAAGAATGAACATAATTTCTCCTTATTCTTTAAGAAACAGCGTAGTTCACTTGATCTATTAATCAGTAGCACATAGAAGCATACACCTTTGTTTGATCGTTCGTCTATGTTAACATAGTTGACTTGTAATTAACAAAGTACTAATGGTAATTGTTACACCAGTCACATGAGTTAACTTAGTTAACTTAAGTCTAACAGGACATTCCTGATAAATATTAACAAAAGGTAAACACATTATACAGATTGAATGATATCAGAGAGATGTGAATACCATGGTTCCATAGTGCTTGTACGTTCCCTTCGTTCGTCATGAATCACTATAGCTATTTTGCAAACAACGTTAGTATTCTTTATCAACAGTAATAAAATGTACTGCACAATAATGCCCTTAGATTTTCCAATCAACATACTGTTAACATGCTTATAAGAATCATTAACGATAATTGAACGTATGACTACCGTACTACTACTCACAGTGGTAGGTCTCTGATAGCGGTGGAACGATATCCTCGTCTTGACCTACAAACACAATGCGCATAGCAGATTATGAGAATAAAACCAATCTCTTTTCATTCCTCACCCAATAGCTATGATGGTTCTAGACTTATTATTCCTCCATAGGTTATAATCCATGCCTCATAAAATAGGAGGAATCGATAGGAGAAAGGTTCAGGCGAAGAAACGGTACAAATTCAGTAAATAGAAAGTGAACAATCGTCACTAATTTGGGCATAACTATTTTTATACTTAGACTTTTGGAGTGAGACCACCACCATTGGAAACTAGACTTCCGGGGCTTGATTTTAGGCTCAATAATCACTCAAAACGGAGTCCGGATGCAAAAGATATGCCTATTCAAAGTTACTTAGCATAAGCTGAAACAGGGGTGGCCGCTCGTGCGCCCACTTTGGCCACTCGTGTGGCCGAATTCTGCTCGAGCGGAAGAACCCGGCCGCTCGAGCGCCCAAAAACAGAATGAAAACCTATTTTTTTTCCTCTTCTCCGCACGTGCGGCATGCGCCCTGTTTGACAGTCCGAAATTCATACCAAACCCAACTTGGAGAACACTTAGCAAGGTTCAAAATAGATCAATTCAACACAAGAATAAAGCTCAAAATCACATGAAAAATTAATCATAAATCAACTTAGGTTCTTACTCACTTTAAATTCATGATTCACAATCCAATTCCATGGAGTTCCCAACTTCCTCCCACAATTATACATACACTTAGCCATTTGTTTACATAGATGTGTTCAAATAGATATTTGAAGAAATAAAATGTAAATTCTCACTAATTGGGTCACAATAATTCCAAATCCACCAAACATAAGAGACATCAATCCAATTAATCACTTAATACATGCTTGACCCTTATTATAAACCCTAACTTACATAACATGGAGGAATTCCTTTTCAAATCAAAGAAAGGAATCAATTAGAAGAGATTAAACATACCTTGAGTTGAATTCCCTATAAACCCTCTTAATTTCTTTCCCAATTCCTTCCTTGTGGAACTCTCTTCTCACTCTCAAATTTTCTTCTCCTCTCACTCTCTCCAGGATAATTTCTAAGTCAAATGGTAAAGAGAACATAGGTAGATATAATAGGTGAATAAGACAAAAATCAATCGTTTAATCATTCCAAATTGAAATTTCACATAAATGCTTATTATTACTTAAAAATTATGCTGATTTCAAATATAAAATCAATTTCAGAAAATTAAGTCTCTAAGGCTTCCAATTTCTGATTCCAACTTCTTAATTGTGACGGATACTTCTTTAGTAAACAGATATGAATCAATTTTCGTAAGTTTTGCTTAATTAAACCTCATTTCACATGAAATTTCACAGAAAGCAAGTAAATGCGCAAAATAAAGGACCGAAAATATACTAGAAACAGATATGAGGGTCGGGTTATTACACTCTCCCCCCCTTAAATAAGTTTGATCCCTCAAACTTGCTTTACCTCCAGGTCAGAACAAATGCGGATATTGATGTTGCATCTCCTCTTCTTTTTTCCACGTTGCTTCGGCTCCGTAATGGTCATACATTCCACAGTATAAGTTAATTTCAATCACAATATGTTCTTTTCTATGTTCGTACCCAGATTGACCCGACATTAATAGTTCATATACAAATCTCATTACTTAGTAATTCCCATAATAGAAGTCACTTAGAGATAAGCTGGTAACCCAAACTATACATCATTCCAACAGGCTCACTAAGTCGCGTAGGCATGTAGTCACTAGCTTCACAATTGTTCTTAGTATTCTCCATTTCCAAAAACATATCAAAGTCATATCGTTACATTGTTTCAAAACCATATCTACTACTTTGACAAAGTCAGAAAAATGGGAAAAAGAATCCCAGTCAATATCGTTAATTCTTTATAGTTTCACTTATAAACATATTAGCACAAAGAGAACCATATTCCAAATCAAATACTTACGGTGTTACCAAAGCAAATAACATGCAGCTTTGTAAATTCATACAGGCATATTATAAAAGCCATTACTTTGAGCAAAGGGAATCACTTAAAACCAAAATCAGAAATCTAATTTAAAATTATGCTCAACTAATTAATCGTAACCATAAGGTGTAATATCTTTCTTTAATAAGCATTTCTTCTTGTTACAGCACAAATTAATTTGACCTCCTCCTAATCATTTCAGTATCCCCCTTATTCAGATGGTTCTTTCTTTTCCTACCGAAAGGCACAAGATCAACCACAGAGTTTCGTCATTATAATTATAGTGGGGTAGCACACAGCCATACAGAAAATTGTAGACCAGTCATCTGACTCAGTCAATTAACATAACAACGTATTTAGGTACCCCGCATACGTAAGTCCTTCTAGATTCATTCATAGGGTCATAGATTTTCTTAAGTATACAGTATTCCCATCCATCTAGATTCTATACTGTCTTGAAATTCAACAACTTAGCGACAAAAATAATTTGACCATCTAATATCAGTGTTAGAATTCTTAGCAAGGTCAGTTTAATATGACAGTAAGTCAATTTGTAGTCATATCATGAGTGTGGTACATATCGGTACCATCAGTATAAAATAGCTCCATGTCCTTTCTTTTTTTTTTTTTTTTAACAAAGTTTACTACATCATACAGAACAATTCATATTATAGCTGCCAATACAAATAGAGGACCAGAGTGGCAATTTGTAATATCGAACATTCGTATCATTACATAGAAATATTTCACAAAATGGTTTCCCAGTCTTACGTCATTAATATACAGAAACAGGTTTGTATTTTTTTTGTAAAATTATAGGTCTAAACTTGACTACGGCACAAAAAAACATAACTATATCATAAAAGTTAGAATATTACAAATATCATTTCCTTTGGTCTTAAACATATTCCATACTTAGTGTTTAAACAATTCATCTAAACAGTTATCAATCCAAAAATAACCACCGATAACATACATCTTGCTTAATCATTTGCATAAAAATTACCTTACCAATCCTTTTCCCTTTTCATTTTGTCTAACCAGGCAGAGGTAGGATCCTCTGTCCTTATTTTTGCCATGCTCTGCTAAACAATCAATTACAATGTACAATAGACATGGAGCATAATCATTAGCGTTAACAAATTACACTTAACGTTGCCATCAGTTTCTTTACATACACTAAGGATGTCATGCATGATGCCTAAGTCTTTTCTAGACATCCTAAAGCTCAATGGATTCGTGTGTGAGATAGCAACTCGTGCTCTGATACCACTTGTCACGCCCCAAACCCGCCCCTAAAAGTTTGGGCATGACCCATTCAGAAATGGACATATAACTTGGTATACATATAACATATGGGGCCTTGCCGGAAGCACAAAACATCAAAAGTATACTGATACAAACAAACTCCATTGACTACTGCTAATATGCCAGGATCTCATACATCACATGCATCATAATAGGCAGATAAGGTCCAAAAACATCCCTTAACAGTATTTATACACAAACACATATACAGACCCAGCCCTATAATCGGGCATGCACAAAACCATTGAAGTTATATACATTCAACCTTAGATGGCCAACCAAAAGTAAGCCAATCATCTTAACAGACTCCACAAAATAAGTGGCCTCGTATAGTGCCTGGACACACGAAGGTTGACAAAAGAAACCGGGCGTCATGGGCTAGGACTGACTACCTGGTTGGTTACTTACAGAAACAGACATAACAGAGAGTGAGCCGGGCTCAGTGAATAGTAATACATAAATAAAACAATGCATAAAACAATGCTTAACTTGAACATAATATTAAAGCGTATGAAAATGCAGAGTTCACATAGTTAGCCTGATTCTGTATTCATTTCATAATGGCCTTAGGCCCAGTCTTGAACATAAAAGCTTGAAACATCACATCTTACATCATAATGGCTTGAAGCCCTTGAATAGAGTCGCATAATGCCCTTGAAACACATGGCATGAAAGCCCTTGAAACGTGTGGCATGAAAGCCCTTGAAACGTGTGGCATGAAAGCCCTTCAAACATATGGCATTAAAGCCCTTGAAACATGTGGCATGAAAGCCCTTGAAACATATGGCATGAAAGCCCTTGAACATGTGGCATTAAAGCCCTTGAAACATGTGGCATTAAAGCCCTTGAAACATATGGCATTAAAGCCCTTGAACATATGGCATTAAAGCCCTTGGTACAAAGAACTTGTAACATCCTTGAACTTGTAACATACGTTAACTTGTAACAGACTTAAACTTGTAACATACATAAACTTGTAACAACATAAACTTGTAACATACATAAGCTTGTAACAACATAAACTTGTAACATACATAAGCTTGTAACATACTTAAACTTGTAACATACATGAACTAGTAACATATTTGAACCACGGTATTATTACCCCCGGGTAAGGGCCTTGCGCTAAGGATACCTTAAATACCTTTATATAAATGAACAATCATTCAGTGATTCAAAACGTAACATGTTAAGAAATAGGGCATTTCTTGTCATATCATGTTATTATCGTACGCTTAACAAAGATAGAAATAAATCACATTCTCATGAGGGTTACATAAACATGTTAAACTTTTGCCCTTATGTCGTGGTTTCTGAATAATTTTCCATTCACGCGAATACACATAGCTTTCCAATTATTCTGATTCATCGAAGGTGTCTACTCTTGATAACCTATAACTGTCTCATATTTACTCAAAATCCTGTTCCTCAAGAATGAACATAATTGCTCTTTATTCTTTAAGAAACGACGTAGTTCACTTGATCTATTAATCAGTAGCACATAGAAGCATACACCTTTGTTTGATCGTTCGTCTATGTTAACATAGTTGACTTGTAATTAACAAAGTACTAATGGTAATCGTTACACCAGTCACATGAGTTAACTTAGTTAACTTAAGTCTAACAGGACATTCCTGATAAATATTAACAAAAGGTAAACACATTACACAGATTGAATGATATCAGAGATACGTGAATACCATGGTTCCATAGTGCTTATACGTTCTCTTGGTTCGTCATGAATCACTATAGCTATTTTGCAAACAACGTTAGTATTCTTTATCAACAGTAATAAAATGTACTGCGCAATAATGCCCTTAGATTTTCCAATCAACATACTGTTAACATGCTTATAAGAATCATTAACGATAATTGAACGTACGACTACCGTACTACTACTCACAGTGGTAGGTTTCTGATAGCGGTGGAACGATGTCCTCGTCTTGACCTACAAACACAATGCACATAGCAGATTATGAGAATAAAACCAATCTCTTTTCATTCCTCACCCAATAGCTATGATGGTTCTAGACTTATTATTCCTCTATAGGTTATAATTCATGCCTCATAAAATAGGAGGAATCGATAGGAGAAAGGTTCAGGCGAAGAAACGGTACAAATTCAGTAAATAGAAAGTGAACAGTCGTCACTAATTTGGGCATAACTATTTTCGTACTTAGACTTTTGGAGTGAGACCACCACCATTGGAAACTAGACTTCCGGGGCTTGATTTTAGGCTCAATAATCACTCAAAACGGAGTCCGGATGCAAAAGATATGCCTATTCAAAGTTACTCAACATAAGCTGAAACAGGGGTGGCCTCTCGTGCGCCCACTTTGGTCGCTCGTGCGGCCCAATTCTGCTCGAGCGAAAGAACCCGGCCGCTCGAGCGCCCAAAAACAGAATGAAAACCTTTTTTTTTTCCTCTTCTCCGCACGTGCAGCCATGGCCTCTGCACGTGCGGCCTGGGCCCTGTTTGACAATCCGAAATTCATACCAAACCCAACTTGGAGAACACTTAGCAAGGTTCAAAATAAATCAATTCAACACAAGAATAAAGCTCAAAATCACATGAAAAATTAATCATAAATCAACTTAGGTTCTTACTCACTTTAAATTCATGATTCACAATCCAATTCCATGGAGTTCCCAACTTCCTCCCACAATTATACATACACTTAGCCATTTGTTTACATAGATGTGTTCAAATAGATATTTGAAGAAATAAAATGTAAATTCTCACTAATTGGGTCACAATAATTCCAAATCCACCAAACATAAGAGACATCAATCCAATTAATCACTTAATACATGCTTGACCCTTATTATAAACCCTAACTTACATAACATGGAGGAATTCCTTTTCAAATCAAAGAAAGGAATCAATTAGAAGAGATTAAACATACCTTGAGTTGAATTCCCTATAAACCCTCTGTAGACACCCCATTTTTGACCGACCCTAAGACTCAGATGTCACCGATTGAGCGCTCGGTGATGTTGCATATTGTGCTCGTTCAGAAGTCTCAGAGTCGCGGCCGTGCGCCCTGCCTCCGGACTTCCGAACTCTCTTCTGTGCCTTGCCTCGATTTGCGAACCGAACTCGGTTTTCTCTTTTTCTTTCCTGAGGGGAGGGAGAGGTCCCGTAGACCATCTCTCATGGCCGTGGGCTACATTTTGTGGCCGTAGGCCATTTTGCCCATTTCGGAGCCCGGTTCCGGTTTTCGGAGCCGTCAGGCCGTGTGCCTCGGTTCGGGACCACCCAACCATCTTCGATTCCTCCGGTTTTTGGCATGCATCTCATTTACTCCCTTTCGAGGGACACTGGGGTCTTAGATACCCACTTCGTGGCCGAATGCCACTTTCGGTGCTTAACAGCCTATTTTCGGGACCCCGAACTGCGTGTTTTGGTCCCCGAGCATTCGTTTTGCATCGGTTTTCGTTCATTTTTGGCAGGTACCTCTGTTTTATCACCAGGAAGATCACTGGAGGGTGGGAGGCCAGCAATTGTCTCAGCGACCAGTTATGCTCCTCCGGCGCCCCCCGGCGCCCGTTTTTCTCACTTCCGGGCTAATGTTGAACACCTTAGGGCCATTTTCTTCAAGCCAAAACCACATATTTGTGTCGTACACACATGGGAGGACCCTAAAAACACATGGCCGGCCAATAAATCCAATTGACCCTTTTGAATCCCTCTTTAAAATGGCTTATTCTCTCTCTTGTTTTAGAGTTGTCAGTTTTGAACCATAGGGTCTTGTTCAGCACACATGGGAGGCCACCAACATGTGGTGGCCGGCCAGAAATTCTGTGTTTCATTTTTGCCCCTTGGCCGGCCGGCCATAGGGGGTGGCCGGCCGGCCACCTGCAACAAAAGTGGCAGGCCGGCCATGCTTCTTGGGAGGTGTGT
The DNA here is from genome assembly GCA_030407325.1 of Camellia japonica. Classification (NCBI taxonomy): domain Eukaryota; kingdom Viridiplantae; phylum Streptophyta; class Magnoliopsida; order Ericales; family Theaceae; genus Camellia; species Camellia japonica. Next base: position 122,676,526 of record JAPPVO010000032.1, read on the forward strand.
TTCACAGCTGTATAGCTATATCCCCCAAAATATCTGATTTCGGGAGATATTTTGTATGCAAGGGAACTTAATCCCTTAAGGCTTACACTCTTGGACACACTTTGAGACACCATCCTTGCATGCATACATCTCTCTCCCTCTCCCTCAAGAGTTAAAGACTTGCCTCAAGCTTACAAACACATATACATCTCCATCTCTTTGATTTTCTCCAAGTTTAGTGCCATTTCTTCATCATCATCAAGCACCACCATCACCACTCCATTTCCAGCAGCAAGGAGAGGTTCTCAGAGGCTTAGAAGCAACATTCCTCAAGCCAAGAGGTAGAAAAGAAGAGGTCTTCAAGGGTAAGTCTCCATTTCCCTCTTTTGTAGCATTTTCTTGCTTCATTTCTTAAGCCTACTTGCTCACTGTTTTGGGCTCCGACCTTAACTGAAACTAGGTCTATTTTGAGCTATTATTCATGTTTGTTAAAGGGATAAACCCTGTTTGAGCCCTCCATCTTGCACTTGTTTCAATATCCTCTTATATGCCATTATTTTGCATTGAATATTTGGCCTATGTGTAATCTGTTTTCGAGCATAATCTAAAATGTAAGTGGGCCTATTTTGAGCCCCTCTTCAACATTTAAGAAGGGCTCAATCCTTTTTGGCTTCTCTATCATGCACTTGCTTCATAATTCCTCATATTTACCGTAAATTTGCATGATTTGTTTGGCCTATATGTAAATTGTTTTGGAGCATGTCATGAACTGTGAGTAAGATTATTTTGTGTCCCTATACAACATTGTAGAAGGGATCAACCTTGTTGGGGGTCTCCATGTTACACTTGTCACTATACCCCTCTTTGACCCCCATTTTTGCATGCTTTTTTAAGCTTATCTAGCTTCTGTTTTCGGCCATCATCAGAACTGGAAGGAGTCATATTTTGATCTTATTGTCATATTTCATTAAGGTTCTTTGCTGGTTTGATGAATGTTTGGGGTACCTCATGTTATAGCCTTGTGTATCCTAGTTCTTGCATGACATTTTTAGCATGTTTTCATACTGAGTTGGGGGATGTCATATACTGTAAATGTTCATATTTTTAGTCCCTCATCAGTGTTGTAGAAGGGAACTTTTCCATTTGGGCATCGCATGTATCACTTGCTTCAATACCCCTCTTGCGGGGCCATTTTTGCATTCTTGTTTAATCCTATGTGTGCTTGCTGTTTAGCCCTTTTTATGACTGAAAAATGCTTGTCTTGGGGCTGCCTTGCTACTGTATTTTCATTCCATATCCATATTGTGCATACATTGCATAGCTATAGGCTATTTCGGGCGCCTAATATCGCATTTCGGGATCATTCCATGCTTCGGGTGCACTTTGGCCATGTTTCGGGGCTGTTTTCCCCCACATTTCAGTGCCAAAATTCATTTGCATGCTTGCATATCATTTCCATGCCATTTCGTGCCTTACGGCCATTGCCTCGGTTTGCGTGCCCGTGTGCACGCATTTCGAGGCATCTCATTTTCATCCGTCGGCTTCTTATGTGAGTGTGGCTGAGGTCCACTCATGTTAGTGTAAGTCCATTTTGCATTCCGTATGTCATTTTAGTCTCATCGCATTGCGTACGCCATTTACTCGGTTTGCGTGCCCGTGTGCACGCATTTCGAGGCATCTTATTTTCATCTCATGGCCTCTTATGTGAGTGTGGCTGAGGCTCTCTCATGTTAGTGTAAGCCCATATTGCATCGCATATCTCATTTTAGTCCTGTTGCATTCCGTATGCCATTTTCTCGATATGCGTGCCCGTGGGCACGCATTTCGAGACATCTCATTTTAGTTTCATTGTATATCATATTCCATGCCATTTCATGCCTTAGGATCATCGCCTCGGTTTGCGTGCCTGCGTGCACGCATTTCGAGGCATCTCATTTTCATAGCATTGTGTATGCTAGGATTGTATTTTAGTTGCATTCATGCATATCATGCATATTGCATCATGTTCAGGATAGGAGTTAGCCCGGGCACGGGAAACGAGGCACGTTCCGTACTCCGAGTAACGGAACGGGTCTCAAATCCCAAGTCACCGACACTCCGGATTACCCATGATGGAGTTAGGTTTTGTTGTAGCATTCATCTGCATTCATCCTATATTGAGTTGTGCAATACGACTCCTCGGCCATCATGCATCGAGATGCGTGATTGGTGGCACGAGGATCGAGGCATGCATATATTTGTGAAATACATTGCTATGCCCCTTTCCTGCTCTCTGTTGCAGCATATCAAGAATCAGCAGTCTTCCGAGGCTTGGCACGCATTTCGAGGAACATTGCAAACAGAGGCTAATTGGGGCATCTCAGTGGATTTCTGAAAAGGCGGCCCAGCATACATCATTTAGCGGAAGTGAGGCAGCCCCTGGCTTGCATGCCAGTTTACAGTTTTTCTTAGTTAATTTGTCAATTAATTAGGAATTTGTATATTATTCGGACTGTATATTTCGGACTGTATTATTCTTTCATTTCGGACTGTATTATTATTTATTCGGACCCTCTGCGCGAGGGCATAATTGTAATAAGTGTGCGTGTGTGTGATGCATGTCTTCCAACCCCACGTCTTTCTCCCTTTTATTTACCCGCTTATGATGGTTAGATATAGGGCATATTTCAATTAGCATACAGTATGACAACATGTTTGCATCATTCATCTGTTTTGCACGCACCGGGCTCGGCGCATTATACAAACTGCATTTGTATTCCAATTCCAAATTGAGTACATGTTAGCTGTAGCATTCCATATGCCATGTTTAGAATAGCCGAGCCTGCTATAGTTGCATTATTGCATGCGTTGCATTAGACATTTCTGTATAATTAGGATCATGCATGATTTCTAATCGGTTTTCTGTTTTTGGCTCGGAGTACTCAGTGAGTTTTATGCTTTAGCATCCTTGCATGCGTGTGAGTGCTGCCATGAATAGCATGCTTGCCATGAGGCTATGTGCTTACGTGATATAACTGCCTTGAATGCCTATGGGTGGAGGCTGAGTTTCTTGGATTGGGACAATGCATTGAATGTTTGTTTTAAGCCCACTAGATAGTGGCAAAATCATGTTTTCTAAGCCCACCCGAGGGTGGCACATCCACGTCTTAGCCTACCTGCGGGTAGCACCATCAAACCATTTGCAAACAAACAAACATGAAATGTCTTGTTCCACTTCAGGCGACTCAGTCTATACTTATTTGCTGCGAGCATCACATAGTAACCTAGGCTAATAACCGGAATAAGAACTCACAATGTTTTCAAAGTAAGATATCATGGTTAGTAGAGGCCGGTCTTTGACCGGGCGAGCGGGGTGCTCACGAAGTGACCTTCCCCAATCGTACCCAAGTTCCCGAGCCGAGGCAACTTTGGTGATGACGGACACGTGGCCTTTGGCACCGAGTCAGGGTTTCCTAAATTTTCCCAAAAATAAAATATTTAAGTGGCGACTCTGTATCTGGCAAAGCAGTCCATGTTTGGCACTTCTTTCAAAAAAATCTGTTTTCCAAAACGATTTGCCGGATTTGGACTCTTTGGTTCAAGATTAAGAACCGTGACCCAAATCGAGTCCGAGCTGTAGCGAGGTCCCCCGCGGGCTTGTTACAGTTTCTGGCGACTCTGCTGGGGATTTAGAGAACTTGACTCGAACTCATGATATCTGTTTTTGACTACACTTGTGTGTTTCTTTGCATTGCATTTGCATTGGTGCGCCTAGGACACCGTGTTTGCCATATGCCATTCCCGAACGATTTGCCGGAGGCTTGCCTTGTCAAGGCATGTCCATAAGGCTGATCGGCTCTGGGCTCTGACAGCATGGGAACACAAACCCCGGTTTTACTGGGGCACCCCTTTTGACCATTCGACCTAGTGCATATTCGGATCCATAGTGACCATTCCAAATTAGGACAGGTTGCTTACCCGTTTATAGGTTGTTTGAAACCGCTGCGTGCGTAGTGAAACCCTAGTTCCTGACAAAATAGGACAGGGAAACCCTGCCCCTAAATAGGGGTGTTTTGGCTCTCACTTATCTGTTATGTGCTTTAGAGTGCGTCTCTACAGGAATGCATGTTTCAGTCTATGAGTTTGGGCATCAGGCCTGCGGGCATCAGTCAGTATCTGAGAATCAGTTGTCTGTGGATATCCGATTCAGTTTTGGGGAACAGTGAAACAGGAACAGTGATCAGTGATTCAGGACAGTGTATTTTCAGCTTATCAACTGCGTGTTGTATGCCCGACTGTGCGTTGTGTGTATTTAATTTAAGCTGTTATGCTGCCCATTTTTCTGGTCATTTATTTTCTTTTTGCTTTATTATCTTTTTGCTAGGGCAGGGTTTTTAGCACGATTGCTTCCGAACCAATAGATACTCCCCAAGCACTTTGGACACGAGGTCGCCGACTCAACCGATCCGAGGATCTCGTTGGCGGACATCCAGTGTTCCACTCCCTACCCCCAGTTGCCAGAAGAAGATCGAGGAGGCGCAGTGTGTCAGAGCAGGGATTACCAAGACAGAGGGCTACTTTGACAGTAAACAGTTAGGTTGAGATTTCTGTGTCTGCCATAGAAGTACATTTACCGGTCATTCAGATGGAACAGCAGAATACATCAGTGGTAGAGGCGATGATGCGCCAGATGCAAGAGAGCATGAGACAGATGCAAGAGGATGTTGTCCGCCAAGCGGAATTTTCTAAACAACAAGCCGCAGTCATGGCCCAGCAGGCCGAGCTGATTACTAGGCTGCAACAGCAGAATGCAGCGTCTGCTTCACATCAGGTTCCTCCTCCACCAGCGGCTCCACTACCCGAGCAGGCACCTACTGGTCAGAATACCCTGCCAAATCCTCAGAATATTCCCCCGAACATCCAGAACACCCTACCCAATGTCCAAAATACTCAAGAGGACACGAACCTTCCAACGGGGCTGGCTCCGCCCCCGCTCCTACCACAACTGTCCAAGAATCTTACACCCAACCACCCGGACTCTCCATTTGAGTTCGAGGTAGATCATACAGCTCTGAAACTGAGTAAGCTGGAAAAGCTTTTCAAGAAGTCGCAGGGGGTGAAGGCCATCCCAGACATCGAAGATGGGTACACTGATGTGGCCGTAACATTGCCAGACAGATTCAAGATGCCACAGATTGATCGTTTTGATGGGTCCGGAGATCCCATGGTCCATCTTCGACTATTTTCAGACATCTTGAGACCAATGGGCCTAACCCGACCACAAAAGCTTTCTTTGTTTGGCAGAACTTTATCGGGGGTGGCGGCCATCTGGTACGCAAAGTTAGAAGATGATGTGAAGAGAAATTGGGATGAGATGGCTGAAGCCTTCGTTGCGCAGTACTCGTATAATACACAGATCGAGATTACAACACGTGATCTCGAAACGACGAGGCAAGAACCCAAGGAGTCTTTCTCTGATTTTGTAACTAGATGGAGGGCAAAGGCGTCGATGATGACCTTGAGGCCTACAGATAAAGACCAAATCCGGATGATTGTGCGCAATCTCCAGCCGAAACTCATGCAAAAGATGATTGTACTCCCCTTTCCAACTTTCTCAGATTTACACGAGATGGGGGTACAGATCGAGGATGCAATGAAGCAAGGTTTGATCGATCAGGACCGGGAGCAGCCCCGAAGGACATTCAACCGCAATAACAACGCAGGCCCGAGTGGCGCTGCAAACACAAGGACTTCTGAGGTCGGTATGGTCACCACCACTCCCCCTTCCCAATCAAGGCCCGCAGCGGCCACACCCTTTTCCAGTACATCCGGGAGCAGTACCCAAGCCCCGAGATTTCAGCCCAGAGGCCAAAGAACCTTCACTCCACTATACATGCCTTTGTCCAAGGCTCTCGGGGTGTTAATCAGAAAGAAGCATCTGACACCTTTAGAGCCGAGGCCACTGCCAAATCCACTCCCTCCCTCTCATGATCCAGCAAAGTACTGCGCGTATCACCAACAGCACGGTCATGACACCGACCGTTGCTATAGATTGCGTCATGAGATCCAGGATCTTATTGACAAGCAGGTGATCGCGCCTCCCGAAAAACCCAACGTCACAACAAATCCCCTCCCACCACACAACCAAGCCCCTCCTCCCAAAAGAGTCAACCTCATCCAAACTGGGGTCGTGTCCTACGATCCTAGTATCTATATTACTCCCTCTCACCTACCCAAACCGGAGGTGATCCTTCCTGATTGCACTAACTTGTGCATGTTGGACACCTTCACAACCCAATCTAAGCCAGTGGTGGTGACCACCGAAGATGGAACTGGGCAGGTTTCAGAGGAGAGTAGAATTATTGAGTCTGGGATGGAACAGCCTGGAAATTATGCTGGAGGAGCCTATGATCCAAGCAAGTACATCTTATCAGTGGGCCAGTCTAAACTGAGTGTGGGGCTGCCAGAAAAAGCTGAGCTGTGCATGATTCGGGGGGACGGACTTGAACAAGGGGCAGATGATCTGACAACAGTGGAAGGGGACTTTGCCAACTTCCAGTTCTTCAACGACCAAGAATCAGGAGATGCTGCAATCAACTGGTTCGACTATGAGGAGTCGGCAGAAGTTGTCGGGTGGTTAGATGATCAGCCAGACGTTGTAGAATTTCAATCAGAACAGGGCCCGGCAGGGGCAAGAGTATCAATGATGGCCGGAAGGGCCGAGGGTCAGAATCCACCGCCGGAGAGCGCCGGCGTTAAGAATTTCGCTCAGAATTTGGGGATTGCAACTACAGGGAATGTTGAACAACCAGCTGTACTGACGCAGTTGGAACAACAAAAGTTTGACGATTCCGAAAGAATCAGAAAGGCTAAGGCCCATGTGGGGGTCGAAAGTGCTGTATGCACAGGAACAGAAAATGCTGTGGGCATAAAGACTGAAGGTGCTGCGAGCACGATCATACCAGAGCCGGACAGATGTCTGTCGGCTGCCGACAGAATGTGGTGGGAAGACGATGACTTATGTCTTGCCCACACAGATGAGGACTGGGGAGGTAACCAACCAGATGATACCTGGTATATGACGAGATCGCTCATATATGACCAGCAGAAGTGGCGGTATTTCAAGCCCCAACACTTGGACCAACCTGAGGCATCTGGGAAAGACAAAGAAGC